>CAHIKZ030005246.1:687500-1105000 GCA_903632075.3 Acanthosepion pharaonis | reverse complement strand
TATACTTATCGCACAGCACTTACTTCTTTTTATTAGTATTTCTTATAACTTATTGTAGGCCTAGATGTATAAACATCTGATAACACCAAGGGTGTCTACCTACAGCCTTAGATAAATGCATAGATACGTAAATTAACGTAAAGATGTGACTAGCGTACACCAAACTTTTCGCGTCATTATATGAATGTATGTATTATTATTTTGTTTCACAAGGACTTCATGTTTTTTTTATATATGATCATTGAAATAAAGCATTTATGATATTTTACACGTACATTAACTGCGCATTAAATCGTCAATTTTGAGAAAAATCTTTGCCTTCCTCGGGACCCCAAGGAGTCTTGAACCGCCTTGCAAAATCTCTCTTGGAGGCCCTGACAATAATTCAGGAAAAACATCTGGAAATGGACAGTTAATGTCGTCTTCATTCGGGACAACAGTATACTTCACTTCTTTCTCGTACACTTAGAATATATTCGTACACCCTCTGTAGCCATCTGATTTTACACATTCGGGTTACGATTTATTTTGATGCTTATAAAATTCTGTTAATCGAAATAACTACATTTCCCTGGAAGCCAGTTAAAAACCACTTAGACTAGTTCCTCAACCAGGAAAATGGACTCTCAAATTGGCGAAATATACAAAATGGCACTTATTATGTTACAGAATAAAGATCTGTACAAATACATCCTGAACTCAAAGAGAGATGACACAAAGCTTCAAAAATGAACAGATTTTAAGTTTATCTGGAAAAAAACGCAAATATTGCTTAAAAGTAATAGAATAATTTAATATAATTTGCAATTATTATTTCATTTATTATATATATATATATATATATATATATATGACAATGATGGTGATTATTAGGCTTATTTGAAGTTATATATTTATTTTTCATTATTTCTTTCTATTTTTTTTCATAGTTACCGGGTTTTGCTGTATTAGTATTTATTTGATTTTGCACAAAAATTGTTTTTTATTATTATTATTCCAATCGGTATCACACCATGCAAGGCAGTAAAGTCACTAAGACACAAGGATTTACAACGTGGGGTAGAATTAGGAACAGAAACATTAATAGAGGAAAGTGTAATCAGGATTGTAAGTATTTATTTCTACTTTCTGTTTTTACTTACCTAAAGTTATATTTATCAACTCTTCATTTTCTACACTTGTATATTTTTTTTATCAATTTGTAGTTTAGGTGTTAGTAATCTCAAAAAGGCTGTATAAACTATTTTATTCCATATTATAAATGATGACTTCATGATCTCATAATTTTAGGCTTAAATCCAAATTTATATTTTCATTTTATCTGCTATTTTTTTCAATTTTTGTTTACGTACGACTATTACATAACATGCATATATATATATATATATAGTTAATTTATCGAGTCGGATAGAAACCTCAACAGAATGCAGAAAGTACTGGACGGCCGTTTCGTCCTATATTTGGAACTCATCAGCAGTGCGCATCCACTACCGAGAATTGAAACCCTGATAGTTAGGTTGTCAAGCGAACATCATACCAACTGTTCCAAATGGAACTCGATGACGAAGAGATTTCAAATCAAACTCAATATAGATCCGCTCGCTCACATATTCCGTGGTGGAACTCAACTGAGTTCTCTCTAACCATAGGACTGTGCGCCCTGGAGCCACGACTACTTTCACCAAGCCGCTCACTCTAGAGCATTAGAAGCCGGTTCAAGCAATGATATACATAGATGGAAATTATTAGGAGGATTTGATAATTATATTTAGTTAATTCATCGAGTCTGATAGAAACCTCAACAGAATGCAGAAAGCACTTGACGGCCGTTTCGTCCTATATTTGGGACTCATTGGAACGGTTGGTATGATGTTTGCTTGACAACCTAACTGTCAGGGTTTCAATTCTCGGTAGTGGATGCGCACTGCTGATGAGTCCCAAATATAGGACGAAACGGCCGTCCAGTGTTTTCTGCATTCTGTTGAGGTTTCTATCAGACTCGATGAATTAACTAAATATAATTATCAAATCCTCCTAATAATTTCCATCTCTCTCTCTCTCTCTCTCTATATATATATATATATATATATATATATATATATATATATATATTATAGGCATAAAGTGTCACTTGAGTTTGAACATAGATCGCCAGTGAGCAAACACAGGTGATCCAATTATTGAATTAAGTAGGCCACGTGGCCATAGAGGAAACGCATATATGTAGGATCGCCATTTCTATTCTATCCTCTATTACTATTCGGATCACTATCTCTCCTATATCCTCTATTACTATAAAGACCGCTATTCTCTATTCTCTTTTCTACACTATTCTCTATTCTGATCAATACGGTAGCTACTATTCGAACGAATATTATCGATGCAAGTACTGTTAGTGCGAGATTATTCGAAGGCATCTGACACCAGTATTGTTCAACGGTGTTACTATAGTTGTATCTGCGATTACAAAGTCTCTACTACAACGAGCATTACGAAAGTGACAATGAGTATTCTTTGGCATCACGAAAGTGGAAACGTGTGATCGTTGACATCACACTCGCACGCGCGAGCACACACACACATATATATATATATATTAAGACATTCCATGAATCTCTCACGTCAGGCTAAATTACGGTTCCGTATAGGATACAGGTTCGATTCCTACCAGAGAACGAATATTTTCTATATGTCTTAAAGTAATTGTCGGACTTTGTCCATTTCATAAGATATATATATATATATATATATATTGTAGCAAATGAGTCGACTTAAACAGTGTAAGGGACGCAACTCTTTCCGTCTGAAAATGTCTGACACGCTGCAACGCAAAACGATGTACACCAAGCACGGGTGAAATGTTGGTCTGCCAATGTCTCAAGCAACCTGCTTTTTATGGAGCCCAGACACACCTCATTAGCATGTGTGTAACGCGACTTTGCGTGACTGCACGAGACCGTGAATATTAAAAAGGCACGGACGCCATTTTGAATCTTTTCTTTCCTTTCTCAACCCAAAGGCCAGGCAGATGCGAGAACGTTTGTGAGGTAGGCCGTTTCTATTTTCCCCACACCCCCCTGATCTCATGATCACAGAGTTGACAGGAGGTGGTGATCGCTTGCGCCGGGTACTTCTTCGAAGAGGGACGTTGCAAGCCTCATCGTTGCTTGTGCTCCTGTCTGAGGTCTGAGGGTCGAAAGACACCGCGTCCCTTGGAAGGCTACTGATATCCAAGTCACTGCCTGATGGGGCTGGCGTGAACCAGAGCGATGCCTCACTGGTCTCAGATTCCGATTCGCTCTCATCGTCCAGCGGTGGTTGCAACTGCGTCGACGGACGAAGGTCCTTAACGTGACGGGGCACACCGTCGACCCGTACCGCCTGTGGGCTGATCACCTCAGTGACGCGTCCGATTCCGTATTTCGTGGTGCACTTGCTGTGCGGATTTTTAACCCAGACGACATCGCCTTTCTTCAGCCTCTCTCCGGTTACTTTCAGTTCCGTCAGTGGGTTGGTTTCTATGCCCTTCACTCTAACGTGGTACCTATGCAATGTGTCTGCTGGCGCCGTAGAGGGTGAGACATCATCCTTCAGGGGTCACGTTGTATAAAGTAGACCGCCTCAGACACCGCGCAGCCCGTCCTGGCTGCGATGGTCTTGACGGTCCTGTGGTTCCGCTCGATGATTCCATTTCCACTCGGTACGTGGGCGCACCGGAACCGTAAGTGCACTCCCCAGCCATCCGCAAACTTCCCGAACTGCTCGCTGGTGAATGCGGTGCCATTGTCGGTTAATATCTCCGTTGGGGGCCACGTTCAAGAAAGATGCTGTTTAACTGACGGATGGATGATAGTGGCTGCATCTTTGCCGACGCAGCAGTCGCCATATCGCAAACCTGGATGGACCACAATCAATGAGTGTCAGGAAATGCTCGCCGTTGTGGTGAGTAACATCTATCGCCAGCCGGCTCCAGTGGTTCCTCACGCTCAGCTGCCCTTTCTTCCAGCGAACGGGTGCTGGGTCTATAGACTGGCACGCCACGCAGCTTCTGACCACTCTCCTGACGTCTGTCTTTTGTACTCCTGGGTCAACCAACCTGGCGAAAAATACAGTGTCCGCTTGACTCAGGGTGCCCACTTTGTTGGTGGACTTCTTTGATTTGATTAAATCGAACGGGACTCACGGACGCAGCGCAGGATGGTTGCACGGGCTCAATGGCTTTCTTAGCGGCGTCAAGCCACCTTTGCGGCACCCTCGTTAAACAATCTGCTTTGTTGAGGCTAGATTTGACCAGGGACACCTCCATTGTCAGTGCGTACTCTTGCACTAAATTCACGATCGTGTCGAGCCGTCGTCGGATAAGCATCTCGCTGGTGGCTTTTAGTCCGCACCTGGCCCTCCCGGTCAAGGTATCAGAGATCCACTTATAAACGCAAGCGGAATCAGTGAACAGACGCAGGGTGGTCAACTTCCAGAGGATCGCCAAGTTGATCCCCTTGATGACAGCATCGAGCTCCGCTAGGTTTATGTGCTGGGAGTCCCTTTCTGGACGTAACCAGCAAGCATCTTCTACCACGGCTCCATCGTGAACTATCGATACGCCGGTTGCAAGAGAGCTTGCGTCAACCCACACACAGAGGTCTTGGCTGTCAACGCACCATCTGCCCCGCGCTGGGTCTTCCTTGCGTACTCTAGCGAGGACCTCCTTCATCATGGTGTTGAGAGGGGCGTCGTGAACTTCGTCATCCCATCCAGTGGTGACGTCAGATGCTCTCCGCTTGATAAACGCCACCGCAACACGCAGCCAGCCACCTACAGGAAGGTGTCCAACTAACTTGCCGCACAAAAGAAAATATGCTTCGCCGCGTGACAACGGAGGGCATGTCTGGGAGTTCGTTTCCCCGTTTCCAATACAGGACGTCATCTTCTCCCCAGATCTGCAAACCAAGCACCCGTGCACCATCCTGTAGTCTCTCGGTTCCTTGCTGAGGAGGCCAAAATTGTAGAGATGCTCCTTCACGCGCGCCGCAGATATGACTCCCTCGTTCACGTACACGTCATCAATATATGCAGATGTTGCCCGCTGTATGCGCTCATCCTTCGTTAGAATGGCGTCAACAATCATCTGCATAATCGATGGCGCCACATTGAGTCCAAACCCCATGCGGGTCAGGCAATACCGTTGCCCCTTGATAAGCACGGTTTGATAGGGCCACAGTGATTGGTGCACACGCACTTGAAGGTATGCCTTGCGAAGATCCAGCACAGATACATTTGATCCTGCTTGTCGCCATTCCCTTAGCTTCTCGGTACACACGTCCGCGCGGGCAGTAAAGGGTCCACGTGCTCGTTCAGTTCTCGATAGTCGAGCACCGGCCTCACTTTTTGTTTGTTGTGCTGGAGAACCGCCATTAGCGGGATCAGGCCCTTTAGGGGCCCCAATTCCTTCTCTGGATAAGGAACCAACCACCCGTTATTAATCCAGGCTCGCAATTCCTTGTCGTACTCCGCACGAGCTCGCGGGGGATCTTATACTCCGGCACACTGTTGTACAGCTTCTCTGGCGGTTGATCGTCTGACCATTTCCAAGATACCGTCCAGGACTTTGTGCGCTGGTCGAACTCCGCACGAAAGTCAGGCCGTTCCAGCTCTATTGCTGCACCTAGAGCTAGACCTGTTTCAGTGAAACGCGCCCGACCCTCTTCGTCAACACGGACACCACCCAATTTTTGATGACGTCCATTCCCAGGAGCAGATCATAGCCGAGCAGCCCTCCGTCCACGACCAGGGCTTGTACAGCTACTGCAGGCCCATCGCCGATGCTTGCGCGGATGACGCTCACTCCACAAGAGGTTAGCGAGCCCCCGCCAACAGTCAGAACTGGAATACTTTTCTTGTCCCACGTGTCACAACATGCCTTGCGCACAAGGGTCTGGGTGCACCCGGTGTCAACAAGCGCGAAGCGCTCACGCCCGTTAATCCGCACGCTCACTGCGGGTAGCGCCTTGTTCAGCGGCGATCTGGGGAGAAGACTGGCGCTGTAGCTTACTCCCCTTGCCCGTTTCCCGGACAGCTTCTTGCTACGTGGCCCAGCTTGTCACACCTGTAGCAACGCATACGTCTCCGTGTTCCTCGGTTATGCGTATCCTTCAGTCCGCCACATTTATAGCACCTTATGTCCTCAGTTGGCGGTGCGGGTGCTTCCACAGCTGCTGAGGCCGGCTCCGCGTCATCTTTTAGAATGTTCCGGGCTCTGGCCAGTAATTCGTCTAGCCCCAGCTCATTGAGCCTTGACGATGCTCGTAGCAGTCGACTTGCGTTGTCTGGGAGTCCTGCCAGAAAGGCGCATCCTAGGATTTGGTCGCTTGCTCCACCGAACGGTGCGGCCAGCTTCCTCAAATCGGCCAGAAAGACATCTACTGTTTCATCCGGTCCAAGCCGTCGTTCGGTAAACTGCCTCCAGGCGACAAAGGGGTCCGCACCAAATGCTGCGTATAGAGCTTGTTTTATTTCCTCCAAGTCTGCGTCATCCCTTAGCTGCTGATACACAGCGTAAGCTCCTTTGGTGAGTCTAAGAGGGATAACCAGTGCGGGATCTTTAATTTTACACAGCCGGCAGACCCGCTCGGCCTTTTCCCACCACTCGACCACAGACGGGCCAGCGGGGGAGCCGTCGAACTCTGGTATTAACTTCAAGTCGAATCTGTCCATGCTGTAATAATTGCCGAAATAGCTTGTAGCAAATGAGTCGACTTAAACAGTGTAAGGGACGCAACTCTTTCCGTCTGAAAATGTCTGACACGCTGCAACGCAAAACGATGTACACCAAGCACGGGTGAAATGTTGGTCTGCCAATGTCTCCAAGCAACCTGCTTTTATGGAGCCCAGACACACCTCATTAGCATGTGTGTAACGCGACTTTGCGTGACTGCACGAGACCGTGAATATTAAAAGTCACGGACGCCATTTTGAATCTTTTCTTTCCTTTCTCAACCCACAGGCCAGGCAGATGCGAGAACGTTTGTGAGGTAGGCCGTTTCTATTTTCCCCATATATATATATATATATATATATATATATATTATTAGTTTTTGTTTTTGTACAACTAAAGGTCGTTTGTCTTACTTTTACTTTCTGTAGTTGTTTTTCTAAAGTTAGATTTATCCACTTGTTCTGCTCTTATTTACTTTATCAATTGATAGTTTAGATGTTAATACTGTCAGAAAAGTACTATAGATAAATAAACAAAACATATTATCTTCGTATGAAATGATTGCATTTTAATTCTGTACAGTCATGACCTCTACAGAGCTAATAGATTTATCCTGATTATTTTCAGGGGACATAATATAAGCAAGAAAATACACTGATGACACTGTAGGGTCGGAAAAAAAAGAAATAGCACTTATACAGGATAGTAAAGGGATGCTACAAGAAAGGAATTAGTATTAATTTTAAGATTGAATGCATGATGATTTAGTAAAAGAGGCAGCCTGAAGTGTGGCCTACATATTGGGGATGTCAATATGAACAGGTAAAAATTTAACTATCAGACGTCGAACAATTCAGTTTACTTACAAATGAAAAGGGAACGTTCAGATGTGGTTCTAGCGCGAAATGCTGAGAATACATACCCCCAACGGGACAAGTGATGAACGAGAAAGTTTTACCCATTAATCACTGTCCTGCTATCCAGTTACACAATCTCGTTCGGTAAGTAACTCGATGTTTCTACCTAAGCTCTTGACTTCATTATCTCCTGTGAGTGTCAAATACTCCAAGCCTTCGGGGAAACTGTCTTTTTCATTTCACTATTTATATACTGAATATTGTCCTCATCTTTTTGTTGTTATCACAATGTTTCGGACGTTGTTCCAACCGGTCTTCCTCTTGATCCAAATCTATGCAACCTACAGGGAGTTCCAAACTGAACACTTTATTCAATCTACAGAAGTAGACTGTTCTCGTTCCACTGCTCACGTCTAGTGATATCGTCTTGCTCTTATTCTTATTTAGTATTCTTCAGTTATTGTTCCCACATAATGGTAAGACATTAGTGGTAATGGTGTCTTCATCTTGCTAATGTCTTACCATTATGTGTGAGGTATATGTGAATGGTTACTTCTGCCACACCCTGTACAAGTCCGGGTAACAAAATATTATTTGCACTATTTATATTCAGACTATTTTCCTCATCTTTGTTGTTGTTATCACAGCGTTTCAGTCGTTGTGCCCACCGTCCTTCCTCAGGTTTATATCGATCTGGGTAACCTACAGAGAATTCTGAACTGTGCACTTTATTTAATCTACGTGAGTAGACTCTTCTCGTTCCACTGCTCGTGTCTATGAACATCGTCAAGTTCTTATTTTTATTTAGTACTGTTCAGTTATTGCTTGTTTCCACTGAGTGCAAGTACACCCTGTCCGACCCAAGGATGAAACTCACAACCACGATATCGCCAAATTCACGCTTTTATCCACGAATCTATTGTTCAATGAGTTTGTGCGGAAAAGGGTTGAAGCTTTGTGGGCCACCAGGAACCTCTTCTAGCCACTGTCAAAGGGAGAAAAATGGCGTGATTTGGACACGTTACAAGGCACGACAACCTGTGCAAGACCGTCATGCAAGGCACCGTTGTAGGAGACGCCAACGCAAAAACTTGCTGGTCAATGTCAAACAATGGACAAGTATGACTATACTAGAATTGCTGATGGCTGCATTTGATAGACCGTTGGGGAAGAGATTCAATACGGCTTCTACATTTGGATTCACCCTAGGATTACAAAGAAGTCAAGAGGATGATGATGATTACTCCGTAGGACAACAAAGATGGGGACAATAGTCCGAATATATATATAGTGTAAATAATGATAACTACTCAACCAAGAAATCCAGACAGAAGCTGTACTTTTGTTTCCACTTTTCCTTGAAACTTCCTCATTTCTTACATGTTCCGTCCAAGGATTTCTCCTTCTGTAGAACCTCGTCTCGATTTTCTCAGATCTCATCTTCCTGTTTGAGGAAACTGTCCAACATTTATTGCCATATTGGAAGATTGATGTTACAAAGCAATTCTACTCCTTTCCCTTTGTTTCTAATGATATCTTTCGATATTCCTTTCTTCTATTGAAATATTCTTGTTTCTTAATAAACCCCCCCAAAAAGATATTATGGAAAATATAAATAGGTTGCCATTATGAAAATCTCTGCGCGTACATTGTGGTGTCATTTATACTCTTATTATTATCCCTTTCATTTAATAATTTGTCGGCATTTATTCCTAGCCATTCTCAGTAATTTCGCCTCACTTAACCAAGCATTCTCTAGCCGTCTTCATTTTTTTTCTCTTTACCATCTTCTTCATTCCCGACGCCGTTACATCGTCATGTTAATTTTCCTGAACAGTTCTTAGTCCGAGTTCTATTATTTGCAATAAAGTGACAAATGGCAATCATCACTTTTGGCTAACATTATATAAAAAAAAGTATTTTCCCATTTCCCATTCTTCAATTACGAAGCACTTGAAAATTGTCGACGTTGTTCTTCCTCTGAGCACGAAATACCCTTTCCTTGATTGATTTGGTGTTAGTGCTACTTGCTACTCACCCGCTTTGTAAACGGCGAATGATCTGCTACCTCCACAGTTTTCTCCTGAGTAACACTTCTCCGTGCACTCTGTGGACGCCATATTTTCAGGGAAACTGTTGCCACAAAAGCATTCTTCACCGTCCTGAAATAGAATTTTCTGACTGTGAAAATATCAAATAATAAAATAGTTAAATATATCAAAGCATTCAAAAATGATCGTAAAACCGAGATACATTTTATAATAAACCCTAATTTCTTTTTTAATGCAGCAGCAAACATTTGCAGTAGAATATTTAAAACAATGGTCGTTTTAATGCTTGGGTCGATCTTAAGATTCGTTTTATGGAAGGCACAAGAGTGGAAAATAATCTATCGTATATAAAGGAGTTTCAATGAATATGACGTCTCTCAAAGCTGGAATAAGGACTGTGCCATTCCAGTTTCAGCAATACTCCATTTGCGATTTGATTTAAATCTTGTAAAGCAGGAGTCGGCAAACTTTTCCTAACTATATGCCGACTTAGGGTTTTAAAATTATTCAGTGTGCCAACAGTATACGTATTTTGATACAAGTCAAGGTCAATATACCTGTTCCACAATATATTTTATATAGTAATATATACAATAATATGTAAACCACATTAATAGAAAGAAAATATTTTTAAAGTTCTTTTTTTAAGTTTTTATTATTAACGTGAGTTCCATGAGTGAGCAGTTTTAAAACAGCTAAATATCTGCTTTGCGTTATAGTAGTTATTGGTTCGGACTTCGTGATGTCATTTGCGGCTGCGTGCCATTGGAAATTGCTTGGCGTGCCACGTGTGACTCGCTTGCCGTAGTTTGCCGACCTCTGTTGTAAAAGATAGTACTTGCCCGAAGGAGTCAGGTACTTTCTGGCGCGGTACAAGTTTCATTTCACAGCACCTTTATCGATAGTTCGTATATAGGAGTTCCGCTTGTTATTTTAAGCGGGCTTAAGATATTCAATTTAGGGAACCGCATTGAGTACAGTAGTTCCTGGTAGGGTCGGCTCGATGGTGATTAAACGTTGCCATTCGATCTCTTTAATCCGGTACTCTGTTGTCCGGCAAATTCCAGTTAAGCAGTGTGTTTTGATGACACTGATTTACTCATTTCTTATATATAGCTGCATATCTATCCATTCAGGATAAGTATATACAATCTTTTATTTTTACGTATTTTTAGCTTTTGTATTGCATGAAACAATAAAAAATTACCATAATTATAATATCAAATTCGTATGTGGTAAGGATAATCCAAATAGGTCTTTTTAATATAAAATATTAAAAAGATAGATTTTGGAAATGGCAGTACCTTTGGGGTGATTTACGTATAATGTGGTTTTCCACAGTTTCCTGCAATATTGAAGGAAATTTACGGTCAAGGATCAAAGAGTGTAGCATACTATCAAAGGCTTTACGGTAATCTATCCAAGCTGTGCTGAGATTTCTACCTCTTTTTCTGCAATTTTTCAAGATCATTTTATTTATCAGTAGTTGATCTTTGCCACTATATAAACCTCTCCGACATTCCTTTTGTTCGAGGGGAAGAATATTTTTTTGATTTAGAAAAGAGTAATTACAGTTCGTCAGAACAGACGACTAAATTATATGTAGTGGACAGACATGTTATTGGCCTATTATTTATGGATCATCTGTTTCCCCAGTTTCTGGTAGAAGATATGTAATACCTTCAGTGATCGAATCTGGAATTTCATTGAGGTTATTAATTAGCATTGATAAAGTTTGTGCAAGAATTTTATGAATTGATGACAGATGATAGAGCCAGGGGTTGGTTATCTTGTCATTTTCTAGGGAGTTCTATTTTGTGGATTTTGTTAGAGTTTGACTAACAATATTATTAGTTATATTTTTCAATTCTCTTGTTTTCGTTTCGTCCACTCTACAATGGGATTATATTCTTTTGGGTTGCTCAAAATATCCCCCTAAAATATTTGCATTTCTTCAATAAATGGTGGCTTTTTGACATCTGTAACTGCTTTTCCAATTTCCCTGTAAATCTTCTTGAGCTCTGTTTGGAATATATAATTTTGCCGATAGAATCTCGAACGCTTTTCATATCGTCTTGTTTTTCGTGCCTTTAATTGCAGTTTCTCGTTAAGTATTTCTACGATTGGTGGAATTTAATTTACTGTTTGATTTTATATTTCAGCTTGATCGTCTTGCTTTTCCGTGTTGAAACATTTGAATTTCTTGAAATCTCATCTAGTATCGATAACTCACATCTTCTACATAATGCTATCATTATTCACTTTTACAGATGATACTAATATTTTTATAACTTATTTAAGACTTTTCAAATGATAGTTATCAAGGGTTTTTTAAGATACAACAGACTGATTCAAGTCTCAATCTTGAATTTTGTAATTTACACACTAAATACTTATAAAATAGACACGAAAAACAAAATAAACTTAAATTGATCTTTGCTGGTCGTTTTTCTTTCGAGAAATGAAACGCATCAAGTGAAATCTTTTATCGTTTTTAAATCACCTGTGTCACGGGAATTACTATCTAAATAAGAGACAAAATTTCAGATTATCTCATAGATAATGATTTTAAAAAATATTCAATAGCACTCTATTTCTTGTACATACCAAATCATTTCAGAACATAGGTAATCAAGGCTCTTCACAATTTCCTGCCTTTTGTTGCTCGAGAAAACATTTAACCGCTTGCTAATCCTCTTTGTATTTTGTTTAGCTATCCAATCACAAATGTTTGTTAAGTAGCTGACTCGCGGCATCACCCTGCTTCTGTTCTTTAATATTTAATTTCTTCTGATTTTTTTAATTCACTGGGCCTTCTTTCTTCATTACTCGTCCCAGTTATATAACTGTTTCGTTCTGATTGTAAGTATAATTTTCTTCTTAGTTCCTATTTTCCATAAAACTTCCTAGTTAATCACATGGTCTTTCAATAATATTCATAGAATTCCTCCGGAGAAGGAATTCATTACATTTCTCCAAGACGCGTCAAGTTTCGTCTTCATCTTTTAGTTCATTATACAACATTCCTTTTCATCTTGGAGATTAGATATTACATAACAGTTCAGCCACCATTTTTGTTCCTACTAAATATTTATATTTATTCTCTAGCCCCTTATTCCAGGAATTCCTCTTTATTCCTTATGTTTCCAAGAAATTTCAGGTGTCTCGTTCTTATTGTAAATATCTATCAATGTTCAGGACACAAATATTTGCTCCTGCCTTAATATGTAAGTTTAATCTGTTCGATAATTTCAAATTATCAGCTGATCTCAAAAATGATATGCAATCTGTTGTTAACTGGGGCAAGATGTGGCTTGCTAGTTTTAACGCCTCCAAAACGAAGCAGCTCTCTTTTAATCATCTTACAGAACCTTTTATGCCTTCTATCAGCATGGCTGATGCCAACCCCAAGGAGAGTGACGTTTTCCACTGACATGAAGTGGAAAGATTATATTAAATCAATTGTTAGGATTGCTACTAGAAAATTTGATTCACTGTGTTGTGATAGACATTTTTTCTCGCCAGAATCAATCTTGGACATTTATAAATCGACCATTTCTCCATGCATTGAATATAAAAGCCAAAGAATCTGCGATTTTATCGGTCCTGACCTAGCATCTCGGTTTCAGTTAATTTTCCACCGCCGTAAGGTATATTTTCTGAGCTTTCTCTATAAATATTTTCTTCGTAATAGTTCTGATGAGCTTTCCACTTAGGTACCGTCACTAGATCAGCAGCAAGGTCTCGTCATTACCCAGTTGACATCTCTAGATGTAGTCGTATGTTCTATGCTAACAGTTTTTTTCTATCGCACTTCTTTCTTGTGGAACTTTTTTTCCGGCCTTTGCTTTGGAGTCAACTTTGATGCAACATCAATTCTGTCTTCTTCATTCCTGTTCTTTTATTGTTTCTCACCTTATATATATATTTATATATATATATATATATATATATATATATATATATATATTCACATTCAGTAACCCTTTATTTCTTGCTTGGGGGTGAAAGGATTGAGTAATATAAAATTTTCCCTGTTTGTCCTATTTTCTTTGACTTCCTCACTGTACAGATGATTCGTACATGGTATTCTCAGTATACGCCGTTTTCGCTGTCGCTTAAAATCTCTATTTCATCTGTGAAAGTCCATAAGTCATTTCTGAAGAGATTGTCCAGCATTTACCGCCTTATAGGAGATTAGATGTTGCATTCGCTAATACTGTGTCACTTCAAGGCTTCTCTTCATCCGTGAAGAGATTTCCAGCATTCAACGGCGTATAAGAGATTAAATACTGCATTGGTCAATAGAAACAAATTTCTGTCGCTTTAAATCTTTTCTTCAGCATTCACTGCCATATAGGAGATTAGATATTAGGTAACAGTTTAATATTCCTTTGTTTGTTTGTTTCTATCTATAGTTTCCTGTCTTAATGCATTGCTTAGTTTCTGAAACAACATAATTAACCAAAAATATTTTTTTTATTTTAAAATAGAGTCACACAGAAATAATGAAACTTGAAATTTGTTGCACACAATTGGGAATGCATATAGAATATCTAGGCCCGATGTATACATTTCATAAATATTTTTAAACTTCAAAATGGAAAAAAAATATAAGGCAATTCGTCCTTCAAAATGACTTAAAGGATTAAATAATGTTTTTTGTATTGACGGAATTCTATGTTTGTCAAAAAAAGAGAACGAAAATATTAAAATACGTCAAGAGAAACGGGGAAGATGCATAGATGCTTAACTCTTTCTCTCCGTCTACGTATATATGATTTCATCAATAAAAACATTATTTAGCCTGAAGAAGTCCTTCCGAAGGACGAAATGCTTTGCATAATTTTTTTTCATTTTGCCATTCACTTATACACGTTTAGTGTGATATATATAATTTATTTATCATATTCTCCTAAATATGTAATTCTCGAGAAACATGCATTTGGACAAATAAATCTAACTAGTAGTAACCCGTGAAAATTTTACGGATTTCCTATCTGAATTTTCTGATGAATCTTATTTCTTAAGTTAATGACTTAATAAGCGCATGTGGGTGACGAGGTGGATTCACACCTTTCCCAAAGGCATTTGCGCGCGAGTGAATATAACGAACACGACTGGAAATGGAACTAGGCTCTCCGATTTCCAATCCCAAACTGTTATCCATTACACCAGCCGCACATCCTCTACCTTTATAAGAGGCCGAAATAGGAGTATTGTTGCCATATTTGGGTAAAAGCTGCCCAGAAATCACTTTCCAGTCTTGATAGAGTTCAAAAGGGTCTCAGAGTCCTTATTGGAGAATTATTTTCCACCCTCCAGCCTCGCTCTCACAGACGTGATAAGGCGAGTCTCTCACTGCTCTATCGCTACTACAATGGAAAGTGCTCGGACGAACTGCATCTCCTGGTTCCACCAGGTCTGACCTTCACGGCTACGACTCGCCATGCCACTGACATAGTAACAAACCACCCACATTCCTTTCGTATTACATCAGCGAGAAGTAAGTTCCGCTCAAACAGCTTCTGAGCTGTTATCTATAACACCACACGCAAATCCAAGCTTACAGCATCTGGTATTCCAAAGAGGTCACCCATCTAGATAATAACCGGGCTTCACGTTGCTTATCTTCGGTGATCGTACGAGAAAGTGATACAGTCTAAACCCATGACATTAAATGTACACCACAAGCAGTTCCCCATCTAAGATCAGATTAACTTTGCTAAACATTGGTGACCGTACGGGAACCGGTAATTCAGCATGATATGGCCCTAAGCCCATTACACCATATGTATAACCTAGATTACAACACCTGGTATTCAGAAGCAGTCGCCCATCTAGGTACTGACCAGACTCGGTGTTGCTTAACTTTGCTGACTATAAGAGAAGCGTTATTTCAACGTGATATTGCCATAAGCCCATTTGACCATATGCACACCCAAGCGTACAGCGCCTGCTATTCCCAAGCAGTCACCCATCTATGTACTGACCAGGATCGACATTGCTTAACACTAGTGACCGTACAGTAACCGGTGTTTGAAAGTGATATGTAAGACTCAAGAAAAAGACTAAAGTTGGTGATGGCTTTTTTACAGAAGCATTGTTATACTCACTCGCAATGCAGCATATTTGAGTTCGTAATTTCTGCAGGTTATTGCACATTCCTCTACGCTGATCACATAATCTTTTTTCAAAGTCATATCACCTTCGGAAGGGACATCGACGAAGCAACCCATATATTCTGAAAAAGAAAAATATCAAGCTTTCAGGTTTAAGAATCTTCCTTAATGAATCTTCTCACAAACACCAAACGGTCCTTAATCCATTAACTGCGGATGACGTGAATTTCTGACTATTTTTTAATTGAAAATAATAGAAAATTTTGATGCAGTCAATGGATTAAACAGATTAATTTATGGTTTTATTTGCTTGCATGTATTTAATTCAATTAACGCCAGAAAGATTTATCTATACTTATTTATAAGCGTAGCATACATTTGGCAAAAATTGACAAGTATGGAGCACCCTGTAAGAATCGAACTTACTACTCAGTAATAATTCATGTGAGACCCGCTTGCCAAACATTACACAACATTAGAGTCCAATAAGATGTTGGCGAGTTTCCACTTTTTCAAGGACGGAGCTTTTTTTTTTTAAATCATTTAACCCTAAGCAAAACAATAAAGCCACTAAGACGCAAAGAGTTACTGAGTATGAACGAAATTGAGAAAAAGAAAACATTATTAAGAACAATAAAAGAATAGGAATTAAGAAGGCAAAAGATAGCGATTGACATTGCATTAAATTTTTTGAATATCAAAGTCGACTGGAAAGCAAGAAGCGAGAAGGTCGCTAGAAGAAACTCATATAGAACCTACAGTTACATCCAGCCATTTCAACTGAAAGATGATGAGACCTTACCGCCAGTCTAGTACTGTACTTAAATTTGTACATTTGAGGTAACAAAGAGGAAAGCTTGACAGAACAATTACCATGATATTATTTATAGAAAAGGTACAGTCACGGCGGTGGGAATGTCACTGAAGTTGAGATGCCAAGTTAGGGCCAATAACATTGCAGATTCTTCTTTATCTTTACCAAGAATGTCTAAATACACATCAGAAGCATCATATCAGATGTGGCAATGCATAGACGAATGTTAATTCATGAATGTATAAAATTGTTTAGCACGACACAGTGAACTATTTTTCCTAGCTGAAAACTTACTTAATATAATCTTGCACTCCATGACAGCGGAAAATGTTAGCACTAGAAGACGCAATAGGGCACTCACTTGGAGGTTAGCATCAGTCATGCTGGTGGAAAGCAAAAAAAGGTTCTCTCAGACGATTAAAAGAGACCAGTTTTGTTGCGGAGACGTTAAAATTACGTAGCGATTTCTTGCCTCAGTTAACAACAAATTGCAGATGCTTTTTGGCCTTATCGAAACGTTCTGTTTGAGAAGATGCTTCCCCGATTGCTACAATCTTAACCACTTCAAGTCTAGGTTTAGTCGTTATCTTGCATACAAATCCTCATTATCTGCGCTTCTCTTAGGTTCCTACAAAAATTTCCTTCAGTAACTCTAGCTTGAGTGGCTCTTAAGCTTTCTAATGAATGAATAATTAATAAAGACTACCTAGTATTATATTGATATATATATAGAATTTATATAACATAACCTACCTAACGACCTTATGTAAATGGTTGCTAGAACGGGGATTAGGAGAAATAGCGAAGAGATAACGTTTACTGAGAGGAACTGATTCGAATCATGATAAGTTTAAAATGCCCACACAGGGCAAAATATCCATAACAAAGATTATATGTAATAACCTCTACACATAAAATATTTTATAACGCATTGCCAAAAAAAAAACAAAAAGGTCACTTATATATAGCATCAGAAAGAGACAGTTGAAATTACTAGGGCACATAATGAGGAAAGAGGGCTTAGAAAATTTAACACTGACAGGACAGATTGAAAGCAAGAGGGGACAGATGAAAGCAGCCCATAACCCACCTAACGACCTTGTGTAAATGGTTGCTAGAACAGGGATTAGAAGAGATAGTCAAGAGATAACGTTTACTGAGAGATACAAAAGACATGAAATTGTGGAGAGCCATGATCGCCCACGTACTGAAGGGAGAGAGCACATAGAAGAAGAAGAAGAAGAAGAAGAAGAAGAAGAAGAAGAAGAAGAAGAATTGATTTGAATCATGAAAACTTTAAAATCTCCCTTTATAATACCCAGTATTAGTCTGATATGTATAGAATTTATATAACATATTTCACCACATATAGATGTCCGAATGGGCATATGTGGAATTTCTAGGCAGTATAAAAAGTTCTGCTAAAACCTCAATGTTTAAGGATTCGAAAAAAAAAGTTTTTGATCGTTAAATGACAAATTGGAAATACCAAAATAAATATCAGAGAAGTATTTTAACAGAGGACGAAAAGTGCGCTGCTGAAAACTGGAGATGCAATAGAAACAAAGAAAAGAGTACTGAAGTGTTACATAATATCATTCGTCCGATATGACCCAATGTGGGACAGTCTCTTCGCGGATGAACATGAGACTTGAATCAACAAAAATCTGGTTCTACAGAAGGATTCTGAGAACAAGTAAGAAACGACGAAAATTGAAACAAAAAGGACACATGCTTAATATCAGAAAGAAATAGTTGAAAAATTACTAGAGAACATAATGAGAAATGAGTGATTGAAAAATTTACTACTCACAGGATATATTGAAAGCCAGAAGGACAAAGGAAAACAATGTATAACCAACTTAGAGAACTTGATTAAATGGATGGCGGAAAAAAGGGTTTAGGAGAAATAACAAAAAGACAAACTTCATTAAGAACTACGAAGGATAGTAAATTATAGAGAGCCATGATGGCCAACGTTCTGAATGAACACAGAACATAGAAGAAGAGAAGAAGGAAAAATGGCGTTCGAAGACAATATCTTAAAACTATGTGCCCAAGATATGTTTATGGGAATTTAATAATAAAATTTTGAGACTTTGTAATCATTTTAATTTGATCTAGACTTTGAGATCCAGTCTTCATATTAATTTAAGAACTCAGCTCGTTGTAAAAATTTGTCGATTTAACTCTTATTTTATATATTTATTGATAAAAAAAAGAATTCTCTCGATGTTAACAAAGAAGAATAATATAATTATCTTCTATCAATTCCCCTGTTTTAATTAACATATTACAATTTAATAATTTGATTTCATTGATAATTTTCACTTGGGCTTTTCGAATGATTTCCGCTGGCTTTCCCTTACAAATGTAAGGCTTACAGCCAAATCACGTTCAAGCACTGATTCTCGAGCGGTCCCCGAAGTTAAGCTACCAGCATCAAACCTAGTCATTACTTAAATTTGTGTTCACTTGGTGCTATAAGCTTGGATGTATGGGTGATTCAATAGATAACGGCTCAGAATTGGAAGTTTTAGAGAACATGGAATTAAAATAACAGTTATAATTAACATCAAGAATAGACTGTTGAAATTTCTAGGGAATATAATGAGGAAAGAGGGCTTGGAAAATTTGATACTTAGAAGACATATAGTAGGCAAGATGGATAGAGAAAAAGAGCGCATCACCAACCTACCGAATGGTGGAACAAGTTTTAGGAGTGATAACAAAAAGGTATTAACTAAGAGCTACAAAAGACAGGAAATTGTGGAGAGCCTTGATTGCCAACTTCCTGACACGACACATAGAAGAAAATGTATTTGAAACCAAATCTTCTACACCAGAAGACTATTGGCCAAGATATTACATAAGTTTAAAGGTGTGGCTGAAACAAAAATTTAAATTAAGAAATTGTGTAATCACTTTGATTTGATCAAGACTTTTCAGATCCAGTTTTCATATCAACTTAATTAAAAGAACACCACTAGTTGTTAAAATTTGTCGATTTAACTCTTATTTGCTTAATAATCATCGATTTAACTGACTCTTATTTTTATAGGAACGAATCGTCTCAAGTCTCTGCGTATTTTTAGCAAGTATTAAGTTCTATTCAGACTTCTTCCCAAGAAACCAACACCTGAGAGGATGTTCCCCCGCTCGCTAATATCTTAAACTCATCAACAGTTAAAAATCATTTTAGTCTGATAATGTTATTTTCCTGATACGGTGGAGTAATGTATGGCGGTTCGGGTTTAGATATTGGAGAGCCGAGTTCAAATTCCAGTCGAGTTCATTGCATTCGCTTATAAATGAATCATCTCTTCCCCCAGCTATAGGGTAAATAGCAGGACAGAGTGACCTTATAGCATTAGCTGGCAACAAATCTATGAGACGAAACCTCTGAATTCAAACCACCTGCTGCTTTGAAGGTCTTGCTTCTTTAACACCTGAGAGGAGGAATGCGGTAACTTCATCATCCACGTGGCAAAAAGAACCGGTAAGCCATTGCACTATTCTTCCTTGAATGTGTCATGGGTCCTTACCTATAACTACAGAATGAACTATTCCCTAACACTATGTATACTACGCCTCTCAAGAGAGGGTCGAATCAAGCCGATCTTTTTCGACTTGATGGTCGAACTCTCTGCTTTTGAGCAGAAAGGAACCCGGACGAGGTTCCGCCGAAGGGCAGAATCTCGTTCGGGGTGAATGACCTACCCTATCTCGTTTTACGAGTCATACGGGCATATTTTGGCTGAGCCTACGGGCTCAGATAACCCACGATAAAAATGACCTTGTGTCGCATGCAACCCTCGTGGGGGGTGGCTAGATACTGAATCAAGCCGATCTTTTCGACTTGATGGTCGAACTCTGCTTTTTGAGCAGAAAGGAACCCGACGAGGTTCCGCCGAAGGGCAGAATCTCGTTCGGGGTGAATGACCTACCCTGATCTCGTTTTTACGAGTCATACGGGCATATTTTTGGCTTAGCCTGCGGGCTCAGGAAACCCACGATAAAAATGACCTTGTGTCGCATGCAACCCTCGTGGGGGGGTGGCTAGATACCGAATCAAGCCGATCTTTTCGACTTGACGGTCGAACTCTCTGCTTTTGAGCAGAAAGGAACCCGGACGAGGTTCCGCCGAAGGGCAGAATCTCGTTCGGGGTGAATGACCTACCCTGATCTCGTTTTTACGAGTCATACGGGCATATTTTTGGCTGAGCCTACGGGCTCAGGAAACCCACGATAAAAATGACCTTGTGTCGCATGCAACCCTCGTGGGGGTGGCTAGATACTGAATCAAGCCGATCTTTTCGACTTGATGGTCGAACTCTCTGCTTTTGAGCAGAAAGGAACCCGGACGAGGTTCCGCCGAAGGGCAGAATCTCGTTCGGGGTGAAATGACCTACCCAATCTCGTTTTTTACGAGTCATACGGGCATATTTTTGGCTGAGCCTACGGGCTCAGGAAACCCACGATAAAAATGACCTTGTGTCGCATGCAACCCTCGTGGGGGGGTGGCTAGATACCGAATCAAGCCGATCTTTTCGACTTGACGGTCGAACTCTCTGCTTTTTGAGCAGAAAGGAACCCGGACGAGGTTCCGCCGAAGGGCAGAATCTCGTTCGGGGTGAATGACCTACCCTGATCTCGTTTTTACGAGTCATACGGGCATATTTTTGGCTGAGCCTACGGGCTCAGGGAAACCCACGATAAAATGACCTTGTGTCGCATGCAACCCTCGTGGGGGGTGGCTAGATACTGAATCAAGCCGATCTTTTCGACTTGACGGTCGAACTCTCTGCTTTTTTTGACCTTGAGCAGAATCGGGGAAAATGAACCCCAAAGGAACTGCGGACGAGGTTCCGCCGAAGGGCAGAATCTCGTTCGGGGTGAATGACCTACCCTGATCTCGTTTTTACGAGTTATACGGGCATATTTTTGGCTGAGCCTACGGGCTCTGGAAACCCACGATAAAAATGACCTTTTGTGTCGCATGCAACCCCTCGTGGGGGGTGGCTAGATACCGAATCAAGCCGATCTTTTCGACTTGACGGTCGAACTCTCTGCTTTTGAGCAGAAAGGAACCCGGACGAGGTTCCGCCGAAGGGCAGAATCTCGTTCGGGGTGAATGACCTACCCTATCTCGTTTTTACGAGTTATACGGGCATGTTTTTTTTGGCTGAGCCTACGGGCCCAGGAAACCCACGATAAAAATGACCTTGTGTCGCATGCAACCCTCGTGGGGGTGGCTAGATACTGAATCAAGCCGATCTTTTCGACTTGATGGTCGAACTCTCTGCTTTTGAGCAGAAAGGAACCCGGACGAGGTTCCGCCGAAGGCAGAATCTCGTTCGGGTGAATGACCCACCCTATCTCGTTTTTACGAGTCATACGGGCATATTTTTGGCTGAGCCTACGGGCTCAGGAAACCCACGATAAAAATGACCTTGTGTCGCATGCAACCCCTCGTGGGGGTGGGCTAGATACTGAATCAAGCCGATCTTTTCGGCTTGACGGTCGAACTCTCTGCTTTTCAGCAGAAAGGAACCCGGACGAGGTTCCGCCGAAGGGCAGAATCTCGTTCGGGGTGAATGACCTACCCTGATCTCGTTTTTACGAGTCATACGGGCATATTTTTTTGGCTGAGCCTACGGGCTCAGGAAACCCACGATAAAAATGACCTTGTGTCGCATGCAACCCTCGTGGGGGGGGTGGCTAGATACTGAATCAAGCCGATCTTTTCGGCTTGACGGTCGAACTCTCTGCTTTTCAGCAGAAAGGAACCCGGACGAGGTTCCGCCGAAGGGCAGAATCTCGTTCGGGGTGAATGACCTACCCTGAACTCGTTTTTACGAGTCATACGGGCATATTTTTGGCTGAGCCTACGGGCTCAGGAAACCCACGATAAAAATGACCTTGTGTCGCATGCAACCCCTCGTGGGGGGGTGGCTAGATACTGAATCAAGCCGATCTTTTTCGGCTTGACGGTCGAACTCTGCTTCTCGACTTGACGGTCGAACTTTTCTGCCTCTGAGCATTTTTTTTTTGGCCGAGCCTACGGGGGTCCCACGAAAAAATGACCACGTAAAAAAGCCGAGCTTCGACTTGACTCGGCCTTGTACCACCCTTTCGTGGGGGGTGACTAGATACCGAATCAAGCCGAGCTTCTAGACTTGACGGTCGAACTTTCTGCCTCTGAGCAGGAAGGAACCCGGGCGAGGCTCCGCCGAAGGGCAGAGTCTCGTTCGGGGAGGTTGACCAACCCGATCCCGTTTATACGGGTTATACCGGCATTTTTTGGCCGAGCCTACGGGCTCGGGAAACCCACGTAAAAACTCGGCCTTGTGCCACATGCAACCATCGTGGGGGGGGGGGGTTAGATACCGAATCGAGTCGAGCCGATAGTAGTTCACCCCCAAAACCAGACCGACAATCATACTAACACCTTCCACATCTTGTATTATTATTTCGTGTAATATACCTTCGTTATTTCTATTCTTATGTTCGTGTTGTTCTTCCTTGGTCCTAACCTGGACCATAATAGTATGTCACCATGAACCGAAACTGTGAGATGGAGGGGAGGGATGACTACAATGACCTAAAATGCGCTAACTCAATAAATGATAAAAACAAAACTTTTCAAGGATGAATCGATTTACATATACATTTTTTTTTGATTTTGTCATTCTTATATATACGATGCATCGCAATAGACGCTGGTAAATTAGTCCTTGGTGCTACACATTCAACACTTTCCAGCTTTGATTGTATTGTGGGGACCTACCTACAAATGGACTCTTCCACACCTATATAATATGGCTAACTCTGAGTAAAGGGAGTCACCAAGTGAGGGTCACCGAGTAGTAGCCATAGAGTGAGTGAGTGAGTGAGTGAGTGAGTGAGTCAGAACACCAGTGAGAGAAAGTACACTCCAGTCCACATTTACCTTTGTACTACATTTCCGAGAATATACTATTTAACCTTATATCTGAGTCCGTGTTATCTTTCTATGGTTCTACACCATAACAGATTGAAATTAAAAGCTTTTACTTGACATATTCATTAAATTCACCAGTTCAGACTTTCACAACTAAAAGGCACCATGACACGCACACTGCGACAAATCTATTTCCCTTTGTATTCCATTAGTAAGGAGAAAATTTCGTTCGGACAGCTTCTTCATAAAAACTGCTACTTCATGAAACAGACTTCCGAGAGGATGCTTCCTCGATCACTACAATCTAAAACTTTTCACCTGTCATCTTTCCTACTACGGCGCCATCTCCTACATGATACATACCTTTTTTGATGATCGTGTGTTTATATTTCCGGACACAAAAGTTTATCATATGACGAAAATGCATTTTATTTTTTTCAACTTTCCCTATTAACTAGACTATAAACTACATCCGCGTCCTAGGTAAGACGATAAACTACATCCACGTCCTAGGTAAGACGATAAACTACATCCGCGTAGAACCACCTCTTAATTGCTGGTGTTCCCAGGTCCACTCGGACCCCTGGTGGTAGCACCTGTTTGGGTTCCAGCTATAAGCAAATAGTTCACCCCCAAACTTGGGTCAAAACACTATGAATGTGCAAAAATAGGCTTTAATACCAATAATACAATTTTGGAAAAAATTATTACCAACAATATATTTTGGAAAAAAATACCAGCAATACGTTTTTGAGGGAAAAATTATTACCAGCAATACATTTCTGAAAAAAAAAAACATATTACCAGCAATACATTTTTGAAAAATAAATGTTACCAACGGTACATTTTTGAAAAATAAAAGTTACCAGCAATACATTTTTGAGAAAAACATACCAGCAATAAATTAAAAATAAAAATTGCCAGCAAAAGATTTTTGAAAAATATATTGCCAGCAATCTTGATGGTATTAAATAACCCACTGAAATTGATATGGCGTAAAACAAACCAAACCATATTGAGCAAAAACGTTTAAAATTCCATGTCCACAGATGAATTGTATAAAGACACACTGAAATGCCCCTACCAATGATGGATTACTTTTGTTTAAGATTTGGCATAAACCTAAGAAGACGCGATAACACTGATTCATTCATTTATTCCATTAGCGCATTTTACACAGCTGTGCTCACCTTATTACAGTTGTAATTGTGGTTCATGGTGATATTCAAGACGAAATAGTACAATGGCTTGCCGGTGTTGAGGTTACACTATCCCCACCTCTCAGAAGTTCCTCTGCGCACTGGTAAAGATGTTGACCGCTAAGGCGCAGCTCCTACACCCACTCTGGCAACTGGCCGATGGCCCCTTGGCACAGATTGGTTAGGGAGAAGCGTTTACCTTCATCGGTTACATCGGGAAACCCTTCCGACTGCCCTCGGACAATTTAGCTGGCAGGGCGATGTCGTTGACATGGGTGTGGCCATCGCAGTGCCAATGCGACTTTTGGAGCCATATGTGAGAGTTGGATGTAAGGCGTAATTTCAATTCATCTGATAAAGCAGGGTCAACCGCTTCGATGCAAAGGTACTACCACTGACAATACCCTAATAAATGCTGTTATATATTTTACATGGGAGTAAACAGTTCGTCATCAACTTATTATTATTATTACTTTAAGTGACTATAATAGAAACCAATCAATAAATAAGAAACGAATAAAAGTATGAAATTATCGCCAAATATATATTTTTTATTACTGTTGTTAAAAATATTTGAAATATAAATAATAGAGAAAGAAACTGACTATACTGAACCAATAGTAAAAAGTAAACAAAGCAAAATAAAATTTGTTTTGATGACACTCAGACGTCTGCAAGAATTAGAAGCGTCAAGATGACTCGCCACAGCCAAATTTCTCAGTGAAGCAAGCCAGCAAGCATAAGTTGCATTTCTTTTACCCTTCTCCTACGTCCATACAACAGCCTCATTCAGTAATCCTCTACCTTTAGTGGCTCTTGGGCTTTGTGTTGTGGGAAAAATAGTAAAAGAAAATAGTCTATGAAGTTGACAAATACTTTTTAAATTACTAATAAATTCTCAATAATAGTTACCCAACACAAAGCAGTGATACAATGATTTTTCTTCTTTATGTGCCGTGTCCCTTCAGGACGTAGACGATTATGGCTCTCCACAATTTCTTGTCCTTCGTAGTTCTTAATGATTTTTTTTTTTTTTTGCTATTTCTCCTAAATCTTGTTCCACCATTCATTTACTTAAGCTCACTAAGTAGGTTATGAGTTGTTTTCTTCTGTCCCATATTGTCTTCAATCTTTCCCGTGAGTACCAGATTTTCCGAGCCCTCTTTCCTCATTATGTGCCCAAGAAGTTTCAGCTGTCTCTTCCTGATGTTAAGTATAAGTTTCCTTTTTGTTTCCATTTTCTCAAAAAATTCGTCGTTGCTCAAATGTTCGGTCCATGGTATGCTCATCAGAATTCTGTAGAGTCACATTTCTGTTGCTTCAAGTAATCTTTGATAAAATTCTTCAGCCTTAACTACCATACAGAAGGACTGATATCACGTATCATTTCAGTTCTTTTTTCTTTGTTTCTAACGAAGGTTTTTCTGTTTCTTATTATTCTGCCTAGCTTTTGGAATGCATCTTTGATTATACCAATACGCCTTTGGATTGCAGTGTCACGCTTTCCGTCCTCTGTTAAAACACTTCCCTAATATTTAAATTTTTGTACTTGTTTTATTTTGCTATCTCCGATTTGTAATTTACATTTTAGGCTCGTCCTCTTGCTAACAATTAGGCATTCTGTCTTCTTGCATTTAATTCTTAATTCTCAATTTCAACCCTAACCCTAACCAACACACAACAAAACGATACAGATGTCAAGATTCTGATTTCTTCACAGAGAATATTCTCTCGTTCGTGACACAATCCAACAACCCCATGACTACTGATGACGAAACACTCAAATTTTAATCCTTCTTGATTACTCATAAAGGCTTTACCCATGAGTATTCTTGATATTATTTAGTAAAATGTGAACGATTCATAACCCCCCCCCAACATACTGTGGAGGCGATAACAGGAAACAAGCTGTATGAATTTCCCACCAAGTGAAATTAATGCTAGCCACAAACCAGCTTGAGGGAAAACTCGTCTACCTATTCGATCACGCATTTCTTCCTAATTGTACTCTTCTTCATTTCAACACACAGTACAATAATCAATGATCTGCGCTAAGTTTTCTCTTTCTTCTTTTTCTCTTTTTTCTTCTTCATTGCTAGACTAATTCAATGTTGTTAAATTTATAGCCATTTAACCTGACACTATAAGACCAAAGAGAGTACCCTGCACCCGCTACCAAGCACTAACCATACGAGAATCGTATCATCTAACTTCAACATGACAACCTGGTGACCCCAACACAGCCTGAACCAAAATTTGCTGAATTCGATTCAGCATCCGTTCAACAGATAAATTGTGACACCACTTCAACACTATACCAAATTGTAAACAGCAACACTTAAACGAACGTCTTCGTAATTGATTTAGCACCAAAATATACTACCAAAGACAATGGTTCCATGGCTTCCTGCATATTAAATAAGTAGAAGCAATTGGTATATATATATATATATATATATATATATATATATAAAAGTCGGAGATGTCCGAGTTGAATATAAAAAAAAGAAATTGTGCAACAGATTTATTGCATGCTACTAATTGGACTATTGTTCTGAACACAGTTGATATCGCTACTTCGATCTGTTTTTCCTTATTTACGATCCTGTATTTATTTAACAATTTAATAGAAAGAAAGAAAGAAAGAAAGAAAGAAAGAAAGAAAGAAAGAAAGAAACTGAAAAATAAATAGAGAGAAGGGGGCTGGCCGAGATAGATAGATAGATAGATAGATAGATAGATAGATAGATAGATAGAAATTAAAAACATAGAACATAGAAAGAGCATAGTTATATGTACATGCAAAGAAAGAAAGAAAGAAAGAAAGAAACAGAAAAATAAATAGACAGAAGGGGACTGACCGAGATAGATAGATAGATAGATAGATAGATAGATAGATACAAAAAACGTAGAACATAGAAATCGCATAGCTATATGTACATGCATGTAATCGTATTCATAGAATCTATATTTCATACGCTTTTAATTTACAGACATAATATAGAAAATAAATATGAACAAAAGCGTGTGTTTTTTTTTTACTTACGCGGTCTGGCATAGCTTGTGGCTAACAAGAGGGCTGTAAGAAAAGAAATGAACTTTATTAGCTTTTTTTCCATTTGCTTCTTTTTTTTTAAATTACTTTTTATTAGAAAAATTATTAAACTTTAATTTCCTTCAAAAATAAAAACGAAAATTTTCTTCAAAAGACAATTCTTAGGTGTCCTTACTCAACAACGAATTTTTTGAGGTGGCATATGTTTCGTGATTACACAAGCATTTATTTACTTGCTTCAGTCAAATTTTGAACAAAGAGTTGAACCAAAGAAATTTATATAAGTTCTCTATCTCCCTTATGTGATGTGTTTTCCCTAATTTCTTCTCTGATATAATTTGTTTTAAATATGTTGGTTCTTGGGGAAAAAAAATTTGAAAATCAGTTAAAAATGGAAATCAAATGACAAGAAGCCTCCTCAATACTCCAGCACCCTCCTCGGTATATTGCAATCATTGTAATCACTGTCTATATTTCTGAGATGAGGTATTGTAACTGTTTACACCCTATGGAGGGAAAAGGGAGATCACCACCCACTGTGGGATGAGGCTGAAATAAGAGAAAGAGAACATCACTGGAAAATACGAAAACTCAAGGAATCAGCACATATGCTAGGCCAGAAAAATCTCCTAAGCTGGCCAAGCATAGAAATGAATACAATATGAGAACCAGTACTATAAAGATCTAGAGAAAAACAATAAAATTTGTAATATAAGATCTTGTAAAAAAAAAAAAATGGTCACAGAGATATAAGTCCGAAATAGCCCAGTGGATAAAAGCGATGGCTGAATCAATCCAGTGACTTGACTCAAAGAGTTGAGCGTTCAATACCTGGTCACGGTAGGTGAGTTGGGTTAAAGAGAAAATTGGTGAGTTGAGTTAAAGGGAAATAACTGAGACACCCGGAAGAGGCATAGCACGTGGAACTAGAACAATCTGCCCTAGTGGATGAAATAAAGGGTTTGTTTCCAAATTTCAATCACTTGAAGAAGGTCGGAGCGTACAACGGCCGAAACGTTGTGAATATGACAACAAAGATGAGATGACAGTCCAAACAGTGTAAATAGTGTAAATCAATGTAATCATTTATTGTTAATATTTTTCAGTGCGGTTTAAGTGACTTTAATCGCAATAAGTGAATTTCGTCTTCTGGCCGAGACAGAATAATCACTTTGAAATCCAAAATCACAGAGAATGTTTGTATTTTTATTCTTTTGGCGTACATTCTAGTTTATAAGTTTTAGTGCGGTCAAATCCTGACCATTTGCGCAGTTTCTAGTGGTTTACATTTCCTATCCATTCAAGCCTACTTTTTTTCCAATTCACTGAATTTTCCCGGATTTTCAGTTTCTGATAGATATATCCTGAATGGCAGTGCTTCTCTTTAATCACGAAAATTGGATTTGATCTTCTGGCATCGATTGGGTAATTCTTCCGAATCACAAAATCACAAAGAATGTTTATGTTGTATTTTTATTTTTAGCGCACATTCTAGTTTATACATTTTGTGTGGTCAAATCTCGACCATTTGCGCGGTTTCCAGTGGTTTTCTTTTCCTAACCATTCAACTAACTTTTTTCTAGAGATTTGGGGAAAACAGAAAACCCTGGAAAATATTAAGACTTTGGTAAGTTCATATATTTTCCCATATTTTTTTTTCAGTTTTGCCCCATGGTTTGATGGATATATCTTAGCTGGCAGTGTTTCCTCTCTTTAATCACGATAATTGGATTTGATCTTTGAGCCTAGAGCGCGTGATTCTTTTCAATGCTAAAGTCACAGAAAATTTTTAAATGTGTTAATGTTATATTTTATTCTTTGGAGGAGACTCTAGTTTATACATATGCCATAGATTTAGTAAAAAACACTTCAAATACATCGGCGTATGGATAAGTTATAATAAAATTATATAGGAGATAAAGAAATTGAAGATATAAAAATGGAAAAGACCATATTAAATCGATTACTAAGTCTGCTGCTAAGAAAGTTGGTTCACTGTGTCGTACAAGACAATTTTTCTCTTCAGAACCTATCTTATATATATATATATATATATATATATATATATATATATATATATATATAAGTCTAGTATTCGTCCATACTTAGAATATTGTCGTAACATATGCCCCGGTGTACCTACTATATATCTAGACACCCTTGATAAAATCCAAAGAAAAATCAGCAATATTATTGGTCCTGGCTTGGCATCTCGGCTTCAGTTATTTGCCACCGCCGTAAAGTTGCCTACCTGTGTCTTTTCTATAAATAGGTTCATGCTAATTGTTCGGACGAGCTCTTCGCTATTGTATCTAGACCTTATGAATTTAAGCGCAATACTAAATTGGCAACAAGGTATTATCAATTTACAGTTGAACTGGCTAGATATAACCGTAAGTTCTATGCCCACAGTTTCTTCTCTTTTGCGGAACTCTTTTTCGGAACTCTTTTCCGGCTCCATGCTTTCTAGATAACTTTAATCTTCAAAAATGTAAATGCAGTATCAGTCTCTATCTACTGATTATTCTCCTGTTGTTTTCGCTTCTTGATAATGTTTGTTTTCTAATTCTTCCACACCCAGTGACCCTTTGTGTCTTAGTGGCTTTACTGTCTTGCTTGGGGGGAATTCTATTTTTAAAAATCGCTTGCACTAGCGTTACTTTCGTCCAACACCGGATATTAATACAAAATTAAAACATTAACTGGAAAACTCAAGCATTGTTCTAAAATAGACTCGTCAGATCGAGGCTTTTATATGGATGCTATCCAGGTCACAAAACTCGTTCAGAAATATCCAAACTATCAGTTGCATGTAACCACTCAGGCCAATGATTAAAAATAGCTTCAGGTGAATGAAGGCTGTACGTCTTAGCGAACATCACCCCTCATTGAACCTCGTGGACTGACGCTACAGAAACAGAAACCCAGAACTGTACGAAATTACAGAAACAAAATCACTTGAAAACTTTGAACAGCACCAAATTGATAGCACATGAACTCGGGAAAAAAAATAATAACATAATCAAGACGACGACGTCGCACACTACTTAGAAGAAAATGTTAGGAAAGCACACCCCACCCCACCCCAAAAAAAAAAATCAATTCTGGAAAATTCAAAAAACAGTAACTGGACTTTCAATAGAAATAAATTTCAACTGACGGTAGGGTTCTAGGTCAATGAATTTCTAATGTTTCCTAATAAGGAAACGTTCAATATTACTGTTAGCATAATTTGTTGTATCGAATTGTTGCTATTTACGCAATTGCCTGTTAACTTTCCTACTCATTTATCATTTTTGTAGTTTTTATCATATAAGTAATATCTTGCATCTTAGTGGCTTTATTATCTTGCTTGGGGTAAAATAATTAAAAGCAATATGACTGACGCTGTCTCCTCGATTGCTATATAATCTATATTTACAATATTGGTTTGGCCTATCTTTCTCGTTCTTAATAGAGTTTGTTCTGAATTATTCTTTGTCGCCATTAACAGACATTCGATTTCTCTCTTCAAATACCTATATCATTCCCGCCTAAAATTCCTTTTGTGTGCCTCTTGAGATAGCCGAGGATTTCATTTTAGTATTTTTATTTGCTTTCATCCAAGTAAGATCTGATGATTTCCACAGAGGATCCCGGGACAATAATTTTTGTTTTTCCATATTCAAATAGTATTTATGATGGTCGAGCGATACTAAATCGATGGACTACCGAAAACGTTCTCTAAATCTACGCCATCTTTAATATCAGTGTAATTCGCATTATTTCTTTTTTTTTTTTTTTTTTTTTGCCAATTTCACATTGTTTATCGTGTTACAGAGAAATACGTATTGGAGAATGGTGCCTAACGTACTTGTTCTGACACGACTTTCTTATCTCGACAACTATGAGATTTTTTTTTTTTCCTCAGGAGGTACCCCATGAATATGAGTCGAACCCAGCATTTTCAATTTACCGAGAGAGATTGCTGGATGCTTTAACTTGCACTTATGAATAGTTTTATCACTCACATTTTTCAGAAAATATAACAATGCAATACACGAGACAAGAATTCGTAAGCGAAAGGAATCTTTATGAGATGTAAGCAAAGCCATAACTGTTACCTTCCCAGTTTCATCGATCGATCCCTCGAGAAATGATTCCCCATTCCACGTTCTTCAACTAACATCACCAACAAAGAATTTAATATTCATATATTCACTTTCGTATAATACTCGTAAACTTAATACTAGCTACTTAACTGGGCAAATCTCGTCTCAAAGACTTTCATCGACATCAGAATAAAATAAATCTATGACTATTATTATTATTATAATTATTATTATTATTTGATTTTGCTTTGGGTTGTGACTTCAAGTCTCAACGGGAGGATTCAAGAGACAACAAGTTATTTTTGTATCAGAAGATACAAATAGGTAAGGTATACTGTACTTAGAAAATTTGTAATTGTGGTCACTGCATTGAGAGAAATCTACACAAGATGTCAGAAGAACGCATGAGTATTACATTTTTGTAATTCCCATAATTTAGGTCTATCAGGAATTTGTTTCACATATTTATTTGCTCCTTTTGATATAATTCCCAAAACGTCAATAATAAGAGTTAATGCTGTTGACATGGATGCCACATTCTACTGTTTTAGGGCTGCCTGGAATTTGATCCACATATATTTATTTGCTCCTTTTTATATGCTTCCCAAACTCCGAATAACAACAGATCATGTTGTTGTCTTTTAGATGCCACATTCTAATCATTTAGGGTTACCAGGAATTTGATCCACATATATTTATTTGCTCCTTTTGATATCATTCCCAAAATCCCAATAAAAACAGGTAATAACTTTATTAATATATAATTTATAGCACTGTTATTTTAAATCGAGCACTATTTCATTAACATCAACATTCTATGTGCGATATTATATATATATATATATATATATAGTAATACCTTGTGATACGTGTTTAATACGTTCCAAAAAAGAGCTCGTAACTCAAACCATTTGGTTCTCAAATCAATTTTTCTCAATGAAATTAATGGGAATATTTTCGATCCATCCCATTCCCCTAAAAAGCACCCTTACTTTCCTAAAACTAAACCCTATTCTTGTATTTGTGAGTTTCTTACAAGCGAAAGCGTGTGAATAAACAAGTAATGCAGTTTACAATCAATAAAATAAAAGAGAACAAGCAAATTGTAAAGAAATTAACTATACTAAACCATGAAATTCAGACGAGTCATAGGCCAACTGGCGGATGAGAGTAAGAGAGAGAGAGAGAGAGAGAGAGAGAGAGAGGACAACAGCTAGCCTAGCAACCGATAAACTAACCTAGCAACGGCAAGCTCCGTCTACGATACCGAATATTAATTTTATCATTTGCTTTTTTATTTTTTTAAAATATTTACATTTTATCCATTACTGTAACTAATTTTTTTTCATTTTTATAATTTTTTATTTATCGTCGATATAGAACCTCATACTTTCTCGCCACATGCATTACTCGTACGTTTTTCTCATGTTCTTTTTATAATTTCCCGCTTTACCTCAAGCGAAATCATACGTTTTGACTTTTCAAGGAATGGCCCGTACATGTTAATGTCTCCCAAACAAAACTGCTATCGTTTAATCACCATAGGAAACCATTTTTGCCTTCCATCAGCGTGGTTGAGGCTAATCTCCCGGAGGAAAAAATCTTTGCGCCTTCTTGATCTCATGTTTTTCACTGACATAAAGTAGATTGATTATATTGAATCAAATGCAAGGCCTCCTGCTGAAAAAATATTGCCTCTGTGTCGTGTTAAATATTTTTTCTTATTAGAATCCATCTTGCACATTCATAAATCTACTATTCGTCTGTCCATTGAATATTTCTGCTATATCTGGTCTAGTGCTCCTGCTAAATATCTCAAGATTACCGACAATATCCAAACAGGTGTTGGAAATGTAATCGTTACTGACTTCGGTGACTTTTCCACCAAGGTGACATTGCTTCCTTTTGTGTTTTCTATATATATTTTCAATTGTTCTAATAAGGTCTATTCCTTGGTATCTCAACCGCGAGGATTTTAATGTATTACTTGATTAGCTATTAGGCCTCATCGTTTTACTGTTGAATTATCTAAATCCAACCTTAGGTTCTATTCTCATCATTTACTTTCTCGCCTGTAGAACTCTCTTCTAGTTTCTTACTTTCCTGGACCTGTTCCATCTTCCTGGACTCGTTGCTTTATGGTCCTTTCTCCTCACTAGTTTTCACATTCCCTTTCACTCCCAGTAACCATTTGCCTCTTGTTATGGGATCTTACCCATAATAATAATAATAGACTATTCCATACTTAATAAATACTGCGCCTCAGGAGAAGGCAAGGAGTCAACGCTCAAGTATTAAACGACAGATCGGTTGAACTCTCTGCCTTCGGGCGGGGAGGAACCCGAACTAGGCTACGCTGAGGGGCGGAGTCTCGTTCGGGGAGGTAAACCGGCCCTGAGCCCGTTTATACGGGTTCAATGGGCATATTTTGGGGCTGAGCCCACGGGCTCGGAGAACCCACAATAAATAACCTACCTTGTGTCACATGATGCCCCAGTGGGGGGTGACTGAATATCGTCAGTCGTTCAAGTGTTGACCGGCTGTTCGGTTGAACTCTCTGCCTTCGGGCGGGGAGGAATCCGAAGGAGGTTACGCCGAAGGGCGGATTCTCTTTCGGGGAGGTAAACCGACCCTTAACCCGTTTATACGGGTTCAATGGGAATATTTTTGGCCGAGCCCACGGGCTCAGAGTTCCCACGTTAAACCGGCCTTGTGCCACATGACGCCCTCGTGGGGGGGTTGACTGAATATCGTCAGTAGTTCAAGTCGAGTCAGTAGTTCAAGTAGAGTCAAGAGTCGAGTCAGAGGCAGTCCGAAACAGAGTCGCGTTCAGACAATTACTGCAAGACATTGGAATAGTGATACTGGTCGAGACTATATTGTTCTCTCAACTAAACCTGATTGTTCATACTAACACATCTACTTCTCTGTATATATTCCTGATTGTAATATATCTGTATTATTCCATACCTGTGTTTGCGTTCTTCTTTATTGGTTCTACCTTGGACTATCACCGTGGTACAAGGAACCGGACCATAACACCTCTTAGTGGCATTATTGCATCGGTTGGCGTGAAATGATTAATATGTTTTGCATTAGAATTCACCGAATTTTATACTGACATTACGAAAGAAGAAATTAACATTATTATGAACTGCAATAAATCAATATGAATACACAATAACTAAGAGTGGATTAAGAATTCATCAGATAATTTTGACTTATCTGTGGGGTCTCTGGATTCTGGAGAATTAGTAGGACTATTTCTCCTGTACAACCTTACAGCATTTGACAAAATTAACCTAAACAGTATAGGGATTTATAAGGACGATGGTAACATGGTTGTTAATGAATATACTAGAAGTAAGGTCGATAAACTTGGAAAAATAATACATAGGGTTTTAATTGTTTGGGTCTCTTACAAATAACCTGTGTAAAAATCCTAACCAGTGCCTGTTATCTAACAGGTGTTTAACAAAATCCATAGTATACGATTATACTATTACCTTGGTTGAAAGTCTCAGGACTTCTGAACGCTTCTACATCGGAAATACAATGAATGATTTCAAAAAAGTGCTTTTATAACCATATCTCATCTTTTAACGCAGATAAACGAAGCATGACTTCACTTTCTAAGTATTTTTGGGAATTAAAAGACAAAGATAAAACATCCAAAGTTAAACGGAAAATCCTAAAACAAGCTGGAATTTCGAGGTCTCTATACGAACCATGTTTTCTCTGTCTACAGGAGAAAATACAAATAATTAAATACTCGAACAATGACAATCTGTTGACTCGGAGATACAAAACGGCAATAAATTGTAAGCATACAAAGGAATTAACCACGCAATCTTGCTAAAGAAATTTCTAATCTGCGAATGAATCCTCTTATGTTTATTATGTTTATAAACATAGCATCGTAACCACCATCAATATAGCCTAGTTGTACTTGTATTATATATATATATATATATATATATATATATATATATATATATATATATATATATATTTAAACACCTGTTGGATATATATATATTTTTGTTAAACACCTGTTGGATAACAGGCACTGGTTAGGATTTTTACAAAGGTTATAAATATATATATATATATATATATATATATATATATATATATTTTTAATTTTACTTTGAAATTTAACTTTAGACCTAAAGTATATTCTAATTTATTCTTGCTTCCCTAAGTTAACCGTAATATATGATAATCGTAATTTTATTTTGGGTACTTTTATTATTTATCCATTATTTGTTTTGAACATTGTTACTTAACCTATTTAATAATGCTTTATAAATTAATATTAATAAATTAATAAAATAATATAGAAATTTAAAAATTTAAAATGTTCGTTCACATTCGTAAAATCAATACTCATAAAATTAGCAGTGTGACTGGCGCCGAATCGATCGGGTTTCGATCCAAGTTCATCTATATCTTCCGTACTTCTTTTTTACCTTTCTATATGCAATAACATCACTTCCATTTCCCAACTTAATTTATTGAAATTTGAAGGTTAATATTAATTTTAATGTTATTTTACCGATTTTTTCTATCTCGATTTCACCACTTATTTATTTTTCAAAAATTTATTAGTTATATTACTTGAATTAATTTTCTCTTTAATAATGCTTTATGCTAAAAAATAATACGAATGTTTAAAATGTATGTAGTATATATTTTACAATATATTCATATTGTAAAATAAAATTTGGTTAAGTATAATAAATATGACAATATAAAGATTTAAAACCGGTTTAGTATTCTAATCTATATTAGAAAATTCGTTTCATAAAATACTGTAGTACTCTTTTACATTCCATGAATTATTGTCTCCGAGCAGAGGAAGTTTTTGTCTTAGAAACATTAACCTAACCCCACTATGTTACCGTTAAAATTCGAATTCTGTGATTGGTTGAATTTGTTCCTTTTTAGTTTATCTCACCTCCCTCCAACCCCTTTTTTCTCCACCTTTGATGCCTTTTCTTGGCCTTTTTTCCTCTTATTTCTCTTCTCTCTGACTCTGTCTGTCTCTCTCTCTCTCTCTCTCTCTCTCTTTCTCTTTCTCTTTCTCTCTTGCTGTTACTAATCACTTAGCTTCCTTTCTTTCTCCACTCGTAATTTTTTTATTACCTTTTATGACGTAAGTAGAAGATGTGATTCGTTAACTCCATTTCGGAATAAAATATTTTAGTAGCATCGTGATTCTCCACCTGATGAAACGTTAAAAATAATTTTAACGTTGAAACAAGATGTACAGTTTTGTAGTGCGTATGTGTATGCTCCAATGTAACATTGCATAATAAATAGATATTTACTGCTCTACTTTTGTACTGAGCCCTGTTTTAAATTAATGTTTTGAACGCTGAAATCTTAATCTTCGTTCTTTTACAATTATATATATATATATATATATATATATATATATATATATATATATATATAGGAATGTATTATTCATTTATTAATTCGGCATATTTTAATTTGTTGCTTAAACCTGATTTTAGACCATTTACCTGAATATGGTTATCCGCTAAAAATAACGTTTAACCAATAAATATATATATATATATATATATATATATATATATATATATATATATATATATATATATATATATATAATGTAATTACTGCCTATTCCAAGAATATTTGTCTTCTAGAAAGTCTAACTAATCACTATGGCAAACACCAGCTCACGCACATTTGTATTTCTTCAAAGTCCAGAGTTAGCAAAGACAGTCAAACAGTTTCGTGTTTACAACTTTACTGACAAGGATCTGGGTCAACCCCAAATATGGTCTCCAAGCACTTCCCAACTATGCAGCACTTTCCCAGGAGTGGGGGGGGGATATTATCAAAATGTCACTACCTTAACAAATCGACCATGGTTAGAATCGAATCATGGTCGGGACCCTAATGGTCTAAAACTCTGTCTGAAATTATTAAGCAAATCATGTAAAGTTTTAATAGATTTGGTTTGAAAAATTTGTCAAATTTTAAAAAATCAATTTAGATAAATAAACAAAATCAATTTTAGATCTTAAACAAAGCCTGGGTTAAAATTTTAGGTAGTATCAATGTTTTATTGAAGTTATTTGATATATTCTAAAAAAGAATCTGCCGTCTCAAATTATTAGGCAAAACCAAATAATCACATTTTACTCCAATAAAAATGTAATAAAATCATCAAAAATTGATCAACACCTATAATAGAACAAATATCAAACACATATGATAAGTATTTGAATCCTTTACATTTTAATATGGTATTCATTGATTTTGTTTATTTTTTCTTTACTTCAGCACGTTCAATTTCCAACATGTTTTTTTTTTAATTGCTTCCCATAGGTTTGCTTTACTGTTATATTGTTTGCCGCCTTTATATAATTTCATCTTCACCATTGACCATAAATTTTCAATCGGATTTAGATCAGGACTTGGCGATTATCTTCTTTCCTTGTAAATATTTTATGCTCAAAGAATTCACGGGTAAGCTTAGATACATGAGAAGAGGCATTGTCGTGATTAAATACACACTTCAGTTTGAAACTGTGAGACTGGGACTTGTACCATGCAAAAAGAGTCTTATTCATAAAATCAGAATAGTTACTCATGTTCAGTTTAACTCCTTCATCGACTTTGAAATGCCTAATATAGGTTTGGTTGACAATTCCAGCCCATATTTTAGCTACATGCACATCTGAATTGGATAAAATCTATACTTTGAACCATCCATCAGGTCTATCAAATGTCACATTAAAAAAGTCAATTTTCATGTATTTCTTGACCTAATTTTAACGCTTTAAAATATTTATCCTCGTGAGAGATGTTTTTACAAATCCCTGTTCACAAAGTATTCTACACCTTTTGTCCTTCTTGACTCCCTCAATTCCAACCTTTTCAAAGATCTAAGCGTTGGTCACAAGTAGGTGTTTCGCTATAACTTGCTTTAGTTTAGGCTCATCTCGAGAGAGCAAGTTCTTAAAGCCTTTTCCTGTGCATCGATTTCCCAACTTATTTATATTTTTAACAGCCATCTTTATGGTTCGATGATCTCTGCAAAACCCCTTTTACATCTTCAATGTGGACTTTCTCTCACTCAATAACTTTGTTATTTTCTGTTTTTTAGTAGTTGTTAGATCCTTCTCTTTACCCATGTTTCAACATGTACTCTAAATAAAAAGAAAAATAGTTATTATTAGATTTCAGAGACCTTAAGCTAATATTAGTTTAATCTGTATACTAACTTCAGTCAGTCAATTTTCGTAAATTCCAAATATCTCAAAACCTAACCATTAAAAATGGCAGAAAACTTAGATAAATATTTTACTAAGGGTGGAAATAGATGAATTTAAATTTGACAAATATTGGTTCAGAACTGTTTGAGTTTTTTAGGTTTATTTGATTTATATAAATTCAGACAGCCTGTATAGTCATGTTCACGACTACCAAAGCTACCAGTCTCATGACAAACGTTTAAATAACTGTTGAAAAAAATTATGCCTCAATTTATCTTCACCATTTTCCTCCCACGTGGTGCCAGTTGTGCCAATCCCTCCTGTTGAAATGCACCCCCACAAAATGATGCTGTCACTGCCAGTGTTTCACAATTAGAATGCTTTTCTTAGGTTTGCATTCGTCCCTTTTTTTACCGTCAAACATTGCACAGTCAATATGACTAAATATTTCAATAACTTACAGCTGCTAGATGTAACCATAAATTCTGTGCTAACAGTTTATTTTCTCGCACTTCTCGCTTGTGGAACTCACTTCCGGCTACATGCTTTCCAGCCAACTTTAATCTTCAAAAATTTAAATCCAATGTCAATCGCTCTCTACTGTCCTCCTGGTTACTCTTTTTGTTCCCGTTCATTAGTAATGGTTATATCCTTCTACACAGTAACCCCTTGTGTCTTAGTGGCTTTACTGCCTTGCATGGGGTAAAATCTGTGAAATTTATTTTTTTTAAATATTTCAAATTGCATTTCTCCAAAAGAAGTTGCAGAACGTAGTTTTATAGCTGTTTAGAACAGTGACTTTTTTTCAGGTTGTTGAATAATCGGTTTGTAGTTGCTTTCAAAGCGTTGCATAGATGTGACAAAAGACTGAGAATATGGAGCACCTGGTGAATACTGAACACTCTACTCATTCGTAATTGATCTAGCGAGACAAGTATGTTAACCACTACACCATATCAAAGTGCCGTTTTGGATATCTGTATATACTTATTTTTATCTAGATGATCTTTTCCTCTACCATCTTCACAGGGTACTTTGCTGTTGTTCTGGAATTAAACTACACCTATTATATCAACGCATGTTAATCTCTAAGGGACAGAACGTGTCTCGTTTCTAAGCGGTAATACAAACCGGCTGTCACATATTGTTTATGCTAGTACAGATGGACATGATGCTTTGAAAATTGCTTCCAAGGATAAACCAGACGAATGGAGGTCCATACTTTTTTTTTGGGGGGGAGTCTTGGATAATTTCTTTTCATATTCCTATGATATCAAGCAGTTAAGCACTGAATTTGCAGGTAGGCGGTAAAATACATCCATAGGTACACACCCAGTACACACTCGCATGTTGTTAATTATCCAGTCAAAAGCTTCTACGGTACTGACGTCATTTTCTGTAATAATCCAAGCTGTTTGAATGGACAATTATTTTAATGCATGCATACTTATGAGCCACTTGGAATGGGGTAAAAACTTATGACCCACTTTGAATGGGGTAAAAAGAATTAAAGCTGAAATAAATCATTAATCGGACATTTCACTACAGCAATTACGTGTAATAAATGTTATCTGTTAATCAACTATATATATATATATATATATATATATATATATATATATATATATATATATATATATATATATATAAGTATATAAATATATATATATATATATATATATATTGCTGAAACTCTAGAGGAACAAAGATGCTGAAGTGTCCATCAAACATTTATCATTTAACATCAATCATTTAAAGTGACACACCTTTTATACTCTCTCTCTCTCTCTCTCTCTCTCTATCTATCTATCTATCTATCTATCTATTTATCTATCTATCTATATATATCTCCGTATTTTCGTGATGTGTTAAGCTTTTCCTTGATGTATATCATATTGCTCTGTATTCTATACATTGAGCTCTCTACTGATCTATCTTTTCAATATTTGATATTAAAAGAACAACTTGAATTAGCCTATACACTTAACACTTTACGGATCTGATATTATATATATATATATATATATATATATATATATATATATATATATATATATATATATATATATATAAATATATAAAAGAAAGCAGTATAGAGAATATCCTACTCACAGACATCGAAAAAAAAGGGACACGGGAAGGAAGCTGGCCTCATTGTACATAAAACAAGAAAAATACTTTTTTATATCGTATCTATGATTTTATGAAAGGGGGTGGGGGATAAATTTAAGTAACTGATAACACAGTACTTTTTAAAGTTTTATTTTAAATAGGGATGGGGAATCTGTCAGGTAAAAAAAAAATAACAAACACACGATAGAATAATAAGCAGAAAAATTATATAATTAAAATTAAATAAGATCCAACCTGTTTACAATTTTCCAATTGATATAAATCTTTAAAATTAAAACTCTTTAACAATTATCACAAATTTCTCACATAAAAAATAAGAAAAATAATCTTTTAATTAAAATGAACAATAACATTTATATCAGTATAAGATATAATTTTCAAAAGAATATGCTAAAATGATCTTTTCAAGCATTGGTCTGTATTTAATATACAGCTAAAATCCTTTAAGAAAGTGATGAAAAGTCGCATAGATCGATTTTCCTTCCTCTCTCTTTTTCTTACTCTCTCTTTTCCCTCGCTCTCTCCCTATAAATACATTATACACACCCATACACAGATATATATATATATGTGTGTGTGAGTTTCATTAAAGACTACAGACTACTGTCATTAAGTTTTTTATTTAATTTTTCTTGCGATCGTATAAGTTTTTTCTTTTCTGGATCAGTGCCTTTTTATGGCACTTTGGTCCGAAAACTGACGCGTGAGGCATTGTCAAGTCACACTACTTACAATTTTGACACTCCCTTACGAAAGAATGTAAGAATATTAGAAAAACAAAATAAACAATTGCCCAAATTTTCCTTGTCTGTTATAGTCAATGAAACATGTTTGAAAGAAAGATTGCTGCCCAAATATACATTATATATATATATATATATATATATATATATATATATATGTGTGTGTGTGTGTATACATATGTATGTATATATGTGTATATATATGTATATATTTGTATATATATATATATATTTGTATATATATATATATATATATATGTATATATATATATATATATATATATATATATATATATATATATATATATATATATATCAAATAAAGGTTTTCTTTTTGCTAGATTTTATAAACTGTAAGCCATTTAGCATCGTCTAGTCAACATCAAAGATATATTAAAAGAAGAAAAACCTGTACACATTAATGCAATTATTTATTCGAATTCATGTAACGAGATAATAAGAAGGCTACTTGTTTGATTCCTTTTACTATTCAAGATCAAACACTTTACTGAATGCCGCTATAAGGATAAATTATTGTTACAAAAACATTTAGGTTGACTGAAAATACTTTGAATGGCAATCATCAAATTAAAATTACAAGAAACTTCAATATTCAAAAATGAGATGTAATAAAAACATGAGTTTTCAAATAAACCTGATGAAAATGCAATTTCAATGTTCAATTTAATTAGCTTCATTTAGAAAACGTACTTTTCGCTTACATTTAATGAAAATCAATTTTTTTTCTTCCGTCTATAAGAATGTTAATATTAATTTCTTTAAAGTCGAAGTCAGCATGAAACATCTTTAAAAAATCATAAATATCCGAAAAGTTTAGTTAACATTTAGTACCTTAAAAGTCCTTCATGCTCAAATGAAATTTACATTGATTGCTAAGCATTTTACATCAACATACATCTCAAAAGTAAATAAAATTAATTCCTTCAAAGTCGAAGGCAGCGTGAATTTTTTTTTTATTTCAAATATCCGAAAGGTTTATCCCAAATCCTGTCCCATAAAAGTGTCCCATGTTCAGTTAATATATCACCCCGGATCGTACAGGATTTTGTGTAAACTTAGTTCACAAAAGTAAATAAATTTAATTTTTTTAAAGTCGAAGTCACTGTGAAACATATTCTTTTTTTTTTTAAATTACTTATAAATGTTTTCCTAAAATTCAGTACCGTAAACGTGTTCCCTGCTCTTGCCAAATTTACACTGATTGAAAAATATTTTGCAAAAGCTCATTTCTCAAAAATAAATAAAATTTATTTCTTTGAAGCCGTATTCAACGTGAAATATATTTTCAAAATTCACAGACACCCGAAGAGTTTAGATAAAATTCACCACCTTAAAAGTTTTTCCTGTTCAAGTGAAATTTACATTGAATGTAAAACATTTTTCATACACTTATTTCTAAAAAATGATAAGATTTATTACACTTAATTCCAAAAAAAAAGTAGGATTCTAGTAGAAATTTCAAAAGGCATTCATCAAAAGGAAATAAAAACCGTTATTTTTATAAAGTTAAATGGAATTAAAATTGACCTTTTATTTTCAGAGAATAACGACCTTTAACTTAATCTTAGTGTACAGTGTTATCGTGTATATTCCACTTCAATTCACAATTTAGCTTTTAAAGAAAAAAAATATTAAAATAATTACGCATATATTAAAAAATAATAGCTCAAGAATCAAGTATCATTAAAGAATGTCACGGACTGAAAGAACAAGTATTTTATAAATGTCTAAATTAGGCCTTACTTACCTGCTAAGCCCAAACGGGCGAAGAACCAACTCACTGCCATGACCTTTATGAATGTTATTATTCAGAATTTTGCTTATATACCAAAATAATTTGATTGTAGCACCTGTGTACCAATGGTCGAAAAGACAAAACATTTTTAATTGTTTGAATGTGTTTACCAGGGTTCCTCATTATAGAACAGAAATACATTTTTCCCACCTGTTCAAAATTGCCTCGAGTCAGTAAATTGAGTTCAAATAAAAACTGAAGACAATTGAATCCATTGGAATCCATGAATAGGAAACAAATGTCATACAGAAACAAGGAAGTTCAATTGTTAGAATAATCGATATGTCACATAATACCATCAGGTTACATTTTTTAGTATATAACTTTCAAAAATTAGCCGCTGGTTTCCGGAAATAAGCTTTCAATTAATCAAGCTCATTAATAGTTTCAAATTATATATTATTCTATGGACATTGCTTCGTTAATTACTTGTATTCGCCATTACGTCAATTCGTTTGCTCGTTGAGGCACACCAACGAATACCAAAAGTTCAATTCTGCCGAGATGAGCCTTTTCCAAAAATGGCTAGATTAATTTTTATGACATATTAACCCTTGTATTTAATTTAGAATGGTGTACACCGTTATGATTGAACTCACTACTCTTATGGCATCTTAAGCTTAGGTAAACTAGTATTAGTATGAACTAAACATAAAGTGTTGGAATTGATATTCTATTGTTTGACTCCCTAAGAATTAATACTTATTGTTAATATGTTTAGAAAACTCAAATTTGAAGACTTAACTTCTAAAAAATTTTAATAATTAAAATTTAAACGATTATGGCGTCATTTTTATGATACGGGGAAATTAGGCAATTTTTATGACTTATCAACACTTGTTGAGTCATTTAATGTTGAATTATGAATGGGGCACATAGTGAGGACTGAATTCATTAGTAATGATTAAACAGACGAGGCTCACTGTCCATTTCTAAGGCACCCTTTCGAAACTTGTGCGTCGTGACACTATAATGTAATCATCTGATTTTCCTTTAATTATGAACTACAGTTTCCTTGAATTAGTTCATTTCTATATATTTTTAGTATCTGTCTATATTTCTGAGATGAGGTATTATGTACATTATTTACATTATTCGGACTATTGTCCTCATCTTTGTAGCCATATTTATTACAACGTTTCGGCACGTGGAACTAGAACAGTCTATACCAGTGAGCGAAATAAAGGGTTCAGTTCAACATTTCAACCACCTGAAGAAGGCCGGAGCGTACAACGGCCGAAACATTGTAATAATTATGGCGACAAAGATGAGGACAATAGTCCGAATAATGTAAATAATATATATTTTGAATTATATATTTGGTTTGACTTGCAAAGCTCAAGTAATATGCTGCAAAAAATATTCTTAAATTGTGGTTTGGTTTGGTTTGGTTTGGTTTGGTTTTCGGCATATCAACCTCACTGGGTTATTTAGTGCCGACAAGATTTTTATTGCTGGTACCATTATTTTTCAAAAATGTATTGCTGCTCTTATTTTTCCAAAAATGCATTACTTGTAAAGTTTTTTTCTTCAAAAATGAATTGCTGGTAATATTTTCTTTCTTCAAAAATGTATTGCTGGTAATAAAAAAAATGAATTGCTGGTATTAAAACCTATTTTTACTCTTTCATAGTGTTTTAACCCCAGTTTGTAGGTTAACTATTTGCCCATAGTTGGGACCCTAACTGTTGCTACCAACCCGGATTAGGGTGGACCTGAGAAAACCAGCAATTAATAGATGATTCCACGCTCCTCAAAACCACCCGATCAGAGGCCTTGCTGTTGGATGTAGTTTATTGTCTTACCCAGGACGCGAGGGTAGTTTATCGTCTTACCCAGGACGCAGGTGTAGTTTATCGTCTTACCCAGGACTCTCTTAAATTGTGTCGACAATGGGAAGATTTTGTACACTTCTATCAAATATGCTATTTATTTAGAATATCCACAAGCTACTTAATTATTGGATTCGTTGATCTCCCACTCTTCTAATAAAAGAAAAGTGCTCACCTCGACAGTCACCGTTCAAATGACAAACTAGCTTAATTTTAGACCGGTTCCACGCATCCACTTCTAAGACAAAATGATGAAAATAGTTTACTGATTAATCAGAAATCATTCACAAAGTTAAAACTAACAGTTCGTTTCCGATTTACTCCAACACTATATAAACTACTATCAATTTGACTCTAAGGAAAATGGCTCATTCACGCTACCAAATCAACTTTCCTGTCGCTTGCCTATTTTGGCCAGGCTGAAGACACCAACCCACTGACACACGATCCCGGTGAAAAGAGTTAAAGCTGTGGCAGGGGTCAAATATTAATGCTCGCAACTAAGACTACTACACTACGAGGACCTCTGCTCCTGCTATGCTAAAAGCTCATACACGTCCATATTTTTCACCCGTGATCTTTCACTATAACTATAGCAGAATCCTGAGAAAAACACTCTATTCATTTTTGTATATCACCCCTAGGCAAAAAGATAAATAAACCCTTTACACTTTAATCATCTCCTCATCTCCATTGCTGTGTGTTACTTCTCGTTCCTTTCCTGTTAGTGTGAATACCATGGACAGGATACGTGAGCAACGACAAAGTTCTAGAGACAATGACAGCAAAAAGGACAAATACTTAGCACCAGGAAGAGAAAGTTGAAGTTTCTGGACCACATAACAATGGGGGAAGGCTTGGAAAATTTGATACTCACAGGAAAGATTGAAGGTAAGACAGACAGAGGAAAGCAACGCACAACCCAACTAGCGAGTTTGAGTGAATTTATGGAAGAACAGGTTAGTGGTGAGATGGGAAAAAGACAAGGTAAGTTATTATGAGCGACAAGGAAAAATAAATTGGGAAGAGCCACGATCGCCTATGTCCTGAAGGGACATGGCTTATTGAAGAAGAAGAAGAAGAAGAAGAAGAAGAAGAAGAAGAAGAAGAAAACGACGACACACTCAAACAAGGCCCTTTCATAAGTGCCGAAATTCTATCTCCCATACTGGATTATTTTTTGAAAATTTCACGTACCTTTTTTTATTTGCCGCATTGAGCAGTCAGTAGATAAAATTGAATGCTTTGATGATTTGTTTAACGCTAAGTCTTGCTTCAAATGGGCACCGCATATTGCAAAATTCAATACTGCTATTTTTTCGCTTCAAAAATCAGTATTTCTTTACATACGACAATAAATGCCTCGAAAATCCCAGATCTTTCACCAATCACGATGAACGGGCCTTCCCTCGGGAGTTTCCATGTCGTTAGCGCTTATTAGGACTTAAACTCAGCCCAATCCTAAAGTGGAACTCGTAATTATGATTCATCGCTAAAGACGTTGGAAAACTGATCGGTTTCCTCTACCGCTCCAGTAAGTACCTGACTCTTCCCTCTAACTGCGACCTTTACAAGAGCTAGATCAGGCCGAAAATGGACTACAGCTTTCATATATGGGTAGGAGCCTTCCAGTCTTCATTTTCTTGTCTCGACAGAGTCCAAAAGAGTCCCTGCGTCCTTGTGAATGATGAAATACTTCCCACCTCACAAGCCCTTTTCTTACAGACGAAGCGTCACAAACGTTTCTCTGCTCTTTTGCATAGAAAGTACACAGACGAAATGCATTCCTTAGTTCCACCAATCCTAACCTTCACGACTAAGACCCACCATGCCAGGAACATTGCAATAAATCCCCTTATTCCTTTTGTATTGCTTTGGTGAAATGTAAATTCTACTCGAGCCGCTTTTTCACACGAACCACTGCCTTGTTTGCTTCCTTGATAATTACAATATTAGCCACTTCCAATCTAGAGTTAACCGTTATCTTCCACACATATCCGTATAAGCTGTGTCTCTTATTCTGAGTGGACCTTGGGCCTTGTACAGGGTGAACGTAATTGTAAAATGTATGTGACAAATGTAACATATGACGGTAGTTCTCGGTCAGTCGTTCACTGACTGGACAACTTCACTGGCCGATATGTTTTGATCCCTGTTTGCCCTGGGCGTGAAGAAAAACTACAAAAGGCCTGGTGTATGGACACAAGGGAAGGGTGGGCGACATATTGCCACGGGGAAAAAAGCAAACATGAATCCATTTTTCAATACACTGGATTCTTTATTGATGGATTATCTTCGTGCAGTTTGCGATTAGGTAGTTGATGCAGCTTTTCTGGGATTTCTGTTTACTCTCACAACAGACTAACGGACCGATTTTTCCTTTCGGTCAGAGAGAATTTCTTTTTATGCAGGAGGGATAATAAGCTATAAAAGAGCTACCTACCAAGTCAATGATCACAAGCTCGAATATAAACAACCAATATATAGCTTATAGATTCAAACATAAATTATTCATTTTTTATCTATCCTTGAAGTAAGTAAGCGCTTATACATGAAATAACAAATATTTACCTATCACGAATCAGTAAATTCTCATAAATATAAGGTGACCTCAAAAAACGGGAACTTTTTAACAATCCAATAAAAACCAAGAGTGATGGAAGAAAAATATTTTATTCATGGTTATTGAAACCTTAAAATATGCTATTTAAGAAACAATGTTGGAATTTTTATTTTTTTTAAATTACGTCCTGTAGATGGCGTCCTCCTGTACGAATGCATTCTTGAAATCCGCTGTTGAGATTCCTCATTGACTGCTGCAACATCTCAGCTGGGATACTGTGAATTTCATCTTGAATTCTAAATGGTAAAATGTTTACTTGCTCAAGGTCACTGTCTCGTAGTGTTGCCACTTGCTCCTGTCTAGCAATACGCACTTCAAAAAATCCCGTTCTTTTTGGGTCACCCTGTATAAAGAAGAAAGTTTTACCCATCACCTGAACCAACTAAATGTTTATAGACTCAGTTGTATGAGTGAGGGAGAGAGAGAAAGTGTAAGAGAGAGAGAGACTGAGAACTATAGACTTGATAATTATCTGTTAAAATTCAAATTGCTTATTTAATTTTAATAAGCTATATACAATGTTAAAGCACATCTTCCTCTAATAGATGCTAACACCCCTGGTCAGGATGAATCTGTGAAGAACAGTAATTAAGAGGTGGTTCCAAGCTCTTCAAAACCTCCAATCTTCGGATCAGAGTTTTGCTGCCGGATGTAATTTATCGTCATGCCCAGGACTTTATATGTCAAAAAACAACTTCACCAAAAGAAAGTCGTGTACCTATTATGTTGACCTCACGGCAGCATATGAGACTTCCTCTTTTCATTTATTAGAAACCAACTCTCATTTTGCTGAATGGTTAGATCTCATAGAGGAACAAATTCGGTTCTGAGAATCGTAAATGTCCGACGAGGACCCAAATTTCGAAACATTTGAATCCTTTTCAAGAATACGGCAGGGAGGAAATGAGAGCTCCATTCTATTTAGTGTCTTCAGATGCTATTCTCTGCGCATATACAAGGACAGATGGGAAGAGATGGGCACTAATAATTTAAGAATTCTTTTCCACATCCAAAAAAATTACTAATAAAAGACAACGTTCCTACTTTCCCTAACGAAGCCGATGTAGTGATGGTGACAGGAGCTATACAGATGAAATAGGTTTTCATGGTTCGGATGAGAAGGATCTTGAAATTGACATCCTCTACCAAGTACTAGAAGAAATAGGACTTACGGTAAACTTTTCGAAACAAACTAAGATCTGGAATTGGAATGAAAACTGTAATGACGATATTTAACAGTCCCCCCCCACGAGGAAAGTATGTGGCACAGGGCCGAGTTTAACGTGGGTTACTCCGAGCCAGTAGGCTCGGTCAAAAATATTCCCTTTGAACCCGCATAAGTGGGTTCGGGATCTGTTTACCTCCCCGGACGAAACTTTGCCCTACGGCAAAGCTTCGTCGGGGTTTCTCTCTGACAAAGCAGAGAATTCGACAGAAGTCGCACACTGTCAGTGACTGCCCAACGACTGAAAACTGTAATGACACGTGTCTTGGATCGATATTTATTTGTACGATGGTACAAAATGTGACACAAGGCCAAAAAGGGGATTGGGGAAAAGGACGGTCTTAATTCTAAACATAGCTAGCCACAAACACTGACCCAAACATACCAACAATAGTCCTAACACCAAAGCAACACATTCTCTCCTACCTTACTTACTACATCCACCATAATACCTCAATGTCTCTATGAAATCCTAACTAGTCCCCATATGTACATTTCAAAGTCTGTTAGGGGAGAGGAATAAAACAACAATTTAAAAACCCCAATGAATATTTACAATATGTATTAATACTATTTACATGAAAACTAAACAAAACAAAATAAGGTTAGTAATACCCCCTCCACAATCCCTAAATGTGACAGAAACGTCAGTTAACTGGACGAAAGGAAATGCGGGATTATAATAGTATAAAAACAATCATCAATCCAAAACACTCACACAAACACGCACTCATTCAGTCACAACAACAAATACGAAACACCCACGCGAAACGAAAGTCATCCCGCAACAACCAGAGAACTGACATCACTGACCACCTAATGAGGGAGGGGATGGGGAATTAAACAAAAGAAAAATAGGGACAGAAATAAAAGGGGCCAATGAGCATACATACCCTAGCTAAGTTAACCGGAAAAAGGAAACTAAAGATTCAAACTAAACCTAAACTAGCCTAATATCGGGACAGGTTGCCTCTATTCAACCAAGGAAGACACGTGTCCTGGATCCATTTTAAAAATTCTGTATGTAGAATTAGTAAATATTAAACAAATACCTCAGTGTATACATCAGTTATAAATTTAGTGTAGAAAATTGAACATAGAATAGGCTGCACTAGAGATAGTTTCGTCCAACACCAGAAATTATTGCAAAAGCAATACATTAACTTAAGAACGTGTGTCGTGTTATTAAACGGCCATGTCTGATACAAATTTTCATATGGATGCTATGCATGGTGCCAAACCTGTTCAGAATTATTGAATCTGTTAGCTGTATACAAGCGCGTTCTCAGATCAATGGTTGAAATTGCTTCGAGCGAATGAAGCATTTAGGTCTTAGCGAGGATCATCCTTCTTCGAATATCGCAAATTGGCGCTACAGTATCATCAACAAAACAAACTGTACAAGAAGACAGAAACAATATTACTTTTGATTTTCAACAACAGCAACAACTAAAACGAGTGTCATATTTAACTAGAAGAGAAAAAGAATGACATAATCAAGATGTTGATTTCATTTACACTATTTATATTCTAACCATTATCTTCATCTTCGTTGTTATTATCACAACGTTTCGGCTGTTGTGCCCTCCGGCCTTCCTCAGGTGAATATCCATGTTGATGTTCAACACTACTTCAAACAAAAAGTTAGCAAGTAAGCCCCCATCAATACTGGAAAGAACGATAAATAGTTTGTAAACTTAAAAAACAAGAATATTTGTTTTTAAATAGTTTTAATTGAAAAAAGCTAAATTTCAACTGAACGTAGCACTGGCTGCTCGATCAAGGATTGTCAAATGTTTCCTTATGAGAAAACGGCTTATATTACTGTTACAATTAACATTGACAAAAAACAACAGAAACGGCTAAGCGATATAAGAGGAAATTGCTACAATAGGAAAATATATTTTTTGAAGCAATTCATTCCAAGTAAGGCGGGAGTGCCACTACACGCAAGGGGTTACAGAGGACTGGGGACAAGAGTAAAGAGGCGTTTTTGAGGAAAGTATACAGAGAAGGACGGAGGATAAGATCAGGGTGTCAGATGTCGATTGATATTACACTTGAATATTTAAAGATTATAGTCATCGAGGAAGCAAGCCAGGAGAAGGGAGTTCCACATGCGAGAAGTGCGCGAGAAGAAGCTGTTTTAATAGAAGAGACGGTTACATTTAACCGTTTTGTCAATGAAAGGGTGGGACCGAGATTCCAGCCTGGTAGCTACTTTAAATTCATGCAGTCTGGGAACCCGTGCAAGTAGTTCATCGGGACAGTTGCCGTGAAAATACTTGTAGAAGAGACAGAGGGAAGCCACATCACGTCTGTGAGAAAGCGACTGTAGACGAGATGCCAGATCAGGACCTATCACATTGCATATTCGTTTCTAGATTTTGTCGATATATAAACGATATTTATATTTATATTTTTATTGTTTTATTTTATTATTTTTATTTTATTGTTTTTATTTTATTATTTTTATTTTATTGTTTTACTTGTTGTTTTCATTTCATTAGTACTGGAAAAAATATACATCATCAAACTGGGTATTTGAAATGTATATATGTTTCGCGCTTTCTTTTAGTCATTTGAATTTCGTAATTCATAAGGATATTAAAAAATCAAACATATGTTACGTTATTATGGGTACTTATTCTATTGATATTTTCTCTTAATATATTCCAAAACAGTGGGATGGTTCATTGCTTATACCGTCACAGTCAGTTGCAGACGAAGAGCTCAAAAAGAAAGTCTGGCTTCGGAGAGAAACACGCACGTTTAGTAGACAAAAAAAAACGTAGCCAAAAAGCAAATACACAGTCGCATTGTATTAAAAGAATGTTACTTTTTTTCACTTCTTTCTTTTTCTTCTGCTTACCGAAATGAAAATGAAAGAACCAAGAAATCTGTGAAACAAAACACGCACGCTCTCTCTCTCTCTCTCTCTCTCTCTCTCTCTCTCTCTCTCTCTCTCTCTCTGATTGTCGCTCCCTTATCGTATATGTTTCTATCGTCCTATCACTCACTGTGTATATTTCTCTGGTTCTTTTTGTATATCTCTCTATCTGTTTCACTCCTTCACTTTGTCAATCTCTCTCATTCTCTGTGTCTGTCTGACTCTCTCTAAATATATCTAACTCATTCTTTCGTTATATTATATATATATATATATATATATATATATATATATATATATATATATATATATGATAGAGAGAGGAAGTTTATATATATATATTATATATATAATCTTCTCTCTCTTTCTCTCTCTCTCTCTCTCTCTGTGTGTGTGTGTGTGTGTGTGTGTGTGTGTGTGTCTGCATCTTATTCTGCTTTTCTTTGTGTTTCGCTCCCTCTGTTTGTCAATCTATTTATCATACGCCCTGCGTGTGTATATTTGCCTCTCTCTGACTCTGTCTCTCTCTTCCTCTCTCTCTCTCTCTCTCTCTGTATAACAGTCTATATTGATCTTTCTGTGTCTGTCTGTCTCTCTCCCCATCTGCAGTTCATCTGTCTCACTTCTCTCTCTCTCTCTCACTCTTTTCTCACCCTCTCTTTCTTTGTTAGTCTCTCTCATCTATGTTTGTCTATCTCTCACGATCTCTGTGTTCTTGTCTCTCTCTATATATTTTCCTATCTCTCACGATCTCTATGTATCTTCCAATCTCTCAGTCTCTGTCTCCCGCCCTCTATTTCTCTCTGTCCGCCTTGTCTCTCCCCTATCTGTCTGTCTCCCACTCTGTATCTGTCTGACTGGCTGTGTGTGCTAGTCGATCTCTCTCTCTCTCTCTCTCACTCTTTGTCACTGTTTGTAACCCTTATTGTCTGTCTGTCTGTTTCTGACATCCACTCTCTCTGTTTGTCTTTCTGTCTGTCTTTCATTTCTCTCTCTCTCTCTCTCTCTCTCTCTCTCTCTCTCTCTCTCTCTTGGGTCTATCTGTCTGTTTACCTGTCTCTCTCTTCTCTGTGCCTGTCTATCTGTCTATCTATCTCTCCGTCTGTCTGCCTGTCTACCTGTCTACCTCTCTCTTACTCTCTCCTTCCCTCTCACTCGATATGTCTGCATATTTTCTCTCTTTTTTCTCTCTCTCCCTTCCTTTTACATGTCACGCTCTCTCTCTCTCTCTCTCTCTCTCTCTCTCTCTCTCTCTATCTATCTATCTATCTATCTATCTATCTATCTATCTATCTCACACTCAGCTCTGTCTATCTCCCTCACTGGCTGTCTTTGTTTCTCTCTCCTGCTTTCTCTTTCTCTGATTATCTTCATGTCTTTTTGTCCCACTCTCTCATTTTTATTTCTCTCTCTATGTCTCTCTCTCTATCTATCTATCTATCTATCTATCTCTCTATCTATCTAACCCTCTTTGGGTGTATCTGTCTCTTTCTCTCCTTCTCTCTCCTTCTGTGTCTGTCTCCCCCTCTCTCCTTCCCTCTCATTCGGTGTGTCTGGCCCTCTCTCCTTCCCTCACAGTCGGCATGTCTGTCTCTCTCTCCCCTCCTCTTCCTCCTCCTCTTTCACTTGACTTGTCTTCCACTCTCTCTGTCTATCTCTATCCCTCTCATTATCGGACAGCAATTTCAACAAATTTTTATGACTGTGCTGATATTTATACATAAATAAACAGATGTTACTGTTTCTATGCAATTTTATGCAAGCTTCACTTAAATTGTTTGCAAATTAAATTGCATCGACAGAGAACGCACATTTGAATTATTCTCGTTGCCCAGCTTGTTTCAAGCTTTAAGATCCTATAATAACAATGATTTTCACCCGGCAAATATTGTGATAATTAATTTCGCATTTTGTTTTGCCAATTTTAATTATAAACATGTCATTTGATTGCAGAAATAACAAAACAGGATGGTGCATCTGGTTACCTTTCAGGGCGCACTAATAAACCATTCCAAAACATAAACTATGATCTGGATTTGGAATGAAAGCAATGATGGCATCTACCCTGAATCCACCAGGAAAATTCCGAATAGGTAATTAATAAATGCTAAACACTTCAAATACCTTAAATGCTAAACACTTCAAATACTTTAAATGCTAAACACTTCAAATACCTTAAATGCTAAACACTTCAAATACCTTAGTAGATAGATCAGTTAAAGTAAATTTAATAGAGAAAAGAAAACTGAACATAATCCGTGCTAGGGGGAGCTTTTTTCCAATACCGTTAGATGCTACAAAAACAAAATATTAACCTGGACGCAAATTTACAGTGGAAGACTCAGAAATCAATTATCTTTATATATATTTTCACCTTAGCAAATTACTTGGTTTAAATGATTAATTCATTAATTTAATTGTCTTACAACATATCTCATCTTATGGCTCATCTAATGCCGAAATCTAATTTTCATGGGAGTTTTAAAGTAATAAAAAAATATTATATATGTTATTCTGCTTTCACAGTTGAATACATGGTAGATGATACTCAGCTTTTGTGCATATGCATGTTTCTGTGGATATAATTACTAGAGGCGGTGATATGTGTGTTTTATGTTGTAGTTTTGTTGAAGTTATATTTTGGAATACGGTTTGATTTCTTTAAGGATATTATATGGATTAATGTCATGAAAGAGTTCTTTCATGTTGATTTTTTGGTTGGTTGATTTCGTTTAGCGGCATATCACTAACACTGTGGGTTATTTAATGCCGAAATCTAAATATTTTGAACACAAGTTTATGGCTTCAACTAAATATATTTTGAACGCAATTGTATGCCTTCAACTACAGATAAAATGTATTGTTGGTCATTTTGCTTGAAATATGTATTTTTGGTAATTTAGTATAAATAGGTATTGTTTGTTGGTCAATTTTGTTTAGCGGCATATCAACCTCTATGGGTTATTCAACACCCATATGTTTTGACAACATATTTTTTGTACAAAATTTTATACATTCAGAATAAAGGTATGTTTTTTTAGATATATAGTTTGTAGATCATAAAATATATTGTTGTTAATTTTACTATAAAAATTTATTTTTATATTTTTCTTAGTGTTACATTGTCATTTTTCTATAAAAAATGTATTTTTGGATATTTTATTTAAAAAAAATGTACTGTTGATTTTTGTTTGAGGGATCACTATTTGCCGTGGGACCCTAATAGGTGATACCATCTTGGGTTATGATCAGGGTGGACCTGGGAACAACAGCAGTTAAGAGGTAATTTCACACTCCTCAAAACCGCCAATCTCCCGATCAGAGGCCTTGCTACCGGATGTAGTTTATCGTCATACCCAGGACGAGCTTCAAGAAGTAGGGCTCAAGATAAACCTTTCCAAAACAGAAACTATGATCTGGAATTGAAATGAAAGCCATGAAGACATCTACCATGAATCCACCATGAAAATTTCGAGTGGAGAATTAATAAATGCTAATCACTTCAGTGGATAGATTAGTTAAGATAAATTTAGTAAAGGAGAAAAGAAAATTGAACATAGCATTTTAGTTGGAAGGAGAACTTGTCAGGGACAAAACACTTTAGATATGTTTTGGTCTTTCAATTTTATCATCTTAGATATATACAATCCATCGCTAAAGTTGTGTGTAAAAATGGTCAGTTCCTTGTAAAACTCACGAAAGTATCTGATTCCTCCTACTATGCTCTGGCTTTACAAAACTAGATCAGACCACAACTGGGGTACTGATGCCATATCTGGGCTGGAGTTACCCAATCATCCCTTTCCAACCTTGACAGGGTCCAAAACCAATCTTATTGGTTACTCCGCAACTGCTTTCCTACAGAGGAACCGTCACAAGCCTCTAGCTATTTTAGCGTTATTTCCATAGCAAATGTACTGATGAGCTGAACCCATTAGTTCCAACGTCTAGACCAGCGTTTCTCAACCGGTGCACCCGGGCGCACTATTGAAGTCGAACGCACTAATACCCCATGCAGGGTCGCACTCCAAGTTAACAGAAGAGTAATTTAGAAATTATATTTTTATTTACAATCTTTGTTTTTAAAAAGCTACAAACACCAATCACATGACTTCCATGTCGAAATCAAGTCTTTGTTATTTGATATTTTAAACTTGATGCTAAATTGCTTAACTTTTAAAAAGGAGTGGATAATCCTTTCTTTTTCTCTCCGTCAAAGGAGTTAAATCAGCCATTAGCGGCCATTCTAAAAAAAAACAAAAAAAAAAAAACAGATTCTTCATAAATCAATTTAAATTAAAACTGTATTGCTAATTTTCTTTGGGAAAACAATAAAAGAGCAGGAATTAAAAAGACAGAAAATAACGATTGACATAGCATTTAAATTTTTGAAGCTCAAAGTTTATTGGAAAGCAAGAAGCCGAAAAATCTTTCACAAGCGAGAAGTGCGATAGAAGAAACTGCTAGCATAGAACTTACGGTTACATATGTCTTTGTTCGGTCATTGTAGTGTCTTTTCTTTATTCTAATTGTTAATTTTTAGAATTTATGCATATTGTCAAAGATTACATTTTCTGTTCTGTTAATTCTTTTTTTTAATCAGTTCAGCCCAAGCAAGGTAATAAAGCCAATAGGATGCATGAGTAATAAATAATGTGAGAAAAACTACTATTAAGGAAAGAGGACAATAAAAGAACAAGAATTAAGAAGACGGAAGACAACGATTGACATTACATTTAAATTTTTGAACATCAACGTTGACTGGGAAGCAATAAATCGGAAGAGAGTTCCACAAGCGAGAAGTGCGACAGAAGAAACTGTTAGCATAGAACTTATGGTTACTTCTAGCCATATCAACTGGAAAATGATGAGACCTTCCCGTCAAAATCTTTATCTTATTATTAAGAGAATGGGTCATTTTTTTTAATTATTTAATTAAATCTTTTCCTCCTTTTTAGAACATTTAAAATTTTGATTAAAAAACTTGTTTTTCTTGCGTCAACGGTTGTACTAACTTTTAGCAGAGCAAATTTTGGCCTCTTTTTTTGCATAGACAGACACATTAATTTGGAAACTTTTGCAAAAATCAAATAATTGTTAGATTTTAATGAAATTTTTCACAAACGAAAGAAATTATTTAGGATATTTTTATTAGAAAATCTTGATAAAAATATATTTTATTTTACATATGTGTCTCACCTTACTTAATTTTATGAAAGCTTGAGAAATTCATTGAGATAATTTTTACTGACTATATTAGTTAAAAGCAGATTTTTTAAGAATTTAAATGACTTATTTTTTTTATTTTTATTTTTAATTTTTTTGCAAAATCGGATCTAGTCTTACCGAAAATCTGTTCTGAATCAAAAAAAGCGCAATAAAAATCAGACATTATTTAATTACAGAAGCTTTTAATTGCTTTTATGAATAATATATATTAAAGACAATATAGTCTTTATACAATATATTAAAGACAATCTGTCGATGAAAAACTAATTTTTACAAGATTTGTTTTTATTTTTTACAATTTTTTACAATTTAAAATTAAATAATTTATTAAAATTTTGAATAATTATTAGGGAATATTGTATTAAGCAAAATTATATTTACTGATCATATATTTTAAAGCTTATTGCAACAATTTTAAAACGGAAAATTAACTTTTGTTTACAAATGTCTAAAAAATGTCTGACGTTATCGATTTTACTAAAAAAAAATGCAAGTCTATTTCAATCAATATAATTTCTGTCTGAAATACACCAACGTATTTTGTTTACTGGTTATAGTAAATTTAATCCTTAGCTTTCATTTAAAGTTAAAGTGAAAGCCCCAAGAAAGAGTTTTCATTTTTTTAAAAATCCATTTTAAATCTTACGTTTAACCGAATTTGTGGAGTTACATATAATAACATGGACAAAGTCTGTGAGAGGTTTTAAGAACAACTGAGAATAACAACTACGAGAAACTGCTGGAGATAATCAGAAAGCTAATGTTGATATGTTGGAATAAATGCTTGGCGAATTTAACACTAGCATGGCGTTTTAAAGAAAAGAGAAGCAGGAAAACTGCTGGCAAACTATTTAAATTATCAGAGAAAATGGACGGCAGAAGAAGCATAATGACAAAGACGCGGGTTAAATGAAGTTACTTAAAGCAACGAAAAAAGGGAAGTTATGGAAAGTCATGATCACACACGTCCTGAATGAACCTTAAATATGCTTCTCAGAACTGCATTTCCGAATCTCCTCTTAATTGATCTAGTTCTTATCATTTTTCCATAATCGCTTTGGGTGTTCTTGAAAGCAGGAAACGGGACAATTTCGTTGGAAACAAAGATAAGTGTGTTCAATGCTTATTTAATCAATCTGCCTCTATGACAATGAACGCTGCACAATTTCCTCTCAGATGAAGAAGAAACCTGAGGAAACAGAGATGTCGTTCTGCAAACAGATGCTGAGGATACCTTGGTCAGGGGCTGAGAGCAACGAAAAATTATGTGAACAAAAAGAACAGTTTTGCTTAGGATTTGAAAAATGCAGTTAACATTTCTTGCACACATAATGAAAAATAGATACTTAGAGAATATAATACCCACAGGACATACTGAAGGCAAGGATTAAATAGGTAATGGGAACAGATATGTAATAGGAGTAGATAGGTTCGCTTTTTTTTAACAGGAGTAGAGTTTCATCCCGTGTTTTCTGTTTCGGGTCCTTCTAAACTCTGCTGATTCTTTCCTACGCTAATATACCTCCACACAGTAACCCTATATCTTGAGTAGCCGTTGGGCCTTGCATTGGGTAAAAAATGACAAACAGAAAACAAACAGCGAGAAACTAACCTAATGACGATAGATCAGGGAGAGGTTATAAGTGGACAAAGATTGCATACTGCTAAAAGGTGTTTCATTAAGACGGATCAAAGTATTTAAATTGGATCATCATGGCAATGCGTGAAAAATAATATCGCCCAAATGTCTGCCAAATCTAAAGGGAAAAGAAAAAATCATTAGACGCTTAAACTTAATTAACATTTAGAATCGGTCCAAGTTATTGGTTAAAGGTTCCCATAAAAATAGAATTGCATATATAAAATTCAAATTAAGTTTGAAATATTTAATTGTTTCAGCTGTAATTTGATGGATTCGTTTTTATAAACGATTTAAAGTCAAGAATTATTTTTTTTAATTGAATATAGAATTTTTGTTTTAGTTAATAATGGTTATAGTGATACAAGTCTTTCCAATTAAAACATATCTGGGGAGAGAACAGATGGATTCAAATCTTTTGTATTTGTCCATAACTGAATATAACAAACCCCATGTGAATATTGGTATTTGTTCGTGTATAACGAATATATTGGTATTTGTTCGGAATTGAATATATAACTGAATATAACAAACCCCATGTGAATATTGGTATTTGTTCGTGCATAACGAATATATTGGTATTTGTTCGGAATTGAATATATAACTGAATATAACAAACCCCATGTGAATATTGGTATTTGTTCGTGTATAACGAATATATTGGTATTTGTTCGGAATTGAATATATAAGTGAATATAACAAACCCCATGTGAATATTGGTATTTGTTCGTGTATAACGAATATATTGGTATTTGTTCGGAATTGAATATATAAGTGAATATAACAAACACCATGTGAATATTGGTATTTGTTCGTGTATAACGAATATATTGGTATTTGTTCGGAATTGAATATATAAGGAATAATATTGGTATTTGTTCGTGTATAACGAATATATTGAATTTGTTCGGAATTGAATATATAAGTGAATATAACAAACCCAATGTGAATTAGAACTCGGTCCAACGATTAACAATTCCGAAACAATATCTGTTACACCACCCACACATCCAATCTTACAGCACATGTTATTCCCAAAAGGTCACCTATCTAGGTACTGACCAGGCTCAACGTTGCTTAACTGCGGGAACCAGTGTTTCAACGTGATGTAATAGTAAGCCTGGAAATAACTAGATGTTCACCTTTTGTCTGTAAGAGCGAGTACAAAACAACTATTTCTATTCAAATAATAATATTTTGACTTATTGAAACAACCAAATGTTTTAAAAGAAAAGTTATGATGACCTTTTTATTGGTACCAAGTTACCCCGAGAATCTATATATACAAATTCTCGGTTGCTCGCCAAAAGACAGATTTATATGATCATTGCACCAATTCATGGATTGACCTGAGAAAGCTCATAAAGAACATATATATATTTAAGGATTTAACACATAAATTGAATTACTTATCATCTTATCTCTTTTTCAATATTTGTTTCCTGACTTGACCGAGGATATACTTTAGTGAATTAAGCTATAATTATGTCAGGCTAAGTTGAAGATCGATAACCAACATTAAATAGATGATAGATCAAAAACAGACGATAGACAAACAATAACGAATTACAAAAAAAGGATCAGTCTATTTAGGTGCTTCGACATATATCATTAAATCAATTTCATACAAAATTGGTAAAAAAAATCAATTTAAAGAGCTGCCTAGACTTTCATGGAAACAAATCACCATTAGTAATTTTCCGAAGAAAGGGAATTTTTCCAACCCGCGAAAAAAAAAATTCCCAAATGACTCAATATTCTTGACACACTGATCTAAGTACACATACTAGAGTGGATCAATAAATATAGAGCCTGGCACAATTATTACCTGAATTTTCAACTGAAATTTTTATTATATAATGTTCGGATAGCGTCACCACTATCGGCGCGAAATGTGGTATCGTCGAACAGAGTTCAAATTTCAGCCAAGTCCATAACGTTCACTTTTGCCATAACGCCCTTGTGAAAGGAAGGGATCTATTTCTTCTCTTCAAGCTATGGTAGATATAGCAGGTTAGACTGTACACCCTAGCTTTGGGTTACAACAAGTCTAGGAGAATTACATCTCCAAATTTAAAACCGTAGATAATGCAACGGGGGAAACACGCCATTATGTTCTGAATAGAATAGTAAAAGTGTCGTTATTTTCAAAGGCGATGATGAATATGCGGGTAGCGTGATGGTAATCGACTCAGATAACGGAACTGTCGTGCCGAGTTCTAATTTCGGGTTTATTATCTAACGTTCACTTCGCAGTAATACTTTTAGAAAAAGTATGACTCCACTGCTACACAGAACTATGGATTAAATAGTAGAGTAGACGCGACTCTCTAGCTTTAGGTGGTAGCCAGTCTAAGAGAAAAAAACTACTCTGAATTAAAAATCGGGGAGGAAGCAAACGAAACTAATCCTTCATCAAATCTTTCAGGGGTGCAATTGCTATCACTCCAGTATCTTTATTCTATTTTTCACTTTATTTTAATTTTTAAACCCTAAATAAACTTAGGAAACGATTTGTAAAATGTATTAAACTGCATGGTGAACGCGGAATAGAATGCATGTTCAATGAATCGAAATTATTTCTTTCTTGGTGAGGCCCATCTATCTATCTATCTATCGATCTATCTATCTGGAAGGTGACATTTCATCACCGCCGACTCAACACCGGTCAACCTGTGTTGGCTATCTTAATGTGCCCATCGCTTAGATCGGCTTTTAGTCGTAGAGATTTTGAAAGTTTCACTGTTGGTCTTCGTGAATTATTAATTACAACAGCCTATTTGGCTGACTGATATTTAATTTTCAAAGTTTTCATCACACCGAAAATGGAAATTCTTAGTCAAAGAGAAGAAGAAAAATTTGCATACGAAGGACATTTATTTGTATTTGATAAGTTTAGAAAAAAAAGGGTCAGCAACATCAAATTTTGGCGTTGTGACTAAGGCTAAAGGTGACATGCAATGATTCACAGGAAGTTTGGAGCAGTTATCAAGGAAGGGAACAAGCATTCCCACAATTCGTCAGCGGCCAATGTAGAAGAGGTTAAAATGCACACAAACTTGAAACGTTGTGCCGAAGACACCGTTGAAAAGCCAAGTGCAGTAATAAGTGAAGTATTAGCAAATGTATCTCATTTTACACTTGGATCATTTCCAGATGCTTCAGCCATGAGGAAAACGATTAAACGCAAAATGAAAGCTGTTAGGGTTCTACTTTCCATATCTTGTAGATCTTCAAGGGTTAGAATTTTAGCACCGAGACAAAATTTACTTCCCAGAAGGAAGAACAGAAGAAAATTTCATGGTCAGCGATAGTGGCCCTGGATTAAAATATAGTTATATTTTGCATGTCGTTGAGTCGGTGGTGTTCACTTAGTGGTTATGAGTCGTTCCGCATCCCTGTCTATGTCCATGTCTATCTATCTGTTTATCTGTTTATCTCCAATCTATTGTTAACTGGGGCAAGATTTGACTTGTTAACTTGAACCCCTCCAAAACGAAACAGCTCTCTATTAATCATCTGAAACAACATTTTTTTCTTTCATCAGTATAGTTGATGCTAACTTGCTCTCTCACCGGCTGTTTCTATGACATTCCGGACACGAACGATCATGATTCTCCACGGCTTCCTGTCTTTTTCTGTTCTCAGCAATACTGGCTTCTTCAAAGCCCCATCTGTACAGATTCCTTTTGCTTCTCTTGCTTTCGATACACCATGTGAGCGTTAAATCCTCTCAGCCTTCTTTCCTCGCGATGTGTTCCGAAATTGCCAGCTGTACCTTTTGCACAATCAACAACAGTTTCTTTGCATTTTCTCTTCTCTTTAAAACTTCCTATATGTCACATGTTCTTTCCATGTTATTCACAACTGTTGTCAGCAGATAACATCAGATGAAAAATAAACTATGCTACGCCTTAAAAGACAACAGCAAAAGACATTACAGAAAGTTTAGTAATGATAAGTTGGATAAAGCCATTCAAATTTAAATTCTAATTTATTTTATTTCTTTGCATGAAACTATTTAAAATCTAATATATTTTTAAATTTTAGTTGAGGCTTTCACAATGAAACAAATTTCCTCATAATTTTCATTTTAAAACGCGTCCCGAAGACTGTAGAACAAATTACGAATGAAATGTGTGTGTGTAATTAGATCTCAGCTCCTGAATTTAGCAGAAGCTATACAACAGGGTTGCTTTAATTCTATTTGCACTTGTTTTCTTTTAAAGCGTAACTCCACCAACAAATTTTTGAAAATGACTATACACAAGGAATATACTTACAACGTTGCACAAAAGGTTTATATCTGGTCACTCTCCGAGGGCTACTGGTACCATGTAACTTACTGCCTGGTCGGTGCATCTGCGACTAAACCAGTGCCACCACTAGGCTTTTCTGGGCAGAAGGATGGCGTGACACCCAGCAGGGTTAAAAACAAAACCTGCCAAAGGATGTATAAATGTTTTTGTACAGTCAACAGCCATAGAGCACAATAGGGTCTATTAGGAACCATAGACATATTTGCAGTCAGTGCGATTATGGCTAATTATCGCTGGGTGGGGGCATTCCTAGACTGAACTCAACGGCCAAATCGGAGAGTTATTCCGATGGAATCAACGGCTATGTGTCTCGGATGTGGTTTAACATGAACAGGTCTACGAGGATGGGCTGAAATGTTAATAGACTGGCTATAAAGGAGTGATGCAAGAGCTATGAAATCTTTCATATATTAATTTCAATTTCTTAATAAATGCATATTTTCTTTCCAGTTAAACTGACATCTGACTGTTCAAAGAAGACGTCAAATGTAACTAATAGCGACGTTTCTTGAACATTCGGCATCGTGATGTTATCAAGAACCTTCAAAAACGATATTTCTCCCAAGACATTCATGCTGACATGGTTGCTAAATTAGGGGATGACAGTCAAGCCTTATCAACAGTACAAAAGTGAGCAGCTGAATTTAGGAGGGGAAGGGCGAGTCTTGAAGATGGCCCAAGGTTTGGACGTCCTGTAACTGCCAACACCGAGGAAAACATAGAGATCGTGATCTCTATAGGTGATGGATGACAGGTGAATGACGATAAATCAAATAGCCAATCTTTTTAGCATACCCCGTGGGAAAGTTGAAAATATTCTACACACTGAACTTGGCACGATGAAGGTTTATGCTCATTTGGTTCCACATCTAACACCTGATCAGTAGCGCACTAGACTGAAGACATCACGAAGAAATTTGAGATTGTTTGAGGCAGATCCAACTGATTTCCTTGAAGTTTTTCTCATGCAGGATGAGTTTTGTGTTCATCACTGTAACAAAGAGACAATTCATGTAGTAGAAAGCCCAGCTCATTTGCTCCAAAGAAGGCCATAGTCGTTTCATCTGCATGGAAGGTGTTGGTCTCAGTTTTTTATGCAAAAGGCATTCTGTTTATCGCGTTTCTTTAAAAGGGTCACGCCATCAATTGAGAGTACGATTCCAACTTGCTGAGGGAGTTACGAAAGGCTATCAAGACCAAGCACCCAGAACTGACGGAAGTGGTTTTATTTCATCACGACAACACTCCAGTACATAAATCCTTGGTTTCCTTGGCTGGCTCTGAATGACTGTGGCTTTGAACTGGTTGATCACCCTCTCTATTCTCATGTTTAGACTATCATCAACATAAAAATACATTTGACTGAAAATCAGTATTGCATTGATGGTGACGTCATATATGCCGTTAATAACGTTTTTGACCAACAGATATGAACGGCCTTCGTTAAACAGTCAGTTTACCTGGAAAAAAACAATGCCGTACCTGCCCAGTATGTGAAGGGAACTGGTCAGGATTTCGGTTTTCTCTTTTTTGGTCGGTATCACTCCATACAAGGTAGTAAATTTACTAAGACACGAGTGGTTACAGAAGCAGAATTAGGAACAGAAACATTAAAGATGAGCAGAAAGGGAAGAGAGTAATCATGTGGACAGTAGATAGCGATTGACATTGCATTTAAATTTTCCCAGATTAAAGTTGGCTGGAAAACATGGAGCTGAAAGGGAGTTCCACAAGCTAGAAGTGCGAGAAAAGAAACTGTTAACAAGATTTACGGCTACATCTAGCCAGCTCAACTGGAAATTTATTAGATCTTAACGTCAGTCTAGTGCCAAGCTTAAATTAAAAACTCAAAGTACCAGGGCTCATTCGAACAATTACCATGAAAGTATTTATAGAAAAGACATTGGGAGGCGGGAAAGTGACTGGAGTTGGGTCGCCAGATTTGGATCATTAATATTGCAGATTCTTTGTATCTTCTCAGGGAGCTCAACGTAAATAGCAGGGGCACCAGGCCATATTTGGCATCAATATTCTAAGCATGGACGAATGGTAGGCTTATAGATATGATTCTGTAACGGAAAATTGTCTGGGCTGATATAGTGAACCGACTTTCTTAGCAGATGACTTAGCAATTGATTCAATGTAATCTTTTCACTTCATATCAACAGAGAACGTGATCCCGAGAAGACGCAACGAGTCACTTTTCTGGAGGTTAGCATCAGCCATACCGATGGTCTTTTCTTTGTTTCAAACGAAAATTTTCTGTTTCTTAATACTTTGCTTAGATTTTGGAAGACATCTTTCGCTATCGCATTACGTTTTCAGATATCAGTATCGGGTTTTTCGTCCTCTGTTAAAACACTTCCAATTACTGTATTTATTTGATTTTTGTATTTTCAAGTTGTAATTTGCATATTGGGCTTTTCCATTTGCTATCAGAGAAGCATTGTGTCTTCTTGCAATTGAGGTTTAGTCCTTTCTTCTTGCTTTTCTTCACTATCTTCTGTAGGAGTTAATACGTGTGCTTACCCGCTAAACTAAGAGTACTAAAGTAAAAAGTACTAAACTGCTAAGTCATACCAGCCCTTCTGTATGGCAGTGAGTGCTGGACAATCTCATGAGGAAAAGGAGACTTGAAGTAACAGAAATATGGTTCTGCAGAAGGATGCTGAGGATACCATGGAGCGAACATGTGAGCAACTACTTAGTTTTGGAGAAAATGGAAACAAAAAATGTAACTGATCAGAAAGAGACAGATGAGTTTTCTGGCGCACATAATGAGGAAGGAGGGATTGGAAAATTTGATACACACGAGACAGATAGAGGGCAAGTGAGACAGAGAAAAACAATGCATAACAGATTTAGTAAACTTGACTAAATGGATGGCGAAACAGGGCTTAGGAGAAATAACAGAAAGACAAAGTTATTAAGAACTACAAGGGATAGGAAATTGTGGAGAGTCGTGACCGCATACGTCCTGAAGGAATACGGTACATAACAAAGAAGAGAATCTCCATAACAAATCAGAGCTCACTAAAAATTTTTGTCTCTCATTGGGGCGTTTGGAAGTCTGTAACATTATATTCGTTTATCGTTTATATATCAACCTCAGTGGGATATGTAATGACGACAAGATTTTAGAATAGATTCGTATGAATAGAATATGTATTCTTTGTAAGAAATCAGTTTGTAGATCAGGTTCTATTGCCATATTTTTGTCGAGATTCGAATGTATTGCTGGTATATTTTTTTTCAAAAATGTATTACTGGTAATTTTTTGTTTTATATGTATTTCTGATAATATTTTTTATTTTAAATGTATTGCTCGTAATATTTTTTTTTATTTTTTAAATGTATTTTTTTCAAAAAGATATTGCTGGTATTTTCACTATAAAAATGTATTTTTATACTTTCATAGTTTTTCTTACCTCAGTTTAGGAGGCTAACTATTTCCCCATAGCTGGGACCCTAGCAGGTACTACCACCCCAGGTCAGGGTAGACCTGTGAGCATCAGCAATTAAGAGGTGGTTCTAAGCTCCTCAAAACCCTCCCGATCAGAGGCCTTGGTACTGGATGTACTTTATCGTCGTAGCTTTATATTTGTTCCCCGAATGTTGCCGAAGTATATTTTTTAAACAAGGAATTATTTCTTGATCCGACATTTTCTCTTATTACTGAAAACGTTATATTTTTTGGACAGGCGTGTTTGAGTAGACATCCATATTTTTATGATTTTTTTGTTTGATTTTTTTTTCTGTTTTGTTTTTTTAAAACCGTAAAATTGGCATTTCTCGCCCTGAGTAATCGAATGTGTTATTAAAAAAATATGCCTCTCAGCTGTGATAAATGGAAGTCTGTTTCATACCGACTGGCACATTTTCCATAACAACATTTTCTACCTGCCAGGCACAAAGTTATCATTTTCACTGTTTAAATATATGCTGCCTACTCAAACAAGGGTGCCCAATAAATCTAATAAAGTAATAAGAAATAATGTTGGATTAAAAGAATTAATTATTTACTTACACTATTTACATTATTCGAACTGTTATCCTCATCCACATTGCCATAATCACGACGTTTCGGTGGTTGTACGCTCCGAACTTCTTGAGGTGATTGGAATTTCGAACGCTTTTTTTCGTCCACCGGGGTAAGATTGTTCTAGTTTCACGTGCCATGCCTCTTCCGGATGTCTCAGTTATTTGCCTTTAACTCAACACTCCAAGTTTGGTTAGATCCAGTGACGAGACCCAAAGAGTTGTGAGTTCAATACCAGGTCACAGTTGAGTTAAAGGGAAACAACTGAAACATCCGGAAGGGGCATGACACGTGGAAGTACAACAATCTATCTCGGTTGACGAAATAAAGGGTTCAGTTCGAAATTCCAAACACCTGAAGAAGGCTGGAGCGTACAACGACCGAAACGTTGTGAATATGACATTGAAGATAAGGATAACAGTCCGAATGATATAAATAATGTAAGTAATCATAACATACCTCATCTCAGAGATATAGACAAAAATAATTTACGTTTCGGGTACGAAAATGAAGTTAGAAGGTATAGACTTCAAAAGGGCCCAACGAGATTATTTAAATAGTAAAATTGTATCTCACTTTGCTGTAAAAGCTTCTTGTAGATTAACGCTAAACAACCCCTGATTTGAAGGTGATTTCTTATATAAGATGAGCAAAATAAGTTTTATTCTATATCTATAATCCACTCCGGTAGATGTCAATTTCATTGTTTAAAAAGAAAAGGATGTCTTCTCAAACAGGATTGCCTTTTATAGAATGGTTATTGCGATATATTATGTCGGATTTAAAAATCAAGAAAATCTTTTAAAATACTATATTTTCATGTTGATTCTCGAGAAATATAACAGAGAGATATCGATGGGCCGCCATTTTGAAATACACTTTGTTTTAAAACGTATAAAAACCATTGTTAATTATAATTTAACAGATTTTCCACTTTCTTTTGTTTATCCACTCCCGTGTCCTGAAACGCAAATATTCGTCACATTGTCTTCTTATTTACGATGACAAGTGCTAAACTTGTGGCTTTGATTAGTTGAGTTAAATATTCTGTAGAGGCGCTGCTAGTGTAATTGGTATCGATACAGAAAAGGAAATCGACAAGCAGAGTTCAAATACGAGATAATCTATTGCGTTCACTTTCGCACTATTAGCCTTGGAAAAGGCAAGAATCCATATTTTCGAGTCCTCTCACCTAGTATCAAATAGGCGCATTGATTAGGGTCTCTATCCTTGAGTGACACCCAGTCTATAAAAAAAAACAAATCTAAATTCATAACTGTCAAAAAAGCAACGGGAAACCCGTTCACTGTCCTCCGCAAAGATACATGACAACTCACAGAAGAGGAAGCTGGGAAGAGTCATGACAGTCTAGGTCGCAATGTAACGTGACATTTTACATTTTTTTTATTCCTATTTATTTTTTGTAGTTTGTGTTTATTCCATTGATTTTCATGATAAAATCCAAACAGGTTGCACAATTCTTCGTGGATCACCTTTCCCACCCAGTCATGTGAAATTTGTACTCATACTTAACGGAAATTTGATGCGTGGGTAGCGTATTATATCAGCAATTCATCAGTCCCAACGCTGTATGGTATACTGAATGATAGATGAACAATTTTCTATTTCAGGTTTCATCCCTGTCATAATTCTATGACCGCTGGGTTTAAACAAATCCACTCGGTTTTAGTCATCAAAGTTCTAACCAATACGGAAAAGGTATGCAATTTTGTGTTCGCCTACTCATTTTGTAAATGTGTTCAAATTATAGCCGTGTCTGTTTCGCTTATCTCACACTAATGCACTTGGAGAAGGCATCTCTCAAATTAAATAATAGAACAGACTAGAAATTAAAGTCAGTCTGCAGATCCACCCATTTTTTCTGCGACTTGTCTATTTTGATTTTTTGGGACCAGTTTCGTCATCAAAAAATCTCACCGATTGTAGTCGCCGGGATTCCTTATATGTTTCTCGCTTTCGAAAAACTTCTGGGGATGCCCTTTAGGGTTAATTTTCCTTCCTATTCCCTAATTAGTATGTACCGTGTTTGTCCAGTCATGTGACATTAAAAGGCCGATGAGTGAAGTCCAGCGTATATAGAGAACAGTTTTAGGCTACACGTCTGAGAGCGAAGGTACTCTCCTGATTCGTGTGGAAAGCACAACCTTTTGCAACATGACATGTTTGATATGTGAGTAAAGATAGTGTTTGTAACATCTACTAGCTTTCCTATTCAGGGTCGGAGAGAAGGCATATAACTGGAAAATAAATTCTTCATTTGCGTTCTTCCGACTTTCACCTAGTAGTCTTTATTTCTGTATTTTAAATGTTTGGATAAATATCTGCCTTTGGAGGACAGATACTACTGGATTTATGCACATATATTTTGGTAAACTCAAAATTCAAATGGAATCATCGATATGATACTCCAAGATATATTCTTCTCATCCATTACTTGTGTTATCAAGTGTCATTCCTAGTGAATTTCAAAGTTCATACTCAACAACTCTTCTTAATGATGAAGATGTATCTATTCGGTGATTACAGTGAATACGGTTTACTTTGCTCTCAAAATGTGGGTAACTGTAATTTCCTTTAAAATGTATTTCATTGTGTTTTGCTAACTCGCAATAAACAAAAACCTTTAAAGGAGTGCAATATATAACATTTACTTTCTTACGTGATATGTATTTTCCTGTTTATCTGTTTTACTATTATGCGTATGTAATGTTATTTTTATAAAGGCTTATAAGAATTGTAAATGAAATCTTTCATAGATAAATTGTTAATCCAATGCTGAGTTTTGCCAATTAATATTTGCGTGAGGAAGTGTAGTTTTCAGTGACTTTCTTCAAACGTTGATTTTTCTTGGGAGCATGTGAACTCTCTTTTTCATGTCATTCGGGGCGCTTATATAACTCAAGTTAACTCACATTAGCATATTCTAAGTACAGCTGGGTCGACCAACTGTTTATGTCGAAGACAGCCATCGATATCGCGTGTGGCACGATTCTGCACCTGGAGGCAAGAAGGTCGTCTTTCAGTTCAGCCCACTGATACACCAATCTCACCTGATGCTCTGGTGTGACACTGAGTGAAAAGCCGACCTTAATGCCTCTTCAGATGAGACCGGTGCATATTGCGGTCATCACTAATCTATTTCTTTTAGAACAAAGGTTTCTTAACGGCATTAAATTCGATCTAGACCTCTGTCGCTTTCTGTTATCCGTCCTGAGTAAGATGATACACTACATCCGACAGCAAGGCCTCTGATCAGAACGTTTTGAGTAGCGTGGAACTATCTCTTAATTGCTGGTGTTCACAGGTCCACCCTGGCGCGGGGTGGTAGTACCTGTTAAGGTCCTAGTTATGGGCAAATAGTAAACCCCCAAACTGGAGTCAAAACACTAGGAAAGTGCAAAAATAGGTTTTGATACCAGCAATACATTTTGTAAAAAATTATTGCCAGCAATAAAATTTGAAAAAAAAATTATTACTAGCAATACATTTGGAAAAAATATTACCAGCAATACATTATTGAAAAGGGAAAAATATTACCAACAATACATATTTGAAAAAAATATTACCAGAAATACGTTTTGGAAAAAATAATACCATCAATACATTTTTAGAAAAAAATATTACCAGCAATAAAAATCTTGTCGGCATTAAATAATCCACTGAAGTTGACATGCCGTAAAATAAACCAAACCAAACCAGACCAAACTTCCTGTTGTGAAATGAATTGTAAACGTATATAAGCTATAGAAATCTATTAGCCTGTCTGTATATTCACATATATAGTTTGCGAGTTTCCATATTATGTCTTTATGGTGGAGGGAATCGATTTTATATTGATTATATTGATTATATTCCATAGCTATAATTATCAGTCTCATTTATCTATGATATAAAAATGATCTGTTTATCGCTGGCACAGCCAGATTTCTCCTATTTACTAAAGAAATATGTTTTATTATGCCAACATAAGCATTACTATTGTTATGAATAATCACGAGTGGTCTCACATTGTTTTATTACTCTCCTCTTTGAGAGAGTTATTTCTTTTTACAGGGACTATAAAAGGACACTATACGCGAACCTTGTATTCTCAGTTGAATAAAGCTTTCTTAAAGCCTACACTTGCGTACTTTTGTCTTATAACTAAATGCCAGTAAGAGAACATATTTCGTACTAATATAACAATGGAATATATCATTAGTAAGCAATGTGAATGGTAAATACATTGATTTTATTTTGTTTCGTGATAGGTTGCTTTAAACGATTTTACTTTTAATTTAAAAATATTCTTCTCTTGCGGACAGATTTATTTTTACTCATGTGGCAGTGGAGACTTCTAGAGTTATTGGCTCTCGTTCGATGGCTTGCCTTCGGAGGGTTCGCGGGTTGGCATCTCGATTAAGGGACAAGCCTCACGAAACGGAGTGGCTCTTGCAGCGTGTCTCACTGGCGATGGTGCGAGGTAATGCTTTCTCCATCATTGCGGCTGGCAGAGGATAACAAAAACAAAATTTCTTTTTGTTTATAAAAATTTATTTAAAAATTGTGACAATAGAGTGAATTTTATAATTAGAAAACGTACATTATATATACAGTAACTATGATCAATCCGATCACAAAATTATTTATTATCTCCAACTATTTACGATGATACAAATCGTGTCAGTTTTCTCTAGATACACTTTTACTTTTAATGATTTAAAAAGCGGAATTGTTTCTTAAATGTTACAATATCGTTAAACTTATAAGTAAAAATACTACATTAATCATGCAGTAATTAAAACCAAGCAATTACCATCTTAATTGAATATGGTCGTCATTTTTTGACCATATATCTCGTTTTAATTTTCCTTGAATATTTTTGCTGTTAATGCCCTCAAAGCAGACTTCTTTCTTACTTGAGACAATAGAGATAATGAAATTCCAAGATTAATCACACAAGATATAACCAATGCAACAGAAAAACATTACTTCAATATTGCCACCATTTTATAATGATACTATCATGTTAGTATACTTTGGATATTTTTACTTTTAATGATTTAAAAATCAGAATTCTGCCTTATATGTAATAATAGCGCTTATTGTATATATAAATATATTACTCATACTGAAAATATAACCAACGTAATTGCGAAATTATTTAAATATATCCGTCACTTTTTTACAGGACGTGTAATGCAAGCTTTCTGTTGGTATTTTTATTCATAATGATTTCAGTCAGTGCCATGCGTGATACACGCGTAGGCGGTCATGTATCTCGCTGACAGCTGAGGATGATTTTTCCTGCAGTACGTTGCCATTTCTTTCTGTGGTAGACCAGTTGCCATTCAAGGCTACAACTTGCTCTGCTATTTATGTAGGAATCCTCTCGCCCCAACGTAAGTGAATGTAATGGATTTGACTGGAATTCGAACTCAACTCTCCGATTCCTCCGTCCGAGCCGCTATTCATTACTCCACCGTCATACAACAAAAGCCTTGTTTAGATAAAATATTTAATATCACTCATGCATAAAATGTAACCAAAGATATATCAAAATTATTTAAATATGTCGTTTATCTTTTATCATACATGTCGAGTTAGCTTTCCTTGGGTATTTTTACTTTTAATGATTTTAAAAGCAGAATTCTTTCTTACATGTGAGTTAATATTATAGATAATAATCCTACATTATTCGTACAGAAAATATAGCCGATGAAATTCCAAAATCACTTCACTATTTTCGATCGTTTCTTCTGTCTGAACTATAATGCTACTTTTCCGTTTAGTCCGTCATTTAATTAAGTATCATACATTATACATGCTTAGGCAATCTTTCGATTCATGACTGACCAGGCAAATTTTCCTGCAGTACGTTGTCGTTTCTTTCTGCGGTAGACTGGCTGCCAACCAAGGCTATAAGACCCAGTCTGTCCTGCTATTCAACCCATAACTGTGAGGAGAATATGTGGGTTCATACCTTTCTCAAGGGTATTTAAGCGTAAGTGATGGATCCGGTTGGAATTCGAACTCGTCTGTCCGATTTCTTATTCCGAACCAATATCCATTACACCACAACTTTTAGCAACCAGCACTTGTCCCACAAGGACCCTCTTCAAAGAACGTGATGTCAGTCAACTGGAGTCATACTTTTACCTCTTCATCAAGAGTGTGTTCCTTGTGGAATTGCTTCCCGGAAAAATGTAGACTGAGAGTTCCAAACAGATTATAATCTGGAGCAATCAAGGTGGGAACCATGACGGAAAAACATCCATTATCACTGACCCCGTAAAAAATATTCAAACTTGTCAGTGCTTTTAGAGGTAAAAATAGTGCGGACTTCAGATCGCATGATCAGACAGTTTAGGGAAATCAGATATTGTACAATTTTGGACAGAATGAAGTAAGCTGTTCATCGAGAATTATCAGATTGTTTTGGGTAAGGTTGTTATCTTGCTGTACAACAATATCCCTCCACGCACTGTCAACCAGACAAAATATTGATTCCAATGATATGGCTGAAATACTTTACCGCATAGACTTAATTTGGGTCAGAGGACATCGGTCTGTGAGTCTTTAAATATATTTCATATATTTAAACACTCGCCTTTTGATAACAATAAGGACTTTTAAAAAATACTGGCATTTTTGCCGAATGCTTCTAGTGGACATAAAGTAGGGGTTGATTTCTAGTTGTTATTAAGTAATAGACTAATTTCAATCGAATTATTACATATTAAAATATTTGGAAAATATATTGATTTCATATGTGAAAACGTTCTAATAATAATGTCTTTACAAAATATGTCGTCATTTTTGACAATAAAGAATTAATTATTAATATAACATTCTTGGGGGATCGGTTTACTGTTACTAAGTAATAAACTGGACTCAACAGAATCACTACATATTAATATAAATGGGAAGATATATTGAAAGACTCTCGTGTGCTATAGTGACATTTGCCATAATATTGGGGGGGGTCAATAGTTTTTTTTTTATACAAACCTTTAGTAGTGATCATATTTCCAGCACACATCTGTAACCCCTTACCTCGAGTGCCTCTTGGATCATGTGCAGAGTGAACATCATTGTAAAAAAAAGATGAGTCCAGTATATTATTATTTTTGTTATTATTATAGAATATATAAAATAATTCTTTTTTTTTCTTACAGATTTTTACCCCAAAGCTTAGTTTGTGTATTTTTTAATTGTTTCACTTCAAGCAAGGCAATAATTCCACTAAGACGTAGAGGTTATAGGTGATGAAAATGAAAGAATTGGGAGGATTGACAAAAAGTTCAAGATGGCGATTGACGTTACACTTACATTTTTGAAGATTGTAGGAAAATCAAGAATTCGGGAGGTAGTTCCACGGGTGGGAAGTGCGGGAAAAGAAACTGTTAGATTAGAAGTGGCAATTGCATCTAGATAGTTCAACAGTAAAATGATGAGACCTAGTTGCCAATCTAGTAGCACGCTTGAATTCATGTAGTCGGGTTACAAGGGAAAAAAGCTCGTCAGAACAGTTGCCATGAAAAGACAGAGAGAAGACACATTATGTTCGTAAGAAATTGACTGAAGTCGAAATACCTGGCCAGAATCGATTAAATTACAGATTCTTCTTTGGATTTTGTCAAGAATCTCAAGATGTACAGCAGGAGCAGCTGACCAGATATGGCAACAGTATTCAATGCACGGACGAATGGTAAATTTGTAAATGTGCAAGTTGGATTCTGATGAGAAAATGTTTTTCACACGACACAGTAAACCAACTTTCCTTCCTTGCAGTAAACGTATCAATTGATTCTATATAGTCGTTCCACTTCATGTAGGTGGAAAATGTGTGTTCAAGAAGGCGTAGGGTGTTGCTCTCCTAGAGTTTAGCATCAGTCATGAAAATGGCAGGCAGAAAAGTGTTCTCTGTAGTGATTAGATGAAAGCAGTTTTGTTTTGGAGGCGTTAAAAGTTACACTACATGTCTTGTCTGAATTAATGATTTGTTGTAGAGCAGCTAGCACCCCTTCATCACTCTACCAGATGGACAGGCTCATAGCCTTAAATAGTTTACGATTAAGGACTCCAACAGTTGATTAATAAATTGATACTAACCTGATTAATATTCGGATTGATCTTACTTCATTTTGCTATACAGCATTTGACCCTCCTCTGTTCCTTTTAAGTTGTCTTGTTAATTGTTCTGTAACTTATTGTTCTGTGCTTGTTTTGTTTTGTTTTGTTTTTTTTGTATGTATCCCTTAGCACCACATACTGGTGCTAAATAAATATATTAAGCACTCATTCTTCTCTTTGTAGCATTCACATCGACAATACTTGATTGAAGGTCCTTTTCAAGAGAAGCTGCCAGATTTACTTTGCCGTGTCTGTCGAATCTCTATCTATAAAAGGCAGGATGTGTGTGTGTGTGTGTGTGTGTGTGTGTGTGTGTAACCAATGCACGGCCGCAATTTTCGACGGATGTACATGCACATGCTCCAAGTTAGCGGGAAGGCCAAGACCGACTTTGCATTTCCCAACACGCATCGATAGTGGAAATAATCGATTTTTTCATGCTTCTACGGCAGTTTCCATGTAGTTTGCGGCCATTTTCTACTGGTCAGAGTGAGAGCCTATAGCTGGCTGCTACGAATAAGCAGGAAGATTCTATTGGTCAGTGTGAGAGCCAACAGCTGACTGATACGAATGTTAACTAGCATGCTAGCATACAAAAAAAAACATCGATAGCTGCATTCGTCACAAGTGGGAAAAATTTAAATCTGTATGGCACTTTACTCCAATTGGCTCATTCGCTTGCTTAAACTCAACGTTGATTCCGCAGAACTGGGTTGGGTGTGAAAAAGTATTTGTTGTTAACATTCTTTTTTTCATTCGGTTTTTCCAGTGATGAGTCCTTTTTTAAAGCTGATCGTTTTGTGTTCATTTTGTTTAGTTCTTTTTTCGTAACAGATTTAATATTTAGTATAGAGCTTAGAAAAAATTCGCAGTGTGAGATAGGCAAGAAGTAGCAACATCATCACGGCAAAGGGCACTACTTTAAAGGCAAGGAAGGGCAAAAATATTTTAAGTCAAGTGGTAGCTATTGCTGTATGAATCGTACGAGTTTTGAATCAAGCACGGGCAACGCCGGGCCATCCTGCTAGTTTCCTATTAAAACAGAAGCAAATGGTTGTGTCATTTGCATAAATACCTAGTGGAGAACTGATGAGATCATTGATGAAGATTAGAAACAGAGTAGGTTCAATGTTATAGCCCTGGGTGACACCCACATTAGTATGAAAAGATCTGGAATATGTTGAATATAATGGAGATCTTGCTCATCTTGTTTGATCAATTACTCTTAGTAGGTAATGAACTAACAGAAAATTCCAAGATGAGAAAATTCACCATCATGTCGTTTATGAATAAATTTCTTGACAAAGGTGTGAATCCAACTCTTTTCTTTTCACCTATTAACACTTGTATTCAGTAAAAGTATTATAATCTCCAAAAAATTCTTACAATCTAAAAATATTTTCTGACTTTAAATAATATGCGAGGGGTTGATAAGCTGTAAAAACAAATCAATCAATCCAGTACCTTATTATCAGTGTCAATATTTTTCATTTAGGCTTTTGTTTCAGATGATATAATGCCTGATACAATTACTGAGACCCTGAAATTTATGAGGCATTATTTCAACCTATGCCCTAAAGATGTTTAGGCGCCACGCAGCATTCGAGAAGTGAATTAAAATTAAGCGATATCTTTAGCAGATTTTAAGGGTGGAGATGTCAATCTTGGAATGGATCCCAGAAGTACGCAACAATTTGTTATTGGTTATAATACCATAAAATGCAAGGTAAAGGAAAAACTTACCCCCACCAGTCCCTAAGAACCTTTCAAAGAGCTAGGATCTTTGCGAGATACTGTGAGTAGAGAAATTTCTGTATTCGTGGAATAACCAATAATGGATGAAGAAACACCAAATGCTTGAGGACGTGGAAAAAGTTCAGGAGGGGAGATAATGAAACACATAGACTACGTAATAATCGATAAAAAATTTAGAAATGCAGTTCTAGAGTTTGAAAAATAACTCAGTAATAGTTATATGCAAGAAACAAAAGAAACCAAAAGTCGCTCTTAAGCTAGAATACAGCAGACTCTAGAACAATTCATTTTAATAATTCAATGTAGGATTCCGTGAAGGAATCACATGTGGCGCTGACAAAAGAATCCCAAGGAAAAAGGGACAAGAAAAAAAAATAAGTGGATGACAAATATAAGTTCTTGAACTAATGAAAAAGAGGCAACAGTTAAAGACAACGAATATAGTAAGATAAACAAAGTCATTAGAAATAAATACAGTACAAAGACAAATGGCTTAATTAAAGGTTTGCAGTGATAGAAAACCTACGGGACATAACAGGCATATATAAAGATACAAATTGGTATGGTACTCCTGCTTTATATTTAGAGATTCTTGATGGAAACAAAAAGAACACTTATACTTAGAACCAGAAAAAAACAGTTAAAATTTCTAGGGTACATAATGTAAGGAAAGAGAGTTTGGAAAACTTGACACTGACAGGACATATAGAAGGCAAGTAGGACATGAGAACGACAGCACATAACCCACCTAACGAGCTTGTGTAAATGGTTGGTAAAATGTGGATTAGGAGTTTACTAAGAGCTACAAAGGACAAGAAATTGAGGAGAGCTGTGGTCATCGCATGAAGAGATACAGCACATAGAAGAAGATTTGTTAAAACTATGGTTCTATTTTACTGTATAGAACAGGTCTTCGAATTTTCAAAGTTTGGAACCATTGAACTATACTAATGTTTTGAGCAACCAATTCCCGATGCTTTAAATATCGGAAAAAATGGCGGATCAAAGTTCTGGAGAAACTTTTTTTTCAAAACTAGAGCCGAGTACATGTCTGGAAAAGGAATCAATAAATATGAACTGCACTTTTTTGTTTTCATTCCCTTACTGTCTACTTCACTCTCACTCGCTCACACTCATTCTCTCTGACACAGACACAAACTCTCTCTTTCTATCATTCTCTGTCTTTCATTGTCTCTCTTTTCTTTTTCTCTTTCACTCTTACTCGCTTTATTTCTGCAAATTTACTTTTTTGTTCTTTTGTTTTCTTTCTTACTTTATGTTTTCTCTCTCTCTCTCTCTCTCTCTCTATATATATATATATATATATATATATATATATATATATATATATTTCTTTATCTTTTCTCTCTCAATTTCTTTTTCGCATTTTCTTTTATTCTCTCCTGTTATTTCCTTCTTTCTGTTTACTTTTTCTCTCTTCGTTTTCTCTTTCTACATCTCTCTCTCTCTCACACACAATGTCTCTTTCTTTCTCTTTCTCTCTCTTTTTATCTCTTTGTATATTTCTCTTTCTTTCCCTCTCGTTTATCTCTTTCTCTTTTTCTCTCATTTCTCACCTCTTTCCTTTTCTTTCATTCTATTTTCTCTTTGTCACTTACTCGCTTTATTTTTCTCACCTTTCTCGTTATCTCTTTCTTTTTCTTTCTTATTCTACCCCGTTTTCTCCCTTTTTATTTCTGTCATTTTTCTCTCAATTTCTTTTTCGCGTTTTCTCTAATTCTCTCCTATTATTTCTTTCATTTTTGTTATTTTTCTCTCTTTCTTCTTTTTCTCTTTCTACGTCTCTCTCTCCCCCTCTGACTCTCTCATCCTCACTCTTTCCCTAACTGTATCTTTATATCTCTCTCTCTCTTTCTGTCTGTCTGTATATTTATCCTTCTTTTTCGTTCTCTCTTTCTCTTTTCTCTCTCTCTTTAAATCGATCTATCTCTCCTTCTCTCTTTTTATCTTTCCTCTCTCTTTTCTCTTTCTCTTCATCTTACTCACTTTATTTCTCAGAATGTCTCTATTTTGTTTCTCCTTCTCTATTTCTTTTTCTTTCTTACTCTATCCCCTTTTCTCTCTCTTTATTTCTCGTTTTTCTCTTTCCCTCTCACTCCGTTTTTTCAATATCCCTCATTCTTCTCTGTTATTTCTGTCTATCTGCTTTTTTTTCTTCTTCTACGTCTCTCTCGTTCTCTCTTTCACTCACTACCTCTTTCGTTCTCTCTCTTTCTATCTCTCTTCCTTTCTCTCTCTCCTTATCTCTTTCTAGCACTTATTCTTTCTCTTTCTCTCTATTTTTCTCTCCTTCTCTTTTTTTTTATTTCGAACATTCGTTTTCTCTTCATTTCTATCCCTATTTCTTTCTCCATCTCTTTTTTCTTTAACTTTTTTCTATTCCTGTCTATCTCACTTTGTAATGAGAATTCATTCAGCTATCATCTTCTCCATTTTGCAAATGGCCGAAGCACATTCCATTATCGTGTACGACAAAACATTTCATTCTTTTCGCCTGTAATCCTTACATAACACGGATAGAGACAAATGACCAGGCACTTTAATGTGACACTTCATCAAAATCCATAAACAATAAATCTGCTTTTGAGAGCTTTCATTCTACAGCGTCCCAGTCTAGCTGTCGATTCCTGTGATGTCGGCTGAGGTGTAAATTATCGTTAAGCCCACCTATTCTTTTCAAAATCCTAAGATAAGAAACGGTGGTTTTGCAAACTCTTATTGATTCAGAGAACAGCTTCACCCAGCTAAATATGTTTGATGATTTAAAAAGGGCGTATCCACACCTGTTAAATAAACAAAATATACATGCATCTGTTGCAAAGATCTCTCCTTGGTATCCGTTGCTTCGATCATTTTGCAAACAAACTGACCGCTCATAAAAAACCGAAATGAATTAAATCGATCGTTTGAATTCATAAAATACAGATAAATGAACAAGTATAAAAGCTGGTTTCAAAATTGACCAGAAACAACCTTTCAGAATGTCCAACCTGAAGTTTATTCCGCTCAGTGCGATCTATGGTGAGTATTTCCAGGTTTATAGTTTTTAATGTTATAAATAATGACTTCATAATTTTTAGGCTTAATCCAGATTTTATATTTTCACTTTTCTTTCTGCTATATCTTTACAAAGTGTGTTTATTTATTTACGTACGACTATTTCGTAATTTGTCTTCCTTTCTTGTGTTTTTGTTTACCTAAAGTTTTACATATTTAAAAAATATATATTTTGGAGCTTCTGACACACATAATGTATATATTCATCTACGTACATTATATATGTTCCAACGTTGTCATAGAATGGGGATGATAGTTGGAACAAGCTCCCACTGCTATTAAAATGCATCCATGACGTATCTCAAGTAGCCTTTGACAACTAAAACCAGCTCGGAGCCGGAAAATGGGTGAAACAGGAGAATGGACGAAGTCGGACAACTGGTGCCTCATAACTAGCTACTTTGGAAGATGGATGTTGACAGCCCAATGACGCAGACCATCGACGGGAGGGAAAACTCTAATTTTAAAACCTCCACTACCTCCAAATACAGAAAAGTCAGTGGAAATAAAGAGAGACCAAAAGCCGAGAGTGAAGTTGGGTATCAACACTGATAATATTCCAACAATTCTTGCAGCAAAGCCGGACTCATATGTAAGGCCTTTTGTTCCTTTGGATCTTGTCGGTACACCCAAGAGCGCTAGAGTCGTATACCATCGTCCATGCCTATGCCCTCGACAGGTCACTCCAATCTGACTACAAAAGGACTGAATTTTGACCAAACAGGGTGCTACCTTTATCTCGCAAAATAAACGGATCTCAGGAGAGTTTTTAAATTTATATTTTATAGTTGTTAATGTCCATTCTTTATTTCCCTAATAGCGAAAAGAATTAGACATGTGGCATAAATCCAGCCAATTCTGTATAAATTATGGGGTGAGATAATTGACAGTTTTTAGGTCACATTGATGCAGTGTTTATCATGATGTATTTGTCTATATTTTTATCGTTTCATCCCAGTCAAGACGAGAAAATCCACTAGAATGCAAAGAGTTACAGAGAGTGAATGAAACAAAGACGACAATAAAAGAACAGGATTCAAAGATACAGAATAGGACGATTAACATTCCATTTAAATTTATTAAAGATTGGAGTCGGCAGAAAAGGGAAAGAGGTCCACAAGCGAGAAATTCAAAAGAACAAACAATTGGAATTTAACTTATCTAGCTATTACAACAGAGCAATTGTGAGACCTAGCGGCCAATCTAGTACTGCTCTTAAATTCGTCAATTTGAGATACGAAAGAAAAGTTCATCAAAATAATTACCACGAAAATATTTCTAGAAGAGGATATGTTATGGAGGTGGAAAAATAACTGAAACCAAGCTCCTCGGCCAGGATCGATAACGTTCTTTGGATTTTCTCAAAACTAGACACATAACAGAGGCACCAGATATAAATTCCTACATAACCTAAGTGACATTTTTTAGGTCCTATTATTTCTATATTTATATTCAGCAATTCTTTTTCTATATTTCTCCATAATACCTGGAATAAACAAACAGTTGTATTTTTTTTCTAATTACAGAAACATTTCTTTGTTTTAAAAGATGTTATGTACATTTTTGCTTCTCAGTTGTCAGAATCAGTAACAAATGATATACGCTTGAAACGAATAGAAAAATATTTCGATATTTGAGTAAAGAAAAAAAAACGGCACAGCAAATACCGTTCATTTAACCTTATATAACGTGACAACCTTATATTCTGAAGAAATTTCTACAAAAGTACATTAGTTTCAACATCGATAGTAAAAAAAATTTTTTTCTCGCCAATATTGTTCAAAAAGCAAGAAACAAGAAAATATTTACTCATTCAAGTTCAATACAACGCAAAAGTTTCTTTGTTCTAGCAAGTAACACCTGACTTGATGAAGAGTGAAAGCTGAAATAATGTAAGTTCATGTGCGGTTTAATCTAAATAGATTGTAGGCAGTTGTAAGCTAGTATTTTTTTCTGAATTTTGTACAAACGCTGAAATATCTTCTTTGTATAATCAATGTACTTGCATTGATTATACGAAGACGCAATCCCATCACGGAAATGGGTGGCGTCCTGACACTCCAAACAATCCTCCACAACACATACATTCAATGACGAAATTATTTGTACGCCCATCAATTTTTAACATTTTTATCCCTTTCTCAGAATCTAATGCCCATAAGTTAATTTTTAATTGTTAATAAGCACAACAAAAGAAATATAAAATTCAATTTTCAGAACAAGAGGTTAAATAAAAAATTTTACTGGCGAATTGTGTAAAATAGGAACAACAAAATTATTCGTACAGTAGAAAATATGGTTTTAAATTGATTGATTTGTATGAGTAATTTACAGAAGGCTTCACCGATTTTATCGGTGAAGCCTTCTGGACTATTTATTCAGTAGGATATTTGTTTAATTCCAGTAAAGAACACCACGTAGTGCATAGAGTGTTACCAATTTTATACTTACGTTAACAACACGATGGGAAGACAGAAAAGCTTAGCGTTGAGTTGAGAAAGAGAATTATTAAATTCCACAAGTGGGGAAATAGATACAGCTCTAGCTGTCCCTAGATCTCCGGTACAGTTCGTTATAAAGATGTTTAAACAGTTTGGTACGACAGAGAATTTGCCTGGGCGTGGATGAAAACCCAAATTGTTACCGAGAACTGCACGAAAATTGTGTCGCGAGGTTAATATAAAACCAAGAATTGTTTTGAAAGACATTGCCAAAACTTTGGATACGATGGGTGAAGTACTCGCACAGTACAACGTTATTTAAATAGAAATGGGTTGTATGGAAACTGAGCACGACGAACCCCTCTTCACAAACCATGTCACATTTTTGCTCGATTTGATTTTGCTAAAACGTTCTTGCATGGACAAAGAAAATTGCTTTTGGGAAGAAGCACCATCGAGTGATGAAACAAAAATTGAGCTCTTGGGGCATAATGATGTACAGAAGATTTGGCGCAAAAAAGGTGTGTCTTTCCTCCCAAAGTACACAGTGGCAACATTGCAACATGGAGGTAGCTCGATGATATTTTGGGGTTGTTTTAGCTCAACGAGTACTGGACAATTAATCACAGTAAGAGGAATAGTGAAATTTGCAGACTATATCAAAATTCTGGATGAAAATCTACAACTATCAGCGCTAAATCTTCATCTAAGTCGGCGATTTATTTAAAGCAATATAATGATCACAAACATACGACTAAATCAGTGGCTGTGTGGCTTCAGAAGAGGATTACAGTTCTACCATAGCTTTCAGTGAGTCCTGACTTGAATCCTATTGAAAATTTATGGCATGAATTGAAAGTTCGAATGAATCATCGGTCACCAAAATGCTTCCAGGAATTAGAACGTGTTACCATTGAAGTATGAAAGAAAATCTCAGAAAAGACTTGTTCAAATCACATTAAAAAAATTTAGGAAACGACTGAAGCAAGATGAGAGGCCATGATATTGACTATTAATATTATGAAACTTGTTCAAATTTTTCTATTTTTCATATTGTACGAATAATTTTTTCTTTCCTTAGTTTGCATAATTCGCCTGTTAAATGTATTGTATTTAACCTATTGTTCTGGAAATTGAGTTTTATATTTTTTTGCGCTTAATAACATAAAAAAACTTGACATCATACGGTCATTAGATTCTGAGAAATGGCTAGAAATATTCAAAATTGATTGTTTCGTCGTTGACTGTATGATCTCATCACCGTTTCCAAAATGACAACCACAAAGGTGGAATTTAAGTTTAGTAATCAGGAAGAAGTCAGATGGTGCTAAGTCTGTCGAGTAAAGGGGATGTGGTAGGAATTCAAAGACACAGTTGGTTGCTTCAACTACTGCAACCTAAGCAGTGTGAATGGGCGCATTTTCCCGGAGCAAAGGCACACCTTCCCTCAGCTTTCCTTTGTGTTTAGACTTGATTACTTCCTTCAGTTGTCTTAATTCTGATCCATAGTACTGTCCATTGATAGCTTTCCCCTTTTCCAGGTAATATATCATGATTACTTACGTCTTCAGAATTCCATCACCTTGACAACAGAGGCTGTCTGCTTGAACGTCTTCAGGGGTGTTTCCGCTGTTTGCTTTGAATCTGCCGATTAATTTTCAGCGTCATGTGTAATCTGTGCGATAAAAAATGAAAATCTCTTAATCCGTTAATGTATCCACCGGACAAGTTTGTTTCCACAGTGGCGGTTTTTCCAAATACACCTGTGATACCCATTTAAACGAGGAGCTTTTTAATGCTACATATACGAGGCAAAGAAAAGCACATAGATTGAATTCCGTTTGACTAACAGCCAAAACAACTGCAAATATGTAAAGAATATATTTGAACGTCCAGTCATTGTTGTATATGTTTCAAAAAGTTATAATGTTAACAACAGCAATTACAATAAGAAGAGATTCAAACGCTTGAATAAGGTTGGATATCTTAACGACAAAAACATAAAAGAAAATCACATCTAGGCTTGCAAACAATGTTCGTTACGTTAATGACTTCTTTCAAAGTTATCATGTTAACAAAAGCAACTGTACAAAGAAGGGGTTTTGAGCATATTCTGGATATGTTAATGAATTTTTTATAAATTACAGACAATGATTTTAATCATTATTTTTATTCCCGCGTTCAAATTCATTGCCTGTTACCTGTGAGAGTTGTGGTATTCATCCTAGCGGTTGAGCCGGCTCCGTCAAACAAACCTGCCGCATCTGGACAAAAGCTGACCAAGCTTAGCTGAGGTCGTATTCATTCGGATGTGCAAATCCATAGTAGGAGATTCAGTGAGAATTTGGATCCACAAGCGGTCCCCAGCCGCACGTATCCACACCTTTTGGGGTAATGCGACACGATTTCCTTCTCCTCGGCTGGTATGACAGTCTGTCCTGCGGTGTTACTCATAGCTGGGGAAGAGGAGATGAATTCATACGGGGGATGTTTTTTGCACAATTCGAACATCTTATTGCTAATAATTCTAAAAATAGGGACTTAAGATGACCCCACCTCCATAATACCATCATTACAAATAATCTTGTTGAAATCATAATGGTTTCAATGTGGTTTCCCTCCATTGATTGAGCCGACACCGTCAAGCCAACCCGTCGCTTCCAAACGAAAGCTGGTCAATCGTATTAGAAGTGATATTCATTCGGACGTGCAAATCCATAGTAGGAGATTCAGTGGGCATTTGGATTCACAATCCGTCTCCAGCCGGTGATATACACACTTTTGGGAGTAGTGCGACACGGTTTCCTTCTCGTCGACTGGGATGACACAGTCTACCCTCTAATGTAACTCATAGCTGCGGGCCAGGAGATGGATTCATACAGCGATGTTTTTGCAGTTTTTAACAGTGGTTTGAACCAACAAGAATCGAACACTGCAAATAATTCTGAAGATAGGGACTTAAGATGACCCCACCTCCATAATACCACCACTACAAATAATCTTGTTGAAATCCCAATGGCTTGAATGTGGTTTCCCTCCATTGATTGAGCCGGCACTGTCAAACGAACTCGTCGATTCCAAATGAAATCTGACCAAGCGTATTAGAAATCATATTCATTCGGACGTGAAAATCCATAATATGAGATTCAGTGGGAATTTGGATTCACAAGTGGTCCCCAGCTGCATGTATAAATGTTTTTTTTTTAGGATAGTGAGATCCAGTTTGAAGCTTCCTTCTAGACTGGGTGCCACCTAAGACTTATAGAACTATTTTATCCATAGCTGAGTGGAAACGAGCTGGATTCATACCTTCCTCAAGAGTACTGGAACGTAAGTGAATGTAATGAAATCGAGAAATATGTATATGCCAATGAATGTAATAAACTCGTCAGCAACGGTAACAAGAAAGACCGTAAAAATCTTTTATTTAATATCTAAATGAAAAATGAGTATCGACAGTCGTGTGTTATACACGTGAATGGTTGATGTCAAGTTCAGTAATGTCACCGTCAGAGTTTTGCCAACACAATGTTCTTGTAAGTATGAAAAACAAATTTAAGCATGTAAAATACACAGCTGATTTGCATTTAAATCATTCTGTAAAATATTAACGAACGCCTGTATAATATATGCATATTATTACGACTCATATCATTTATAACATATCATGAATTATCTAATTAATGAACTTATCATATTTGGCTTTTTATTGAAGGCATTGTTACATATTTATGATTTCAGACACACTAAAAAACAATCTAATATGGAATGGTAATATTAGTCATTTCCCTACAAAGAAACATTTGGTATTCATTGACTGTGCAGCCAGAGCTACATTCGGTTGAAGTTTATAAAATCTTTCTATTAAAACAATTTTTCAGAAAAATAGCTTTGTCAAGTCCACTAACTTTTATCACTTTTTCCAGTATCAATTGTGGCTTTCTTCTTACACCGTTTTATTTTAATAGTGTTCAAAGTCAGCATCCTGATTATATCAATATTCACACTTCGAGTTACATTTCATATGGATGCCATGCACACTCGTTCAGAAATATCTCAACTGTCAGCTGTATACAACCGCTTTCTCAGACCGCTGATTAAAAATGGCTTCAAGCGAGTGAAGGGTATTGTGTAGACGTGTCAGTCTCTGCGATTTTAATGCAACTGCAAGTCAGATTTTCAACATTGTGTTAAAAGCGTTTACTTTTGATCGTTAAACAAAACACAATGTGCTTGTTTATAATATTATAACATATTATTTATAATTAATGAATATATCACACTTGTTTTTTTTATTGAAGGCATTATTACGTATTTATTATTTTCAAACATATTAAAACAATCTAATAGGAAGTGGGAATGGTAATATTATCTATTTCCCTACAAGGAAACATTAGGTGTTCATTAACTGAGTAGCCAGTGCTATACTTCCGGTTCCGGAAATTTATAAAATCTTTTTATTAAAAACAATTTTTTTCAAAAAAAAGCTTTCTCAAGTCCATCTCTTTTTCCAGTATTTATGGTGGCTTTCTTCCTGGTCCGTTATTTTTTCTAAATAGTGTTTCACGTCAGCATCTTGATTATGCCTTCATTCTTACTTCGAGTTACTTTTCAATTGTTGTTAGTCCTCAAGTGATGGGGTTTCTGCGATTTGACACAGTTCCTTGTTTGTGATTATCTAGCATTAGTCCACGAGGTTCACGGAAGGTTGATTCTAGCTGAGACCTATATTCTTCATTCGCATATAAGTGAATGTTACGAACTCGACTTGAATTCGAACTCGGCTCTCCGATTCCTCCATCCGAGCCGCTAGCTATTACTCTACTGAGCCTCCACTGAAAAAGCATTCGTTTCCTAATATTTTTATTACGTCGATAGTAAAATTATTTCATGTTATGTTTTGAAAAGTAAAGTTTCCACGGTTTTTTTGAGCAAACGCAGAACCATTCAACCGACGAAATTCGACAACTTTAACTTTCCTTTATATGTATTAAGATATTAGAAGTCTGTCGGAACGTCTCTGAAAGAAACCGTGGGCCAATCTTTCCAAAAATGCCGCATCACTAATCAGCCGGACGTCAGTGAAAACGAGATCCTTTTGAAAAAGGACAAGAGGATTCTGTGGACAACAACGACGACATCGAAGACGCAGACATCTAATATGCTAACGACAAAGATGAAACTCATGACATCTGGCTTTGATACGAACACGTATATTCTTAATATCTATCTGAATATTAATATCTATGTGAATATTTTTTTTCTTTTTTTAGATAAAGTTTTAGTTCTTGATTTAACATCTTTGTTACACCTTGGGACCGTAATTATAATTTGTGGCCTAGTAAGTGTACCACTATGATACCAGGGTTCGAATTTCACCATGGTCGATTTGTCAAGGAGGTGACTTCTTGATAACATCGGCCTGGGAAACGATTCCTGCATTTGACATTGTTGAGAATTACCTGAAAACCAGACCATGCGTGGATCCCAAGTCCTTTTATTTGAAACTGGGTAAGCAATCGATTGTTGTGCTCATATGAAGTTATCATGGCCGAGGGTTTGAATGCACTGGTCTTGTTCAACAAACGATCACGCCAGAAACTGTAACTAAGATCTATTAAACATATGTGCAAGAAACACAATCGTGTTTGTGCAGGCGTCTGCAACAGGAACTAGCTAGCAACCCTATAAACATACGTTTATATCTATAAACACACGACAAACATACTTTATTATATCAGGAAATTTTATAAAATCCATAGCAAAAACTTTAAGATATGTCTGCCTACAACCACAACCGGTGTAACGTAAATTATTTCACCCTCACACAAAACATCCCGAAATCAACATGCGAACGACCACCAGATATGGGAAAAAATGCCTACTAGACGCACACACATAATTACATATGAATACACATTGACATCTGAATCCCGTATAGGAAAACCAAAATTATGGTATGAATATAGACATGAATTATACAAACGAACGCAGCTTGAGAAGACAGATGTACATGAGGCCTTCTTGACCAATGAGAAAGAAATCATACAAAAATTAAAAATACCAGAATTTTCTTTGGCTTCTCCATATTTAATTTTTGATGAAGCTTTAACAAAAGTGAAACCTGTTGGATTCATAAACATTTCCTGTTTCTTTTTATTTCTATCAAACTTTCCTAACTTTTAATGTATGTGGAAAGGTGCGAGTTATACAAATATTTTCGATACATTAGTATTATAAAATAAATTTTCTATCTTTATTTTTAATGTTCTCTTTATGTAATCAAAGCTTTAACTTTTGTCTTAATCTAAGACGTATTCATCTTTGGTGGATATTGTCTGAATTAATTTATGCACCAAATAACTTCCAGGATACCACATCAACTAAAATTCTCAATTTTCTCAGACCTGATGAAGTCTAAATTATGAAACATTTGAAACACTGTACTAACAACAGCAATTAAAGAAAAGATTCTATAGGCAGATTAATGATAGATATATTAGTGACATTTCTAAAAAATATAGGTAATTAACTGTTTATATAACTTCATAGAATAAAGAGATAAATACTACATGGCTGTGTGTGTGATTGATAGATTAATTTGTTCTTTACGGCTTATCAACCTTTTGCAGGTTATTTAACACCAGCAAATATTTTTTTAGTTTGTAAGAAATGTTTTTAGATAATACTGATTTACTTATACAAGTCCTACTAATTAACCCGTAGTTGGGGAGAGAACGGATTAATAACTCTCCCAAAGATATTTACACGTAAGTGAATATAACGAACTCGGCATGAATTGGAAGTCGTGATGTTAAGTTCCAATTCCAAGGTGTTATCCATTATACTATCCGCACATTTCAGTTGGTATTTCCAATCTGTCACTAATTGATATCCTAGGTATTGACTAAGCTCTCGATGTTACTTAACTTCGTTAATTCTGCGAGAAGCGTGGTTTTAACGTGATATGGCCGTAAGCCGTTTGCGTGCGTGTGTGTATGTGCAGGAATAAAAAAAAAAGGAAAAAATCGTTATCAGTTCATGTGTAAATGACCAAGAAGTGAGCTAATGATAGGTTTAAATATCTGAGTGTGACTGTCTAATAGGCTGTCTAGCCTACCCCTGTTGAAGACGCCTGCTCAGGAAAATTTACGTTTGCTCATCACCCACAAAGCCCAGTTAATACTATGACCATGCTGAGTGGACCTTAGTTACAGTTTCTGGGAGAGAGCGCATTATCTGGCGTGTCTGATCAAGGTCAGTAGGCTCAAAATCTCGGTCACGATGACTTGTGACTTCGTGCTAGCACAACCATCGATCGATCCAAAATAGTTACGTCTACCCAATTTCCACTCACAAGGTTTTCAGGCACTTTCCAAACGTGTTGCACGCTGGGATCGCCTGCCCAGTCTCCTAGCATCAAGAAGTCACCTCCCTGCTTATGTGTTTATAATGTAAGTAGCATTGTGCTCTTTTGAGACTGCAAATAATTTAAAGAATACTAATGAGGTACATAACTGAAATTTTAAATCTATTAAGACTTTTTTGTTTAAATATCAAAGCTATGATATTATACGACTGTCTTCTGTTTTAATTGCAGCCCTGTTTTTATTTGTTTCCTGTGCGCATGGTTTTGCATTGACACCACGTAAGTAGCCATTTTTTGTATGTGATTTCATATTTTGTAATAAAAGTTTTCTTAATAATATCCTGTTCGTGTTCTCTCAAAGGAGCCTCATGCCTTGAGCGTCTATTGGGACTTAAGCTAAACCCAGATTTCAAATGGAAACAATGCAATAAATTGCCAGAGATACAGGGAAAATGGTCATTTTTCTATACCTCTCCAGCAAATACTTGACTCCTTCTGTTATCCTCCACCTTTAGAAGAGCCAGATCAAACAGAAATGGAGTACTCCTGCCATATATGGGCAGGAGTTGACCAGTCTTCACTTTGCAGTGTCGATAGAATCTAGAAGCATCTCTGAATTCTTGTGGGTGACGAAATATTATGTTCTCCTTTTTCATCTTGAAAATCTCACAGCAAATGTAACCGTTTTCACTTGTGGTCAGTACATTGGATTTAAGACAAAAAATCAACGATAAAAATTGTTGTGAAAACTCTCGGTTCAACCAACAATTTTTTTTAAAAGAAAATTACGTATTGTCGTTTGGTGAGATTTTGTAAAATGGCCTCGCCAAGAACTTTATAGCACTCATATATTTTACTCAATATATATATAAGAATCGAACCCGGGCCATTACGATACGATGCAAGTGGCATACCCACTGGACCAATGGATGCGCACTGCTGATGAGTCTCAACTTTCTACATTCTGTTGAGTATTCTTCTAGACTCGATGAATTACTTAATTATGATTATTCAAACCCCCTAATAATTTCTATCACTTTATATATATATATATATATATATATATATATATATATATATTTATATATATATATATATATATATATATTCATTTTACTCCAAGTAAGATGAAAAACTATTAAGATGCAAGATCTTACTGGGGTTAAAAGAAACAGAGAGGACAATAAAAGAGCGGGGTTTAAGTAAACAAGATGATGACTGACATTGCATTTATTTTTTTCAAAATATTAGTTGATAAGGAAGCAAAAAAATGTTCAACAAACGAGAAGAAACTGTTAGCTTAGAAATTACGGTTACAACCACTAGTTCCAACAATAAAATGATGAGACCTATCTACCAATCTAGTAATGCGCTTAAATTCATGAAGCCTGCGGTACTAAAGAGGAAAGATGAATAGAACAATTACAATGAAAATATTTATAGAAAAGGCACAGGGAAGCTACGTTACGGCAAGCGGTGAATGACGGAAGCCGAGATGTCGTATAAGGGCCGATAACGCAACAGATTCTACTTAATTTGCCAAATATGTCCCGATATATAACAGAAGCACCAATATTCGATACATGGGCGAATAGTAGGCTGATAAATATGCTAGATAGATTCTGGCATCTGCCTATATTTCGAAGATTAGATATTGTAACAATTTACATCGTTTGGAGTGGTGCACTCGTCGTTATTGTGACTTGAAAAAAAAAGTAACTCGACGCAAAGTGTTGTGAGTTCAATACTTGGCCACAGCAGATGGAACAAAAACTTGGAGGGTTGAGTTGAATGAACTGAAACTGAGATACCCCCAAAAAAGACATGGCTCATAAGATTAGAATAATCTACCCCTGTTCGGTTTGAAATTCCAACGTATATCACCTAAAGAAGATCGGAACATACAACGACCGAAACATCGTATATGAAATTACAGATGAGAACAACAGTTCAAACAATGTAAATTGTGTAAAATAGATTCTGGCGATAAAATTTGTCAAGAACGACATAGTAGATGGAACTTCCTAGCAGCAGACATAGCAATTGATTCGATAAAATTGTTCTAATTCACGTCACAGGCAAACGTGAGACTACAAACTTGTTTTTGCTGGGGGTCTTAAAGGTATGCTCACGAAAAAGAGGCGCTGGGAACTTGAAATTTGAAGTTTGCTATTAAATATCCCACACTCTAATAATAGAAGATCTAACAAGAATGTTGAAATGTTGTAAGAACCTTGACGAAAATTTACTGCTGATGAATCTTAGAATATTGTGCTCAGTCTCATTACGTTGCACAACTAATGCGTTTTATGTGTTGCTTTGTAAAATAACACTTTTGTGTTCATATAATATTTTACTTAAAATTTCTGAGGATTCTCCTACATTTTGTATGTTGCAATCTTTACAAGTAATAGAATAAATTCCTCTTTCAAGTATTATTTTATTGTTTTATTTTGTATTGATCATCCTTAGCAAGCGTATATATAGTGTGGCGAAATAATTACGGGATTTTTCCGTGGCAACAGGGCCGTGACATCGCAGCCTAGCGGGGTTTCGATAACGCCATTAGAAAGTACTACACCTCAGTAGCTGTCTGACCAATGACGCACGAGGAACATAGTAATCGACATGTCTTTAGAATACGATCATCAAGCAGCTGTTGAGGAAAGACTTCGCGGGGCACAAATCCAAGGAAATCATTTAATGGTTTAAATACACCAAAACCATGTACTACGACCTTGAAAAGACATATGAGGCCTCAGGCTACAAAGAAAATTCGGGCAATATTTCTGGCGCCACCAAGATACTCCGACGTCGCTGAGGTTTCAAAAAGAACTCCAATAAACACGAGGAAAATCCTCAAGGAAATCGGTACCAGAAAGCGAACGATCGGGCGTATTGTCAAGGAGGACTTGAATTATAAATCTTGGGGCTCCACTTGCTGTACGTCTGGTGGCACGACATATGGCCACACTCATCACCTGCAATCCTCTCGACTATCTTGTGCCGGACGTCTTGGAGAGGGAGGTAAACAACAGGCCCTACAACTCTCAAGGAAGCACTCAGGGATGCCATAGCCAACAAGAAGAGGGACGCCGTCGCCAAGGTCTGTTCCAGTATCCGGTCTCATCTGGAAAAATTGGTAGCCGCTGATGGTGTCCACATCGAGTGAATTTTGTACCATTGTTATATAAAAAACGCTGTTTATTTTATTAACCATTAATTTTTTTCCGGATTATATCTGCACCACACACACTATATATATATATGTGTGTGTGTGTGTGTGTGTGTGTGTGTGTGTGTGTGTGTGTGTGTGTGTGTGTGTGTGGAGAGAAAGAGAGAGAGAGAAAGGGATTGAATCTCCCATCTTTTGCGACGTATGAGAGTCAAGCAGCTCAATTCTTAGAACCAACATCCAGAATGCCCGCACATATCATTTGATTATAGTGATGAAGGCTTGTACAGAGCCATCCACACTTTTTAGAAGAGTCGAATACAGTGAACTGGTTCGCAATATGCCACAAGGTTCCCAAACGACCCTCCACAGGTTTTGAATTCAGAGTTGTTCTTCAATAAATCTATCGTACTATTTAACCTATAGCTGGAGGAAGAAGAGATGGGTTCATTCAAGGGTACTAGCACGTAACTGAATGCAATGAACTCGAATGGAATTAGAAGTCAGCTTTCCAAGTCGGCGCTGTCCATTACTACAACGTTCCTCCGTTATATATATATATATATATATATATATATATATATGTGTGTGTGTGTGTGTGTGTGTGTGTGTGTGTGTGTGTGTGTGTGTGTGTGTGTGTATTTAGACAAGTTATTTACCATCGCTCGAGGAAAGACAATTATATTTTTGAAACATGAAAGTTTTTGTGTAGCGATGTAAAATGTTTTTATTGTAATCTATTATAATAAAAATATTATAATAATATTTTGGTCTACTTTGTATTGAGCACTTTTTAAAAAGTAAATGCTACGAACTGTGGATTCTTAATCTATCCTGTTCTTTCTATTATATTATATATATATATATATATATATATATATATATATATATATATATATATGGCAGAAATGTATGACAAAGTGGAAAAAGTTTTCTTTTGAAGCATTTCGTCCTTTAGTGCTTAATCAGACCAAACGCGTCACATGAAAAAATTTTCCACTTTCTCATATATTTTTACCCAATAATATATAAAAATATTTGTATATATGTCATTATATATATATATATAGATATATATAGAGATATATATATATATATATAGGTACTGCGCATATTGGACGTTTTTAAAGCTTTGTGAAATTGGTTATAAAATCTACATGCCTTTGAAAATCTTGTTCAAATTTCATTGTTTTATTGTTCAACATGAAGCCTTTTTATTTGTGAGTGAGGGCATCCTGTATATTTGTGTGAAATAATATAAGTAGGCATTTTTTATGAGTAGCCATTTTTGTCGAAATAATTTATAATTTTTTTTCTTTGTAGCTTGTGAGAATGCGGCAGTTGACGTCACCTTCGTGTTGACTCCATCTTGGCAATTGGGTGAACATGGATTTAAAGAGATGATTGCCTTCGTCCGAAACGTTGTGCAAGGCTTTAAGTTAGGCGGCAATTATGTCCGCGTTAACGTCATCAGTTACGTTTTCAACATTAAACTTGAAATCCTCTCGAATAAATCTCAAACCTTTGAAAGTGTTTCGTCTGAACTTTCGAAAATCAAATACGAGGAAGGCAGTGGCGAAGTAACAGAAATTTTAGAATACTTAAATAATAACATCCATAGTAAATCATTAAGAGCCAGATCTAACGTTCCAAAAGTAATCATTTATATCACCGACCTGTTTTACGAGGTGTGGGAAGAAGACCTTAAAGCAGCGAAAAGTTTACAAGCTTCTAATGTAACAATGTTCGCTATTGGTGTTGGAAAAGAAATACACATGAAAAGTTTCCTTATAATAGCAGGAAAAGTAGAAAACAGATTATACGCAAAAAGCTTTAAGGATCTGACCAAAGAGACGAAGATCTTACCCAAAAGAATTTGTGAACGTAAGTACAAACAGTATAATTATACAATGTGCGATGGGTAAATTGTCGCCATTTTATTTTATTTTTTTTAATTTTGCGCATGCGCGTTGTTTGTTTTTTTTATTTTGTTGACTGCACAGTATAGTAGGGTTATTTGGGCACTGTCTACGAGAAAAAAGAATACCATGACGTAATTCATTTCCCCAGAAATTTGGAAACCGCATGTTGTGCTGCTTGGCATTCACGCCGGAAGCTCCAATACAAACATTTCACAATGTTTGGGTGTCAATCTGAGGTCAGTGCAGAGGATTCGGAAAGAGTTGGATGATATATGCATTTACTAGTGATGGCGACGTTATGTCTCCATTCATCTCACCACACGGCCTCAGACTGAACACCAAGAACTACATCAAATGTCTTAAGGTAGTAGTGCTGCCCTGGGTCAAGAGGGTGGCTGCTGGAAAACCCTATGTCTGGCAACAGAACTCAGTACCATGACACACAAGCAGGAGAACCCAGTAGTGGCTGTCAGACAATTTCTGCGACCACATCACCCCTTACATCTGGTCACCTAACTCCCCAGACTGCAACTCCTTTGATTATGATGTGTGGGGCGCAGTTGTGAGCGAGTGACCAACAAAACTCCTTGTAACACCTAAGATGAACTGAAGGCAAGAATTATGGCAGCATTCACCAAATTGAACAATGAGACCATCCAGAAGAGTTGCAGGAGATTCAGATGTCGTCTGGAGGCCGTGCTTCAAACCAAGGGTGATTTTATTGAATAAGTTTACTTTCGAGTTTTTAAAGATATATTTATGTAATTTTGGTAAGTATATCTGTTAAAATGGGATGTTATTTTCCTTTTGCGCTATTTAGTCGGCAGTTTATCCATAGTACCATATATATATATATATATATATATATATATATATATATATATATATATATATATATATATATATATAGTTGGGTACATAATTATTCGCCTCAATGAATATTTGTATATTTTCTAATGAAATGCAAATATTTGCAAGTAGCTACTGAATTTACCATAAATAGTTGATTCTGTATTTTGTCTTGAATAATTCAGGAATTTTTTAGAAGTTTCCATCTATTATATTCCTAGTTATGACTTTTTTTAAAAATTATTCAACCCCTTATGGAAATTATGAAATAATATTGCTCTATGGCAATTGTAATTTTCTTAATTTGTCATTTAATACAAACATCTTTTGAAGGATCTATCAAAAACGATTAAAGGCAATAATCAATAATAAAGATTATTGAGGCAAGATGATCAATAATTTTGGACTATGTTAAGTTTATTGGGGTTTTTTATTATTTTTTTACATTAAAATTTCGGATGTGAGTATCACTGCACATTATTTCAAATCCATTATTTCATCATTTGGGAAAAATGTACATGAAGCTTGCATGTAAATATTGAGGTATTACAGCTTTATTTGCAATTATAGAAGGCGGGGGTAAATAATTCTGTTCACAACTGTATGTATATATATATATATATATATATATATATATATATATATATATGCGTGTGTGTGTGTAAGGTGATTAAATGAATTGATGTGTCGTAGTTTTCTTCTTATAGCACCAGTCCAGATACTTTTTGATCAACCTTTGTGTGTGTGTATATATATATATATATATATATATATATGTGTGTGTGTGTGTGTGTGTGTGTGTGTGTGTGTGTGTGTGTGTGTGTGTGTGTGTGTGTGTGTGTGTGTACTGGGATTTGTTGTACTGGTGTTGTTAAATTGTTAAGATTTGTGTGATGGCAATAAATTTCCAGATTTCTTTATTCTTCGGACGTGACCAAATCAATCAACACAAATCCCCTCAGGGACGATTGTTAAGAAAAGCGCTGCAGGTACCCATCAATAGTTAAAGGAACAGCTCCTGAAGCAATATGGTGCGTACATGGTATGGAATAGAATAAGAGATGCTGTATGTCGTCTTTCCCTTAAACATTGCAGTTTTTCACTCTTTTTTTACTTGTCTTCTCAGTTTATCACCATTTATTCTGGGTCTCTCCACCACCCCCCCTCTCTCTCTCTCTCTCTCTCTCTCTCTCTCTCTCTCTCTCTCTCTCTCTCTTTGGAATATGATTGGTCTACAAATCCTTGGCTTGCTTCAGATAAGGTTACATCTATATCATCATCGTTATTATTATTTTAAATCCCCAAAACCACACTTCCCATTTACAAAGGGAAGGCTGTAAAGACTTTATTTATATACTTCACCAATCCACGACAACCTGAAATATATATATTACTGGGCCGTATGAATTTAGGTATTGCTGGTAATAGTTTTTCCGCAGGAAATTTATTGCTGGTATTAAAACCTATTTTTACACTTTCGTTTTGACCCCAGTTTAGGTGTTTACTATTTGCCCATAGTTGGGACCCGAACAGGTGCTACCACCCCGGGTCAGGGTGGAACTGGGAACACCAGCAATTAAGAGGTGGTTACACGCTCCTCAAAACCTCTTGATCAGAGGCATTGCTGTCGGATGTAGTTTATCTTCTTACCCAGGACGCTGAAACTATTGGAGAGTATACACATTAAATCTTTGCAGCCTTCCCTCTGTTAACAGAATGAATGGCTCTTAAGTCTTAATGTAATTGATATTATGTTCTTTTCATCGTTATTAATATTTGTTGATCTAATAAATATGTTTTTATCCATTGTAGTTGATCAGTGTTCCTCCAGTCCTTGTCGTAATGGTAAGGTTTGTAAAACAAAAGAAACCTCTCATGAATGTATTTGTCCACCTGGAGAAGACTGTTCAGGTAATGTGCTTCTTTTTCTTTGATCTTTTACTTTATTAATTTGTCTGGAATATGCCGACTGCATCATCGGCAAAAGGGTTAAGACCCCACCCAAAAATTGCTATTTCGTCAGGGGACACATCCCCACTCGGGCCTTTGTTAATTTTTCTTATACTATTATAAAACGAAGAAAGACAAGGCAAAAAAAACAAAACTTTACCATAGTAACCTTGCTATTTAAAGACGCTGTGATTAATTTGAAAAACATTTCAAAAGTTAATAAAATTTAAAAATTGATAACAAATGAATAAATAAAAACCAAAGTTATATTAACTTCGCTTATTATCTCTCTTTGTACGATCGCCGAAGTTAATTTCGAGCCTGGTCAGTAGCTAGACTGGTAACCGCTTGGGAATTACCAGGTGCTTTAAGCTTGGACGTGTGTTTAATCTAAGAGATAACAGCTCGGAATTAGAACTCTACTCACAGGTTTCCATTTCCCGTCGGTTTCGTTATATCATGTTGAAATGCAGGTACGATCACCGGTTAAGCAACATCGGGCTTGGTCAGTACCTCGACGGTGTCCGCTTGGTAATAGCAACTGCTTGGATGTGCATGTGGTGTAATGGATAACGGTTCGGAATTGGAATTCAAGGAATCGAGTTCCATTCACTTAGGCGCAAATATTTTTGGGAAAGGTATGAATCTAACTCTTCTCTCCCCAGCTATAGGTTAATTAGTATGACTTTTTCAGAAAAATCATTATTATTCGCCCCACTAAAAAAAAAACTATAATTTCATATTATTTTCTAGTTTATATAATTTGCAAATAGCTGATAAGCCGTAAAAAAAATCAATCACTTCATCAATGTTTTATTGTCTAATATTTGAAACTTATCAATGATCCTTTTGAAGTTTGGATGCTAATTCCTGTTTCTTCATGAAATATAGATTTTTCCGGTAAAATCAATTATAGGCGATTTTTCTTATAATCTACTCCCAAGAAATGTGATGTCAGTTGACATACTTTATTATATATAAACAAAATACGATATATATATATATATATATATATATATATATATATATATATATATATATATATATATATATAAATAAATAAAAGTTTGTCATATAGCTGGTTGATGTTACGTTCAGCATCCCGACTCCAGAATTTCGTGGGAGCACTTGTCCGTCCATTATTCAAGGTTATCAGCAATTTAATGCTGATATTTTTCCATATTATATATATATATATATATATATATATATATATATATGTATATATATATATGGGGGCGCTCCTGGTCGAGGGGTCAGAACGTTCGTTTTCTGAGTACGAAACCCAGATTAGAGTCTAACAGGGGTGTGAGTTTCAGGTGCAATCGGCACCTTTAAAATGTACTTGAAACCCAAAGATATATATTGCAGGTTGTAAATTTTATATATATATATATATATATATATATATATATATATATATATATATATATATGTGTGTGTGTGTGTGTGTGTGTGTGTGTGTGTGTTACACAATTTTTACCGTTTTCAGAAAATGTAAATGCTGAAGGCGTTGAGTTCATGAGAGCCACCTTGCTCCCCGCCCGATTCTCTCACGGTCTTGGCAGAGCGCCATTACATCCTTCAGTGACAGATTATTCTGATGGTGGTCCTGGGAACGACGTCTGGCCTACCGCGAAGTCGTCGCTAGTTTTCAGATGGCGAGTAAAACAGGTAGACGATTCTTGTTATATGACCATCATCACGGCGCTGAACGATGGTGCGTAGGATTCTCGGTTGGTCAATCCACCGCACGAGCTCTACATTGGACATTACTGCATAACCGCCCCGATGATCCGGATAGCGCTAGACTAGAAGGCATGGACAATCTACACGATACACTATTAGGCAAAAACTGTATAACGTTTATTAAATTTCTTTTTATCATCCAAAAACTTAAATAGAGTTGATTTCTAAATTCAAATGCAAAAGGGCAATACACATTTTTAAAGGGCAATAATTCAAAATTCTTAGAAAGAGAAGAAAAAGCGGAAAGGAGTATTTTGCAAATAAAAGGTTACTATAATTCTAAATAAATTTTCCTCCCAAAGATTGTCATATAGTCTGTAATTTAACTCACTTTCAGCTATTCAATATCCTTATTTAAAATCCAGTATTAGACTAAGACATGAAGTCACGTGTTATCATTAGACGGTGCAACGACTTCATTATACAAAGCCTGGATATATTCACATATATATGCAAAATGTATTTGACATAGATACAAAGATTTTGTTTGTATTAGCCTTTTCCTCTCTTTTTAATCATTTTATCCCAAGTAAGGCGATAATGTCACTAAGATGCAAAGGGTGACTAGGAGTAATAAGGGAACTAGAAGTCTTTAGGAGACGGAACCGGAAACCCAGTCCTAAACAGGAAACAAAGGGTACTCTTAGACGGGGAAGGGGTGTAAACCGAACGATAAGCCAACCTATCTACTCCTATTTTATATATAAAGAAATAGCAGGAAGCTTAGTAATTGATTTTATTTATATGACAGCAAGAAATTGTTGTAATCAATTGTTCTAATTTCTTTTTTCTAGAAAAAAAACTTTGCGTTTGTACCACTTCTGGAGATCCTCATTACAGAACTTTTGATGGCCAGATGATCCACTTTATGGGAATTTGTAAATATACACTCGTCAGCAACGGAAACAAGACAGACCGTAAAAATCCTTTCTTTACTGTCGAAGTGAAAAATGAGCATCGACACAACAGTCGTGTGTCATACACGCGAATGGTGGATGTCAAGTTCGAGAATGTCATCGTCAGACTTTTGCCGAAACACGAAGTTCTTGTAAGTATAAAAGACAAATTCAAACGTGTAAAATTTTCTTTCAAATCTTTCTACTAAATATAAATGAACATCTGTTTCATATGTGCATATTACTACGACTTATTTTTCTACATGCAATGCGTGAAAGCATGTGCGATACCCTACCATCGTCAGCCGCCAGCCAGGGGAGGTAACAGAGTTTCGGTGGCTAAGGCGGTACTACCACTCCTGGCACCAACAGCAGCTTTTACCACCAGACAAGGTATTGTTTTTTGTGCAGACGTGTCAGTCTCTGTGATTTTAATGTAACTGTAAGTCAGATTTTCAACATTGTGTTAAAAGCGTTTGATTTTGATCGTTAAACAAAACACAATGCGCTTTATAACATTTATAATATATTATTTATAATTAATGACTATATCACATTTGAGTTTTTATTGAAGGCATTATTACGCATATATGATTTCAGGTATATTAAAACAATCTAATAGGGAATGGGAATGCTAACATTAGCCATTTCCTTACAAGGAAACATTCGGTATTTATGAACTGAGTAGCCAGTGCAACTTTCGGTTGAAATTTATAAAATCTTTCTATTAAAACATATTTTCAGAAAAACAGCTTTGTCAAGTCCACTAACTTTTATGGCTTTTTCCAGTATCGAATGTGGCTTCCTTCCTTGTCCGTTTTTTTTTGTTTTTTTTTTTTTTTTTGTTTTTTTTTTAATAGTGTTGACCATCAGCATCTTGATTATGCCAATATTCATAGTACATTTCATATGGATGTCATGCACACTCGATAAGAAATATCTCCACTTACTTCTTTCTCAGATCGCTGATTAAACATGGCTTCGAACGAGTGAAGCCTGTACGTCTCAACGAGGAGTAAACGATTTGGAACATCGCGGACTGACGCTATATAAGCACAAAGAACTGCACCAAATAACAGAAAACACATCACTTGAGGACTATCAACAGTAGCAACAACTAAAATGCTTAGTCACTGTAACTCGAAGTGAGACTAGTGTCATAACCAAGACATCGATGTTACACACTACTTTAAACAAAAGGCAAGGAAGGAAACCTGGTGGACTTGAGAAAGCTATTATTCTGAAAAATATTTTAACAGAAAGATTTTATAAATTTTAACTGACAACAATACTGTTTGCTCGGTCGATGAATGTCGAATGTTTCCTGATAAGGAAACAGTTAATATTACCATTAGTTGTTCAGTTTCATTTCTTACCAAATATGTGTGTGAATCAATATATATGTAATTAGAAACAATTTATCTGTTCGCTATACACCACCGAACCCTCAGGTCGATCCCTCAAATTCCATATCGACACTTATTGCAAGGACCCCGCCATGCCACTTGCATTGTAGCAAACCACCCAACTTCCCTGCGTATTCTATCGGTGAGAAGTTCCTGCGAATCACTGCTCTGTGGAACTGACTCCCAAGAGGATGCTTGCCCGATCACTACAATCTTAATCTCTTCAAGTTTAAGATTAAACATTATCTCTCCTCTTATCCGCACAAACTGCCTCCTAACGTAACCCTCTACTTTGAATAGCCCCCGGGCCTTTCACAGCTTAAACCTTACTGTAAAAAAATAATATAGATGCAGCTGATTTCAGCGCCAACTTTTGTTTCCCGTTAAGAAAAGCTATGTCTACCTATTCTCTATTATATGGATTTATTCTTTAAAAGTTACAGTTTCTGTTTGGAACTTTTTGGTGTAACACTTTTATTTCTTTTCATTTTTTTCTCATTGCTAATGTCTGGACAAGGAAAATATTAACTTGATTTGAAAAAGCAATTTCACTGTATATTCAAATTCATTTTTAAGGAAGAATATTAACTTCGTAAGATAATATAAAAATATAATTCTTAAATCAATTCTCTGATGTAGATTTATCGTCTTTAGTAACAATTATCGTTTGTAATGATTCAGTGTAAAACTGAAATATTTTTTATTATTAATGTCCGGAGAAAAATATTAGAAATTTGAAAAACAATTTCATTAGATATTTAAATTAGAATGTATTATTTCACTAGATATGTAACATAAAAGTATCACATTTTAAGAAAAAGTACTAACTTAATAATATAAAAATATAATTACTAAATCTCTTCAGTTATTCAAATTTCTCGTTTATAGTAATGATTACTAGTTGTAACCGTTCTGTGTATAGCTATAATTTCTCTTTTATTGTTAATGTTCGAATAAGAAAATATTAACGAACTTTGAAAAAGCAATTTCCTTTTATATTTAAATGTAAAATATTATTTTAAGGAACAATATTACTTGTATAAAATTAAATAAAAAATAATAATTAGTAAATCTCTTCCGATATGTGCATTTATGCTAAAAATGACTCTGTTTGTAACCGTCCTGTGTAAGACTATAATTTATCTTTTATTATTTCCGAATAAGAAAAAAAAATATACTATATATTATTATATCACTTTGTGATAAATATGGCAACAAAGATGCGGACAATAGTCCGAATAATGTAAATAGTGTACATAATGCCTCATCTCAAAAATATAGACAGATAATGAAGTAAAATATATGTATGCTTTAAAAAATAAATTTCACGGAACAGTTTTTTAATTCGAGTTTGTTGGCTATTTTACCCAACCAAGAAAAGATTCCAAAACAAATTCTGTTGTTTAGTGATTTGGTCTGATTTTTGGAAATGAGCCAGACTAAGAGCTTCTCAGCATCCCCACCCCACGTCGTAGATTATTGCACCTGTATACACACCGTCGTTTAAACACGGATAAAGGTTTAAAAAAAAAAGATTTCCCTGTAGTTAATTTGCTACACGTTTCATAGAAAAATGTCAGTATTCTTCTGATCATCTTTAAAGTTTAAAAACGGAATTTTATAAACGGATTTTGAAGGCTACAACTTTACAGTTAAAAATCCATTGCTACAGACAACCCAATAAAATTCCTTAAAGCAAAATCTTCATTCAATCAACAGGTTGATTCAGAAATGATGTCGCTGCCAATCTACGATCATAAACAGTTCATTGCAAATTACTCATCAGGTTGGGTGAATGTCTTCACAGAATGGGGACTTCATGTCAAGTTTGACGGCGTTCATCGTGTTATTGTCACCATTCACGGCGCAAATGGTGGTTTCACGGGTATCTGTGGTGACTGCAACGGCAAAAAGGATGATTTAAAGACTAAAGATGGTAAAGACGTATCTAACAAGAGAGACAAGTTCGCTATAATTGGAGAGAGTCACAAAGTGAAAGATGACAGTGAAAAACCACAGAATAAGTAAGTATTCGATATATTTATTAATTTTTAACTAGTAAGTGTTTTTCTTTCTCTCTGTTGATATCGCAACTGTTTTATTTTACAGCGGCTAAACGTTCAGTTCCTTAATCTAGACCAAAACTAGCTCCTTAATCTAAACTAAAACTAGCTCCTTCATCTAAATCTAGACAAGTTTATTTCTAATATCTTGTAATAAACGCAAACAAAAGAATCCGCTCGTCGTGTAGCGATTGAAATTCGCTTCGTTCAACTTTGCATCCTACTCTTTATAGTAAAAGGTTACCAAGTTTTTATCGAACTTTTAAGGCTTTAAGTGGAAAAGGTTCACTATATTTTGAGTGCTTGGCTTACGCCCGCGAAGATTAAGAAATAAGACTTGTTGTGTTGAAGCTTTTGGATATCTGTAGTTGAATGACAAAAACAGAAAAAATACACAACATATAACAAATACAAATTTATTTATCTACATACATTTGCCTTTTAGATTTTGAAACAGTTGAAATAGAGAGAAATGTAGTACATTTTGTTCATATCCCTCTTTTCTTTTCTCTGTAAAGAGGAAAATATATTTTATATTAATTCCTCTTGTAAGCTTAAAATCCCTGAAATCAAATGCATTTCACAATAGGCTGAATTTATTAGATAGTAATACAAATAAAAAGTGTACAGTAAAAGTCGAATTGGAGAGGTTCTTTCTTAATGTTATCAGCTACGATTTAAAGTCGTCTCCTTTAATATCAGGATTTTTTTTTATTGTCCTGATGATAACAGGGGAGGCTTGGGCAAAACGGGCTATTACTGGAATGATATAATTATGAATTTCACTATGCTGTTAAGTGTCATTCTTATAACATTAGCTTCTATAAAAGTGGCTCATATAGATGTGTTTATTTAATTTCTTTTTAAAGCTTTTCAATGATCGAAAAACAATTTTAATGTTGAACCAATTTGGGATATCATGTTTTGTGCAGGAAGTAATTTCATTGACGGATGTTCTTCGTTTTTTAATTTCCAGTGTATTGCAAAAAAGTAAAAATCTCCGTTAGGATTTTTTTTTTAATTGTAAAATTTATCAGGATTCTAACAAAGTGAAAATTTTGTATAATTTTTTTTACAAAAGTGAAGTTTGTACATCATTCGAAGAGAACATGAAAACAGGTCCTCAGAAAATTACGGCCGTGTAATCTCAGAAATGGGTACGCAGAAGGAAAAAGATAAAAAGAAAACATTATTGCTGGTCGAGTTAGCCATATTTCTGCCGAGACCATTCAAGCAAGAAGTTCTCCTATCTGCGTTCGTGCGTGACAGTTAACGTTAATAGCAGTCAGCAGCCGGTCACCCAAGGACGCTGCTAAGTAGTGCTTTTGTTACTTTCGTTCTGTAGACGCTGTAAAGTGCCGTCAAAACTGCTAGTGCAAGCGCGACACAGCCGACCATTCTTCCAGCTACACTACTATTTTAACCCATATATTCCTGGCATCAGTTTAAACTGGGTTCTTTTTCTCCATGTATCTAAGCTATTACTGTAGACATTAATTTTTGGAAGGGAAAATATATTGAAAAATTTTACACGTTTTCATCAGAAATCAAGAAAATACGAACTTCAACCAAAATGGTCGCAATACGTTGGAAAAGAAAGACACCAGTTTAGCCAATGTCCTACTGACGTCAATTTAATCTGAGGTCTTCTTTTTCCATAAATCTAAACTATAATTATAAGCTATAATTTTGGAAAGTGAAAATTTCACTGAAATAGGTTGAAAAATTTACCTCTTTTGAAATGAAATCAGGAAAATACATATTTTAAGCAAAATGGTTGAAATATATGGAAAAAAGAAGACGCTAGTTTAAATTGATGCCAAGTGACATGGGTTACTATAAGGTATGTGAATGTAGTTTGTCCGGGGCTGTGAGTTTTCCTTAAACAAAATAGCCAAATAAATTGGAAAAAAATTGTATATTTTCTGACCATTTACATAAAAAAGAATGTATCAGTTTAAACTAACACCAGGAGGATATAGATTAAAATGGGGATTATTCCTTAATACATATACAAACCACCAAGAAGCGAACGAAAAATCTTTATTACAATCCTCGTCTAAGAACTATCAAAGGCATCATGTTTGTGTTTTTCTAAAGAGAATTTAAACAAAATGTCTGTTCCTAAACGGTAATGATATTTGTTGTATTTGAACGAAAGATGCCTTCCAAAATCTAAGCAAAGTATTAAGATCAGGATCCTTTCGTGAGAAACAAAGAAAAGAGTACTGAAGTGTTACGTAATATCAATTATCCTATATGGCAGTGAATGCTGGACAATCTCATCACAGATGACGAAGAGACTTGAAGCAAGAAAAATGTGGGCCTACATAAGGATGCTGAGAAAACCATGGCTTGAAAATGTGAGAAACGATGAAGTTTTAAAGAAAATGGAATCAAAAAGGACACTTGAAGACCAGAAGAACAAAGGAGGCAGCAAATAACCTACCTAACGAGCTTGTGAAAATGGTTGGAAGAACAGAGATTAGGAGAGATAGCAAAATGACACACTTTACGAAGAGCTACAAAAAAACAGGAATTCGTGGAGAGTCATGACCGCTTAAGTTCTGAAGAGACACGGCACATGATGTTTTTGTTACAAATTCATGACGGTCGTCTTCGAGTATAGAATCCAGAGGTTAGCAGTGAATATTTCGGAGACAGTAGGAAAGCGTAGTGCAGGTTCGCAGTGGATATCGTAGCAAAATAGCAGAGCGTAGTTCTTCCTTCTGTCATATTCGCCTGACAAGTTGGCACTGGTCATCCCGGTAGGAAAACAAAGATGGCCGCCTTTATACACGACGGATGCAATGTTCTGCGGCTTCTGATTGGTTAACCTTCTATTGGTGGACTATAAAGGGAGTTAAGTTATTTTCACTAACTCACTAGTTATATACATATATACACAAAAAACTGTAACAGTTTTGTCCCAGAACTTAGAACATTTCCCTGCATTTATGTTGATATCATCAATTTTGGTATATAATAGTAATATTTATCATACGAACCCATAATATTACTCCGCCTCCTTGTTGTCTTCTAAGTCGTACCAGTCGTATCAAATCCATCCACTTATAGCGCTACAGTAATCACCAAAAACAACTTTTCAGAAATCAGTTTATTCGCCTAACTTACACGTTTCTCTTTCTGATACTTACTTAAAAATTGTACTTTGGTTGCTTTCATGTCTACTTCTTTTTCAAGCTTCCTACAAAATTTCCATGCACACGGCTTAGTCTCTCATTACAGCCTGAAGATGCCTCCCTTAAAGAGATGAAACCCTTTGTCGGGATAGACTTTCCATTGCCTCAGATTATCTCCACTCTCGTTACTACATAATGTCTACACTCCTATAAAACAGGGAATGCTGGCTATTTTTTCACAAATGAATTGAAGTGGTTCGACCAATTAATGTTCAGAAAACAATGGACGTACTATGGGAGACGCGAGGAAATTTTAAGGAGACTCTACTCATGTTGTATTAAACATTTATCAGTTGAACAAAATCATTTCAGTTCTTTTTTTCATTTGTCATCAAAATTACCCTGCATTCACTATATACTATACTAGCAGCCATACCCATCTGGTCGATCAGAAAAAGTGTTCAATTAGAATGGAGCAAAAACAGCATCATGTTTACATGAAACAGAGTCTATCTTCTTCAATTACTTTAAAGTACTTTCGTTAAAAACATTTTGAATTAATGCAGTTACTGATATAAGAGAAATAGTCAATAGAATTTATTCAATCGAAGTTAACCTAGGACATGAATAGGCAAAATGAAGACCCACTTCAGACCACAACTATCCTGGAGTTGAAATTCAATTTGTCAGGAATGTAAAAAAGACACATTTATAAAACAATTGTTAAGTTTGATGAAAATTGGTTGAAAGATCAACGAAAAATAAGAAAGAAACAAATAAAAATCGCCATTTTTCGCTATTTACGCTGGTTTTCATTATATGGGTGGACTCAGTTATTAAATTAAATGACTGTTAAACAATCTTCTTATTGTTCGCCACAATTGAGTGAAGTTTGTATTAGATTGCTTGAAAATTGAGCGAGTTTTTAGTTTAAAATTTGTGTTGAAATCGATTTGTGTTGAAATAGATTTTTCGTTTTAGGCGGTTTTTTGCTAAACGCAGTGGCGTAGGAATAAAAATGAGGTATCACTGAGCTCGTCATGATGTAAGTAACCTACATAGCGAGTTTGAACGAAATCGGAGGAAAAAGTTGAGTTTATCGATTTTGATCGGCTTTATGGATTATTGATTTTTTTAAATTATCCATTTTTTACGCTAAGAACCTATCTCTCACATTGTACAATTTATGCGCCAAGTTTATTTAGAATCAGTTGGATGGATCCCGAGTGAAAAGGCACAGACAGATAGATACACACACAGCCATACAGGCAGCCTCTGTTTTATATATATAGATAGCAATGGGACGCCATTTGTCATCTGTTTTCTCACCGATGTGACGTGGCTTCTCTATCTGTCATTTCTTCAAATATTTCCATGGCAGGTGTTTTGGTGATCTTTCCTTGATGCCTTGACGGCATGAATTTAAGCGTGCTACTAGATTGGCAACTAGGTCTCACTGTTTTACTGTTGAACTAGATAGATGCGACCGTATGTTATATTCTAATAGTTTATTTTCTCGAAGTTCTTGTTCGTGGAAATCCTTTTCGATTTATCGCTTCCCTGCTACCTACAAATGTTCAAATATTTAAATGCAACACCAATCGCCATTTTCTGTCTTCCTGCAGCCTGTTCGTTTATTGTCCTTTCTCCTCAATAAAGTCTTCTCATTCTATTACTCGCCCAGTAACTCCTTACATCCCAGTGGCATTATCGCCGTGCTTGGGGATGAAATGATTTTTTCAATTTGTCATTTTAATGATAAACCGTTTTCTAATTTCACAGATGTTTTGTGAAAGATGTGAATGCCACTTGCTCAGACAGGGTGACGAAAAGGTGCGATTTCATCAGAAACAAGGATATATTTGGTCAATGTCTCAAGAAACTCAGGGAGACAATTGTGTCAGGCTATTATGAAGCTTGCAAGATAGATGCTTGCTCTTATCATCAAAGCAAGAAAGAATTTCATTTAGTTGTGTGTAAATCGTTCGAAGGTTTTGCAGAAGAATGTGAAAAGCTTGGAATCACTGTAAACTGGAGAAATAAAGCCGGTTGTGGTAAGTTAAATGTTATTCTCTTTTAATCTCCACTTGTTTTCTTCCATTTCGTTTTCTGTTGTATTCTCCACACTGTCTTTGTCTCTCATTGATAGTTTAGTTTTTCCGCCATTTCATATGTTTTAATAGTTTCTAATCGTTTTTCACCTTCGAAATCCGAAGGCGCATTGGAATAGCGAAAGACGCCTTCTAAGAAGCTAAACAAAGTATTAAGAAACAGGAAATGTCATTAGAAACAAAGAAAAGAGTGATGAACTTCTGTGTCATATCAATCCGCTTATATGGTAGTGAATGCTGAACCATCTCATAAAGACGTAATTTGAGGCCAGATTGATGTAGTTCTGCAAAATGCTGAAAATATCATGGACGGCGCATGTGAATAACAAAGAATTTTTAAGGTAAATAGAAACAAAATAGACACACAGAATCAGGAATAGAAATGTTGAAATCTTTGGGACACTTAATAAGGAATAGGGTGTGAGTAATTTGACACTCAAATGATATATTGGATGTTGAGAGACAGAGAAAAACAGAGAGTAACCGACCTAACAAGATTTTGTAAATGGGTGACAGAAGAAAGACTGGAATTGATAATAAAGGGCTTGGAGAATTTGACACTCACAGGACATAGCGAAGGCAAGTGGAATTGAGGGAAACCTATCTAACAAGCTTGTGTAAATGGATGACAGGACAGAGAATGAGAGGAATAATAAAAGATATTACTAAGAGCTACAAAGGATAGGAAGTTGTGGAGATCCATGATCGGCAATGTTCTAAAAAGACAGAGGTCATAAAATAGAAAAATACTGTTCATTTCTTTCCTCTCTTTCTAAACTTTCCCTGCGTTTTTTCTTCTTTCGTCTTGACTTAAAATTTCTGTTTTTACATTCACTCTGCTTTTTAATCGCGTTACCGTTCTTCTTCTTCTTCTTCTTCTTCTTCTTCTTCTTCTTCTTTTTGTTATTTTACATCAGTGGTTCTCAACCTATTTTTACCCGTGGACTACTTTTACTGTTAATGTATTTTGGTGGACCCCTATAACGATTCGACGAAAAAAAAGCTTATTTTATTTTTTTTACTAATAGATAAGATTAGGAACTATATTATCGAAATAATAAATGTATATACTTTATTTTAAAGTAAAACTAATTTAATAAAATTAAACTTGTATTTAACACCTCAATTCTATGAAACATAGTACACTAGTAAAATAACTCATAATAAACCATTTTAAAATATGATTGTAATTAATAAATTAAAAAGTGTACATTTAGTCAATGAGATCCCTGTGATTGATGCTCCTCTGCAAGTTCTTTGTATATTCGGCTCCATCACGTCACTGATAATCGAAGATCACCCTTTTCAAATGTCAAGTCTATTGCTATATTAATTAATTTATACTAATATATTAATATTTTATTTTATTTCATTAATATTTAAAATTAATATTATTATTTATTAATAATATATTAAATTAATTTATATAATAAATTATAATCTTTATACAATTTTCCTTTATATATAATCCTACTACGATATAGCCTTCTGAGTTTTTATTCAAATTTTACAATCAAATTGTCCCATAGAGTAAAAGGGACGTTAATTTACATCTCTTGATCTCATTTTCTGCTATTCTTCGAGGTGTTTTGTTCTGTTTTTTAGTATTTTAATATAAAGTATATTACTATGGAAATTCCAACTCTCAGTTGTAACAAGCGTTCCAAAGTGAAATTGCTCTATGAACAACTAAAATATTGCGTGGAACCCCAGTTTGCTATTTTTTGTTTGGACTCCCAGTAAGTTACATGGAACCCCCAGGGTGCCTATGGACCCCGGCTGAGAACTTTCGTTTCTCTTGTAACCTACGGAAGGTTATTGAATAGAACAATCACACGAAGATTGGTAATAAACGATAATACTTAGGACACGAACACATTTAAGATTCGCCAGCGGCGCGTAGAAGTAGTCAATTGTTAGAAGTGAGTCAAGTAAATTGCACAATGAATCTCCAACTGCAAGATATCTAACCTCCCCTACGCGGTCAGATGTGGCACAAGGTCGAATTTAATGTGGGGTACCCGATCCCGTAGGCACGGCAAAAAATTCCCCTTGGACCCCGTATAAAACGGAGTCGAGTAGCTGTTCCAGAGACGAGACTCTGCCCTTCGACATAGCCTCATCTGGGGATCCTCTCTGTCGGGAGGCAGACAGTTTGACCAGTACATCTGGAGACGAATCTCCAACGGCAGACCAACATACAGTATATACTATTTTATTTATGTGAATGGGGACATACCCATTATTGTCTGAAGTTATGCTACAACAGTTTCACATCATACTTCTTTTCTTTTCTGTTTCTTTTTTTCTCATTTAAGTGTCTCTCTTTCTTACCCCTCCCACATATTTTTTTCTTTCTGTCTACTTTTTAACTGATAACAGTTTGTCCGCATCGTAAAATAACATCGTCCATATTTAAATAATTTTACAATTTCATTGGTTACATCTTCTCCAAGATTAACGTAGAAATTTTATCCATAAAGAACACTGTTTTTCAGCTCTGTCGATAAATATTTAAAAATACCTCGTTTTGTATTATATAATTGATCTGTTACTTTGTTTTCTTTCTGGTTCCGTCAAGAATATTTTATGGAAACAATTCACTTTTTCAGATTTGAATTGCGAAAATAATGAAGAATACAAGTTCCGCACTCTCACTTGTCAGCCCTCTTGCGGTAATCTCAACCCACAATGCGAGTCATACACCGAAGCCTGTGTATGCAAACCGGACTACATCCTTAGCGGTACCAAATGTGTAAAGAAAGAGAAATGTGGTTGTTTCCACAAAGGCCGATATTTACAAGTGAGTATCTTTCTCGTTTGCCTCTTTTCTCTTTCCGAGTTAATAACCGTTACACTACCTGCATCATAAACATGCGGTCACATAAAACGCACTAAATCTGGACTATCCGAAATCTTCATACAGAGTATGATAACTGGCAACCACTCTAGGAGAAGGAAAACTCTGAATTACAAATTGTGGTGAAAGTCAAGAGGAAACGGTTCCAATATGTTTCCCAAAGATGCTCCGCAGTTCACAGATAATAAAGAACTTGTGAAGAACGATGATCGCCTGCACCTTGAATGAACGTAATGAATTACATAAATACGAATTAAAGTACAAAATAATAAAGTACGAAAGTGTTCTTTGACCTCATAAATAGGTGGCTTAATAAATATCAAATTCCATCTCCGAGCACACTGCTGGTGATTGAACGTACAATCAGTTAACAGCGTTTATTATCTATTTACATGCAAACAATTACATTCTTGTGGGTAATGTAATACGTGGTAGGCGAGGTGGCGTTATTATCTAATTATTTTTTTTTGTACTTTTCCAACGAAACATGACCCAGTGAATATGTTAGTACTTCGTATGCCCATTCCTCGAATCATTACTTGCAGACTGATCATTACTTGCAGACTCTCGATTGGATTTAAATCTGGAGAGTTTTCGGGCCAGTCTTTAGTACTTTGATTTGCTCACTGGTAAGGCTTGCCAGTGTGTTCGCGGAGCGTGACATTTATCGTACGCTTCCTTGAAGTAACGTCCATCGCAGACAATGGCCGTCGGACAACTAATCGACAGTCGAGACAATAGTGTCTGGGCGTGATGAAAATCTGATGCAATCACGGATGATGCAATATTTTTCAAGGCCAAACAAATTTCATCAAACACGCCTCCAAAGTCATTAAAAGTCACCAGAGATCAATTTCGGATTAAAGATTTTTCTGTTCTTTTTCTTTTGCTTAAATTCCTTCCATCGTCCATAAAACAGAATTACCAATAAAAACGAAAATTCGTTTTACTGTGAGTACGTTACTTTGTCTACTTACTTTCTATCCTAGTCTTTACCGTCGGCCATTTACAAAAACTCATTAAGTATCTTATTCACTGTTTTCCTCTGCTTTCAATATGCCCCTTTAGAATGAAATCCCCCGAGGTCTCATTACGCATCTCAAAAATTTCGGCTTGTACAAGTGTCTTTTTCGCTTCCATTTTCCTTGAAATGTCCTAGTTGTTCATATTTAGGGGGAGCTACCATGAAAAAATAAAGACCTACTTAAATCTAATCGGATACCTTGTAGCATCAAAATGCGAGAGTCGGCTGAAAAGTTCATAGGCTAACCAGGATACTTTAATGTAATGTGACCTAATGAGGTTTACTTTTCAATATATTCCCCTTGCAGTCCATACACCTCTTCCATCTGTGTTGCAGTGCTTAAACCTCATCGGTAAACAAAATCATTAACAGCATATATGATGTTATCATTACTGTGATATTGTTCCCCAGCCAAATAGTCAGATGAGGCCAAATCAAGAGAATAAGTTGGATGATCAACCATTTCAAAGTCAAAGTCATGTACAGCAGTCATTGAATCTATAGACTTGTGTGTGGGAGCACTGATCTGATGAAAAAAGCCCCCCTTTCGTCAGTTTTCCTGGGCGTTTGTACTTGATAGCCTTTCTTAACATCTTCAACAAGTTGACATAGTACTTCACTTTTGAAGATAGTCAGTAAATACAGTGCCTATTGCATCTTTAAAAAAAAACTGAGACTGTCACTTTCCCTGCAGATGAAACGACCTCGGCCTTCTTTGGAACAGGTGAGGAGGGTTTTCCACTGCATGGATTGTCACTTTATCTTTGGCTCAAAATAATGAACCGAACATTCATCCTGTGTTAGGAAACGTTCACAGAAACCATCTGGATCTATCTCAAACAATGTCAGATTTCCCCGTGATCAGACTGACGAGGTTTTGATCAAGTGGAAGACGTGGCATCTATCGATCAGAAACCTTCGTCATGCCAAGTTCATTGTACAGAAAATTCTCAGATATATCACGGGATATACCAATACTATTGGCTATATGTCAATCGCCTGTCATCCATCACTATGTGGTGATCACGATCAATGTTTATAACGGTGGTGGCAGGCACATGACGTCCAGACAGACTTTGGGTCATCCTCAAGACTCACCCTTCCTCTTCCTTAATTCAACTGCCCACTTTTGCGCTGTTGATAAAGCTGGAGCGCCATTCCCTAATGTAGCAATCATATTAGCATGAATGTCCTAGTGGACCCTTTTTCTGCAGCTAGTTGATAACACCACGATATCAAACTAGTCGCTACTAGTTATTTTTAAGTCTACTTTAAACAATTATATGGTAGTTTAACTGGAAATAAACAATGCAGTAATTAATAAGAGGACCTGAAATTAATGCATGCAAGATTTCGCAGCTCTTGTATCACTTCTTCATAGTCAACCTATGAACTTTTCAGTCCACCCTTGTAAAATCTATAACACCTACATGTCTGCTGATGTTTATGGAATTGAGTGTACCAATTGGACCTCAACTTCATGCAAAATTGAGACCTTTCATAATTATCTCATGATGTACATGATAAACCATGGATTGTCAGATCAGAACAAAACTGAAAAAATCCTATTATGTCCACCATTAAAAACAGCGTTAAAACTATCGTCACGTCACGAGTAATGTAACTCATTAAACTCGTAAGGGCACATGTACTGCAGAGATAACAGCAGTGATGTTTCTAGGGCAGTACATCCTGACAAAGCCCATCCATCTTCAGATTAATTTTGAATTCAGTTTTCATTCTCATCAAAACAAGTCCAGCCAGTCCTCCTTTTTAACCCATACCCGTAAAGAGAATAGATGAATGCCTACCTTTCCCGATGTTATTTACTGAACGTAACAAACTGTACCGATTTCTTTTTCTTTTTTGCGTAGAGTGTATGATGATTGACGAAAGAAGTAGAGATTGGCAACCAAAATTTGGTATGACAATATACAGTGTAACCCGGATATAAGAGAGTTGTCGGGACCGGAGAAGTCTCTTATATCCGGGTTTCTCTTATATCCGGGTTTGGTCTATTTTATATACATTAACACAGGCTCTAATTTGGGACTAGAGAAAATCTCTCTTATATCCGGGTTTCTCTTATATCAGGGTCTCTTATATCCGGGTTACACTGTACATGAATAACATGGTTTTGATATAACAGCATTAAATGCAGAGATTCAAAGTCGAGGTTTTTGGATAGAACTATCTGATGTTAAGACGCAATCTGCCTTAAGCAGAGAGAATCCTAATGTTGAACATTATAATGATGCATTCTAATGCATGTGAACCTTAATAACATTTCTTTTATTCGTTCTTTAGGGAATCAATATTTCATGACAAAAAGTAACATTAATATCGTACGAGCAAAACGCTTTTAAATTACACAAATTCAATAATAATTTTTATAACGCTACACAATGTACTTTTCAAACTATGGCCATACCCGGATAGTTCTAAGAAAAATGACATGGTCCTTCTTAAAAATACTGAAACGCATTCAACAGTAAGGGGACAAAACATGATTTAGCTCCTCATTACAAACAACAGCCTTTATCTAAGATGAACACCTTTTAATCCTTCTCTATAGTGTTGCACTATCTTTTTTTGTCTCTACACCTCTCTCGCTCTCTCGCTCTCTCTCTCGCTCTCTCTCTCGCTCTCTCTCTCTCTCTCTCTCTCTCTCTCTATATATATATATATATATATATATATATATATATATATATATATATGTTTTACTCTTTTTATATCGATCTCTATTTTTGTTCTCTCTTGGACGCTCAACACAGTTTGAGTTCCCTCAATCTGTAACAAATTCGCAAAGATAATATTAAAAAAAAAAGAAACATTTCAATTTCAAAAGGTCACTCACTTATCTTCCCTTTCAATTAGTGTGAGGCCTTTATTAAATATTTGCAGACACACAATTACAATCATGGGAGTAAAAAGTATGTGGTAAGTGAGATTTTGCTGGCCTCTAGAGTCATTAAAAGCCACTCAATTTCAGATTGAATATTTTCCTTTCACTTCTTTTTCTTTTGCTCAAATTCGTGATTGTAATCCTTCCATCATCCATAAAAGAGAATTACCAATAAAAACAAAAATTTCTTTTACTATTTACATTCGCCCAATACAAAACCCGAGAACCACTCAAGGTTACTGAATAATTTTGTTGCATGTAAATAACAGATGACCATAGAATTGAAGAAGTTAAAATTCTAATTATCGGGGAAGCATCATCTTGGGATTTTTGTTCCACAAAGTAGTATTACTTCAGAAAAAAGGGTGTCGAAATAGAACTAGTTTAAAAGTAAACTTTATTGGTCATCTCACAGAAGAAATGTTAATGTTAAAATATTCTGTTTGCAATCGCAATTCTTTATCTAATTCTGTGAGATGACACATAAGGATTACTTTTTAACTGTTTTAACTCGTTCTTATTTGTAATTCTGTTTTATGCTTTGACATTTCAAACTAATCAACGATCCTCTTTGATAAGGGTTCATCTAAATCTAACCGCTTAATAAGACTTATGCAATATGTTTCTTTTTAAGAGTAATTTTCAAGGAATTGATAGCTGTTCAGATTTCTAATTTGAAATCTGAATGATTGCCATTCTTAAGAAGCAAACGTGAAGAGTGTTACATTACAATTTAAAAGTTAGTTTTAAATTCGTATTAATGGCTATACTTTTTTGACCTTCAGATCAACGAAACTTTTTACAATAAACAATGTAGTAAAAAAATTACTTGCGTGAGTCAAGATAAAATCGTCCAAGAAGAGATTCCTCCTTGCGGACCTAACAGCCAATGCGCAGTGGAAAATGGAATTCGTCATTGTGCCTGCAACAAAGGGTTTTTCCTGATCAACGGAAAATGCATTCGCAAAGGTAAGTTACAATAGTGATATTTCGTGAACAATGGCACATTCTTTATTGACAAAAGCAGGTTATGAAATTGGCTTCGTAAACTGGATAATGACAAAAAGAAAGAAATAGATTTAACATTTTTATTAAACCCAAACGATGTAAGATTTTGACATTTACGATACACAATTTTGCAGAGAAGCTCTTGAAGTTTATTACAACATTTTACAGATGCTTGTTATGGTCACTCGATGCACCACACGCACACACGTATAAGTTCACACACACACACGTATATATATTACGGCTATATCACATTGAAACACTTGTTCTCATCCTATCATCGAAGTTAGGTAACGTTTATCGTGGTTAGTACTCAGATGGGTAACAGCTAGGGAATACCAAGTGATGTAAGCTACTCGACAGATTTAGCAAGCTGACGATGGATGCAAATCTCGTTACTTATACTAACAGAAAACCTCGATATGTGGGCGGTGCTTCTTGACTGACTAGTGACAAGATTCGCTTGCAGTTAGGTGAGTGAGTAAGTTAAAATACTGTTTTTAAGGTACTCTATGAGACTTGGAGCAACGGAAATGTGGTTCTACAGAAAGATACTGAGATCACTACGGACCGAACATGGAAACAAAAAGGTAACATGCGTAACCTCAGGAAGAGACTGCTGAAATTTCTGGAGCACGTAATAAGGAAAGAGGGCTTAGAAGATTTGATACTCACATGACAGAGTGAGGAAAAGAGGGACAGATGAAAGCAGTACGTAAAATATTTGATGAGATTGAGTAAATGGAGGATAGAACAGCGTTTGAAAGAAATAACTGAAAGACAAAACTTTATAATAGCTACAAGGGAGAGGAAAATGTACAGGGCCATTACCGTCTGCGTTCTGAATTGGATACTACACATAAAAGAAGATATTTTTGAGATTGGTGTTCTGAACTCTAGGAAAGATACTTGTTTTGTCGAAGCTCTAAAAAATTAACAGATCTTAAGTTTAAATGAAATAAATAAATATTGCTTAAAAGTAATATAATAGTTTAATATAAATTGCAATTACTTCTTATTCATTTTATTACGTATATAGTCATCCACAGATAGACTGCTTCGCTGTATCACAGCTCTTCAGTGTGGCTAGAGGTCCGGCTTCCTCTAGGTAGGACCGAAACCTGGTTGAATTGGCGTCAGTCGGAGATTCTACCACTAAGCCCTCGGCTCACTGCATGGTCGAAGGTGAATTTTAGCGTATTCATTTTTTTTTAGATAAACACACAGTAACTGAGAGGACTCGATTCACTTTACCGAAGAGTCTTGCTATAAGAGCCGTAATAATCCATGTTTACAAACCCACACTTCCTCTCCCAGAGAGCTCAACTGAAATAAATTTTTCATGAGACTACATATTGTCATCCACAGACAGACTGTTTCGCTGTACACACACACACACACACACACACACACACACACATATATATATATATATATATATATATATATATATATATATATATATATATATATATATAAAGAAAGAAAGAACAGTAAGATATATAATCCGGTTTTCTTATAGGTATTTTATTTTTACAAAATAGTGCTCGATGTAAATTTACAGAGCATTAATATTATAAATTAATTGATTTAATATATGTTTTTCCGCTACACAGTTCTAACCATGTTTCAAAAATGGAAGCTAAAAGCCATTAATTTAATTTTGCAATTAAATTAAAGACATTAGTTCCATTTAGGATGAAATGGAACAAATGTCTTTTAATTTAATTGCAAAATTAAATTACTACCTTTAGCTTCCATTTTTGAAACATGGTTAGAACTGTGTAACAAAAAAATTTTTAATTTAAATCAATTAATTATATATATATATATATATATATATATATATATATATATATATATATATATATATATATCAGGATTATTATAATTATTTGAAGTAATATATATCGTTTATTATTATTTCTTTCAACCTTTTCACATGCACCTTGGAGAGGTCACTCCAGTTTCATATACCAATTGACCGAACAGGGAGCTACCTTTATTTCGCGAGATAAACGGATACTTACTACTACTATATTTATGGAAGATCAGTGTCCAGTTTCAAGGATAAGGCGTATTTAATTATAAGCTTGAAGAATGTATTCAAACATTAAACAGTCCGTCACCTCTGATGTTATCACACTGCTGATAGATAGATAGATAGATAGATAGATAGATAGATAGATAGATAGATAGATAGATAGATAGTGTTGTGGCCTTGTTAGGGCAAAAAATAAAGACACAAAGAGAGGAATTGAGTTAAACAAATATATTAACAGAAACAGTAATAAAAACATATACAAACGAGAATGTTACAGCAAGAATGTTCGGTCAGACTGTTAGAGCTGACTGCTGGAAACTTCCCTCTCCAAAAGACAGTAGGTGTTCCTATTTATAGCTGGCAAAGTCTATGTGTGTGTGGGTAAGTTACCATAACATTGACAGATAGATAGATAGATAGATAGATAGATAGATAGATAGATAGATAGATAGATAGATAGATCCCTATGAAAATTAATTGAAACAACCGATTTAGTTCTCTTTCTTTCACCATATGGTCAGTTTTAGACCTACTGGAGGGAAAGGGTGTACTCGATTTCTATTTTTCCTCGGATTACGTCATTTACAGTGGTGTGCAGTAATATGAATCTATGTTCAGGGTGTATGATGAAATTTGTTTCGCGTTGAAAAATATTGCATCAAATTTTCATCACGCCCAGACATATTGTCTCAATTGTCGATTAGTTGTCCTACGGCCATTGTCTGCGATGGACGTTATTCCAATGAAACATACGAAAATTGTAACACTGTACGAACAAATTAGCAGGCCTTACCAGCGAGCAAATCAAAGTACTATCGACAGGCCCGAAAACTCTTCTGTTTTAAATACAAACGAAAATATGTGGTCAATATGCAAGGAAAAACTTCGTGTAATGGACTTACTAACATGTCAACTGGGTCATGTTTTATTGGAAAAATACGAGAAAAAAGTAAATAACGGAATTATTAGCTTTGTTTCAGTTAATTTGCACAAGGATTATTTATCTATCTATCTCAATCAGTTCATATCCCTCTAGCTAGCTAGCTATGCCATTCTGTTTAAATAGAGTACTACAGATTGGCCCAGAAACTCTCCTGATTTAAATCCAATCGATAATCTGTGGTCAATCTGCAAGGAACATGTGCACTGGGTCATGTTTCATTGGAAAAATACGAGAAAAATGTAAATAATAACGGAATTATTCGTTTTGTTTTAATTAATTTTCACAAGAGTGTAGGTGATCATAGCCCTCCACATCTTCCTGTATAATTAATTTGCACAAGGGTGTAGATATGAGAACAGCTTAGATGAGAATTCGACAGAATGGTAAAAAGATGCTCGATCAATAAAGTTCGAAGACTATCATCACTGTTGTTTTTAATGAAACATACCTCAATATATAGATATTTCTAAAGAAAGCCCGTTTATATTAAACAGTATTTTATTTCGTCTACCGGCCTCAACATCTTATGAAAGACCCTGAGTCCCTCTTTGCTAGAGAAACCGTCGTTACATCCAACGTGATTTGACCAATCGGCTACGAAGAGCTTAACAATCAGACAAGGTTCTATTTGCCTTTAAAGCACACTTTACTCATTCAGATTTCTTCGAAGGCTTACACCCACATCATATTGAAACACCGGTACCGTATGATTACCTAAGTTAATCAACGTCGGGCCTGGTCAGTATTTAGATGGGTGATCGCTTAGGAATATCAGATGCTGTAAGCTTCGATGTTTGGCAATGGCTAATGGCTCGGAATTTTTGATCGAAGAGCCGAGTTCCAATTCCCGTTGGGTTCGTTATATTCATTTAAGCGCAAATACCACTGGGAAATCCAACTCTTCAATCCCAAGCTATGGATTAATTCGTAAAATTTGTATTACTAAGCCATTATTATCTTCCCAAAAAATCTTATAATCTAATAAAATTTTCTGCATTTAAATAACCTGCAAAGTGTTGATAAGCCATAACAAATGGATCAATCAATCAAAAGATTTCCTCGAAAGTCATAACCGGTCATTTTGGTATCCGAAACTTAACCATATATGGTCTGGTGTCCCCGCTGTTCATCTCGAGATCCTTGACAAAATCCAGAGACGGGCATGCAATGTGATTGGTCCTAATATGTGCCTTGATCCCAAACCCCGTCCTTCTCTATATCCTTTTCTCAAACAACCCTCTTTAGTCTTGCTCTCACTCTCTGTAACCCCTTGCGTGCTAGTGGCACTCCCGCATTGACTGGGGTGAAATACTTAAAAAACAAAGCAATTTCAAAAGACTTAATGGATTTTATTTATTAATCCGACATATTTTTATTAATTTAAATGTTATTTTTAGTAGATTTTAGTAGACGCTGCGTTTATTTAAAGAATATTTTATTTTGTCTAACAGCCAAAACATTCGAGAAATCAGACCGATATACAAAAATAAAATGCTCTTTAAAATAAACGGAGCGTCTACTCAAATATTGATATCCATTGTGTGTGCATATATATATATATATATGTGTGTGTGTGTGTGTGTGTGTGTGTGTGTGTGTGTGTGTGTGTGTGTGTGTGTGTATTATATATAATGTATGTATATTTCATATATATATTCTATACGCGCAGTATTTATTGGAAAGCGCTCAATATCAGTGATATAGAATTGTATGGATATTAGTTTGCGACCCTGGATGAATGCAAAAGCGTGAAACCCAGGGTCATAAACTCATATCCATATAACTTATCATTAGTTCTAACGCTATATTGAGCAATTTGCACTAATACCGCGCATATAATATATATGTGTGTGTATATATATATATATATATATATATATATATATATATATATATATATATATATATATGAAGACAAAATGGTAAAATTGAATACAGCGTATGAATACAGAGTATATGGGAATCGAACTGTATAGTAAATATATATAATGACAATTTGGAAAACTTCTATTTTGACGTTTCGCCATTGTATCGAAAAAGTAATTTTGTTTCAATAAATGTTGATAAATCTCGCTAATGTAGACTTTTGTTTGGTTAATTTTCTGATGAGGCTGATCATTGACGAAACATGTCTAAATAGAAGTTTGTGTAGATTGCCTTATACGAAGATAAATTTTAAAAAACAGTAATGCGAATTTTCATACAACACCTTTATTTCCACTCATTGAAGAACAAATGCATGTCACTTTTCGATATTTGCCATCTAGGTCCCACCTGTTTACTGTTGAAATAGCTAAATACAACCGCCACCTCTACTCCAATAGTTTCTTTTCTCGCACTTCCAGCCTGTGGAATTTCCTTCCGTTTACTTGCTTCCCTGATAACTCCAATTTTCAGAATTTTATATGCAACGTCAATCGCCATCTTCTGTCTTCAGCCCCGTTCATCTTTTGTACTTTACTCAATCTTACCTACTCTCAGTCTTTCCCTCACTTTTACTCCCTGTAAACCTCTCATTTAAAAAGAAGACCTCCTGTGCGGCAATGCACTTCCGTTATCGTTCATCCTTTCCAAAAATAAGCGTTTCAGATGCTCACAGAGCCACGTTTGCATAGCTAGCTTGTTTGGGCAACGGGCACAAACATTACGGTGATCATGCTTTATTGATTCGGTGATTCGTCGGTCTTAATCAAGACATCCACCCGAATGATCTGTCCTCCTGTATGCTATGTTGATAGGCGATCAGATCGTCTTTCATTTTTACACTTGTTCTTCCAGCATTAAAGCATTCTACCTACTCATATACACATTGATCTATGATGCTTGCTCCATACTGCGTCAATATACGACTGGATTTCGCAAGTGCGCTTTCTGTAGGAATCATCCCACAGAGAGCGCACTACGATGTGTTGTTCCTCGATTGTGCAGTCGCTTAGTGGAGAGTTCATACGTCTGAACTCGTTACTCCATAATACTCGAATAATGGAACAAGCGAATGCTCGGCCATCTAGCTAGATACCCCTCATTCCATGTGCTCGCGTGATGTCTCGCGTTGTCGACTCCCAGTTATTTTTACGGCGTAATTTCAAAATAATCTTTATCTGATATACCCTCGTGTATTTAACACACACACACAGTTTTCTATATTTACACGAGAAGGGTACTCAATATCGAGCATTTATAGTTATTTCAATCATTTAATCTCAGTCAAAGCAAGAAAGCCACTAAGACGCAAGTGAGGTACTGAGTTTGAAAGAATATGAGGAAAAGAAAAATATTATTAAAGAAAGAGAGGTACCCTACCCTTTACAATAAGAATAGAAAGAATAAAATGTTTCCGAAATGTTTATCTTGTAAATTAATAACAGTAATGATTTTAGACAAATGATTCAGCTCAATAGCACTCTCATAGATTAAGTCCAAGAAGATAAATTTAGTCTTCTGTTTAGTTTTTTCTTATCCAATGAAAATTGGAAGGAAATGAAGAACCTCCCCAACCCCAGCCGTTTCTACACTTTCTGTATCCATGACGAAAAATGAATATTAGTCTTGCAAGTTTCGCTGTGTTTTACGTACTCCTAAGAACGTGACCTTCGTACTTATAAATGCAATTAGGGGTGTAGACTGAAACACAAGAGGTGGTGAAAAATTCACAAGCCAAATAGATATTCAAAATAAATCTGTTCATTGGTTCCGATTTTAGAAAGTGCTTCTGACCGAAAACATTTACACATATCCCCGACTAAGCTGAATGGTTGTAATAATTTGTTGATATGATGTTAAAATACGCAAATAACACAGCATTAATGGCAGACACAGAAGCAAAACTACAAAACCTACCGGGCAAGTTAGTAAAGGAAAGCATAAACAAAGGACCAAACATCAATTGTCTGAAGACAGAACCTATAGTTGACAGCAAGAGAAAAAAAACAACATGCGAAGTACGAATTGAAGATGTTAACATCAAACAAGTACAGAAGTTTAAATATCTAGAAAGTAATTTAACAGAGAATAAAAATGTGGCACAGAAAGCGGAAGACACATTGGAATAGCAAACGTTAAAGAAAGTACTAAAAAAAAACGAAATCTTCCTTAGTAACAAAGAGTGAACTATGTAATATCAATCTTCCCATATGGTGGTGACTACTTGATAATTTCCTCACAGAAAAAGCGAAGACAGGAAGCAACAGAAACATGGCTCTACCGAAGGATGTTGAAAACCTCATGAGCAGAGCGCGTAAGCAGCGAAAAAGTTTTAAGAAAAATGGAAACCAAAAGAAGACTACTGGGAATCCAAAAGAGAGTACTGAAATTTTCTTGGACACATAATGAGGAAGAAACGTTTGGCGAATTAGACACTCACAGGACATATCGAAAGCAAAACGGACAAGGTAAGACTACCTGACGAAAATGTGGGGGTGGATGGCGAAACAGTGGGTTCATGAGATTGCAAAAAGTCAAACGTTAATAAAAGCTGAAAGGTATATGACTTTGTGGAGAGCCAGAATCACACACGTCCTGAAGGAACGATGCACGTACAAGGGGAAGAAGATGTTAAATGGACGTAGGTGAACTTTTGTGAAATGAGAAAAAAAATTAAAAAGGCCTAAGTCAAACCTTTTTTATATACCGTGTTTTCTTGTGTACAATACGATAAATTTTGAGCGAGAAAGGCAAAATGTGAATTTTTACTCAACTTAAAAACCTCTTATTTGAAACAGCAAGATTGCAAATCCACTGATTACAATAGATAACACATAGTTGTTCTTTGGGAATCAGCGTAATTGAATGTCTTTTGTCTCAAAGACATGAAATTCACCGAAATTGATTAAAAAAAATTAATAAGGGAATATACAAGATCTGTCATGTTTTGATAACATTATTATTACAATAAAGAATCTTCCACTAAAATTCTAAAAGAAATTTTGAAACGAAAATTAGAATACAAACGCAATGGCAAAATATCTGGTTAATTTCTATTCTATAATATCGTGAAAAATTAAATATTTTAGTGAAATATATGTATGATATTCATATTTTAATGGATAATATGGAACAACTTTTCAAAAAAGTTTTATATATGAATAGCTGTACTATGTTGTATTATATCCAAGAATGTAAGTTATTCCCTATTTTTAAATTCACAAACATGGGTGCTATTATTATTATTCGGTCGAGCTAACTCGGGCATTCTGAGATTATCACGCCAATAATTATGGTTCTGACTCAAGGTCGGAAGGTCATTAGGATGGCATTCTGCGTTATAACATATCTGGTCACTGTAGGTGTTTTCTGGGCGACCAACCCGTCTTGCACGAGAACAGTAGATCACTCGCAAGTTTGCTTTGCTCGCCAACAGTGTCCTCTTGCAAAACACATTCTGCGTTTACATAAGATTGTAGAAATATCAGTAATTGGTCCATAGACCTGTGATTTAGTTGAATGTTATCTCCAAGAGATCTTAAGTATAGTTTGTTTTGTTTTGTTTTGTTTTACGGCATATCAACCTCAATGGGTTATTTAACGCCGACAATTTTTTCCTGGTAATATTTTTTGTCAAAAATCTATTTCTGGTAATATATTTTTCCTCAAAAATGTATAGCTGGTAATATTATTTTAAAAATGTATTGCTGGTAAATTTTTTTTTTTTTCAAAAACGTATTGCTGGTAATAGTTTGTCTTCAAAAATTTATATCTGGTAATAATTTTTTACAAAGTATTTCTGGTATTAAAACCTATTTTTACACTTTTATAATGCTTTTTACCTCAATTTCGGGGTTAAGTATTTGCCCATAGCTGGGACCCTAACAGGTGCTACCACCCCGAGACAGGGTGAACCTGGGAACACCAGCAATTAAGAGGTGGTTCCACGCTCATTCAAACCTCCTAATCAGAGGCCTTGCTGCTGGATGTAGTTTATCGTCTTACCCAGAAGGCGGATGTAGTTTATAGTCATACCCAGGACGACTTAAGTATAGCTCTCACCATCCGAGTGTAGGTTCCACCGAGCTTAGCTTTTAGGGTTTAAGTTAATGTTCAAGCAGTGGCACGATACATTAAAACTTTCTCTACAGTGGCTCAAAAGAATCCCCGTTTGATGTTGTCTGATAGATCAGATTTCCAGATTACATCCATTTTATTCAAAGCGGCCCAGACTTTAGCTATGCGAATTTTCACATCTTTTTTGGTAGAGTTTATTTCGTTTCCTAGTTTGTAAAAGATTCGGCAGATTTTATCGATTCGCTTGAGACAGTTTGTATTTAGACTTGTATTATACACAAGAAAATACGAATATTCAAAGAATTTAGGTCTAACTTCACAAAAGCTTTGCCAGAATATTGTCTATGTCATTCTTGTAGAGATTTTCCTAATTTGTAAAATAGAGAAACGTGCAAAGAGGGCGTTCATCCTTTTAGAACCACGCGGACGAATTAGACTAGAGAAAATTATGTCAGTTATATAAGGCTAGAGTTTGTACTGGCCGAGTACTTTACAATATATTTTCCTATTAAATTTGTGCGTTAAGAACCAGATGAATGACAGACACAGAAAGCGTGCCCCCTAAAGGAGACAGGAAGAGAAAACTATTTTAACACAGCTGTGTTTGGAAAACTTTCAACAGAAGGTGTAAATATAAATCAATAATCCTACGTGAGAATTTGGCATTCAAAGCTATGCATTTTGCTGGTGAAGTAACTCAGAACTAGTGTACTCTCAAAAGCACGCCCACTGTCGGTTTAGTGATATACTCTTCACTTATTCGGTTCACTTAGCGCAGTTTAATGGCTTTCATCGTGTTTTGTTACTAGGTAAATAAAAACCGATTTATGACCAGCTGTTACCAAACAACTAAAAGCTTCTTGCAACAGGTTATTATTGATCTATTGTTTTAATTTTTTCTTTTGTGTTAGACTCTGAGAGTAGTATTGAACAGTTTATTTGTTTGGGATTTTTTAATTATTTAACTCAATTCAGTGGAAATATATAAATAATCCATTTGCCGCATTAGAAAATACATTTAATGGCCTTAGAAATTAATATACTAGATCCATTTTAATACTTCGTTCAATCTTATGCATTTTGAGGGACAGTTAATGATTTTGCCACTCAAAAGAATTTTCATATAGCAAACATCTTCTTACTTAAGCACATATGCCGTGTTCTTTTGGATTTTAAAAGTTGTAACTGAAGTAGTATCTGTTTGGTTGATCTAATGATTCGTTTTTTACGGCTTATCAACCCTTTACAACTTAATTATTTACACTATTTACATTGTTCGGGCTGTTGTCCTCATCTTTATTGTCACGTTCACTACGTTTCGGCCGTTGTACACTGTGGCCTTCTTCAGCTCATATTTGTTGAGATTTCAAAACGTCGTCAAAGTGAAAATAAAATAAAGATTAGGACAATAGAAATATAGACAGACGTTGCAGGCTATTTCAAACCAGGACGTATTTTTAGATTGTAGGATTTTTTTTTTTAAGATAATAATTGTTTTAGTGATACAAGTTTTAATAATTAACCCATAGCTAGGGGCAAAGAGCTGGATTCATACCTTTCTCAAAGGTATTTCCACTTAAGTGAATATAAGAAACCCAACGGGAATTGGAACTCGGCTCTCCGATTAACAATTTCGAGCCATTATTCATTACACCACCCGCACATCCAAGCTTACAGCAGCTGGTATTCCCAAGCGGTCACTGATCTACGCACTGACCATAGATATCTTTGAACTCTGTCAAGATGGAATTCGGTAGATATGTTGCTTAGTTTATTGACGAGCAGATACTGTTCTTGCGAATCTCTGAGTCGAAAAGGTAAGAGTGAACATCTTTTTTTTACTACTAATATTCTATTTGTTAATATTAAGCAGTTTAATTAGAAAGACTGCTTGCTTTAAAAGCGTTATCCCTTTGAAATACCTTGATCGAGCGTTTTTGTCCTATTGTCTGCAAAATACATTATTATTAGCATTTTTTAATCGTTCCACCCCAAGCAAGGCGATAATGTCACTAGAACGAAGTGGTTACAGCAAGTGAAAATGAAAGAGAATGAGAAAACTGAGAATGGGGAGGATGAAGGAAAAACAAAGAAGGGACGTTGTTCAAGAAGACAGAAGATGGTGATTGAGGTTGCATCTAAATTTTTCAAATTTGTAGTTATCAGGGAAGCAAGAAATCAGAAGGGTCTTCCGCCGGTGGGAATTGCAAGGAAAAGAAACTATTAGAATAGAAGTGGTGGTTGCATCTAGCTAGTTCAACAGTAAAACAGTGAGAGCTAGTTGCCAAACTAGTAACACGCTTAAATTCATATAGCTGGGACATCCGAGAAAAAAAAAGCTCATCAGAACAGTTATCAGGAAAATATTTGTAGAAAAGACAGATTATGACAGACATTATGTTGGTAAGAAAGTGACTGAAGTCGAGATGCCTGGCCAGGATCGATTACATTACAAACCCTTCGGATTTCACTAGGTGCCCCATATATTTGGCCTTGTGCCACATCTAAGCTATGCTTAGAAAATCATTTAGGGCACCTCGAAGCGGTGTAATGGTTAGCAATCTTGGCTCGCTAAAATAATTACGACTGAGTAGGGAGTTCGATCCTCACTAGGTGCCCCCTAATTTTGGCCTTGTGCCACATCTAAGCTACGCTTGGAAAATCACTATGAATATTTGCTTGTATTAATGTATGTAATTTCATATCTTTGCTTCTTTTTCTTTCTTTTTTCTAATTCTTTTCATTTTATATTTATTTATTGCAACACTTGAAACTTTGGATTACATTAAAAATTTGGGCTGGACTATCCTACTGTAGTGTCAGATTCCAACTTTCAACTGTTGAAATAGCTGGTGAAAAATGCACGATGCACGGAACATTAGTAATTAATTGATTAGTAATTGTGTATATGTTACGCGTAATTTATGAACGCGCTAACTTAGGTAGTGGTAAAAAAAATTGAGGCAACCCAACGCGTTTATAAATTATACACAATATTCATAACTGCCAAATACATTAACCATTTGGACACCTCGAGGTGGTGTAATGGTTAGCAAGCTTGTCTCGCTAGAACAATTACGCCTGAGTAGTGAGTTCAATCCTCACTGGGTGACCCTTACTTTCGGCCTTGTGCCACATCTAAGCTACGCTTGGACAATCACTTCAATACATTAATTATTTGGCTTAGCAATTCACCCCCGAAGATGAACTTCCATGAGATTGAAAGTACTTTGGAAGATAAAGATAACATCCAAAATAACGTCATTTTTCTTGATCAGTTTTGTATTAACACAAAGAAATTAATCCGTGAATTTGAGAGGATTAAAATGAAAATAAATAGATATATGTTTAGATTATTCAACCAAACATTCTTGAATTAAGATATGCTGCCTATATATATATATATATATATATATATATATATAAAAATAAAATATAAAATAATGTACAGAAACAATATTAAAATATTTGTTGGATTTAATCCATTTTATCTAATATAATAACGGCATTTTTAATAATAATAGTAAATAATAGTAAATGCATTTACTAAATTAAGTTGTATCCATATATATATATATATATATATATATATATATATTAGATAAAATGGATTAAATCCAACAAATATTTTAATATTGTTTCTGTTATTATTTTTATGGATACAACTTATTTGAGTAAATGCATTTACTAAATTAAGTTGTATCCATATATATATATATATATATATATATATATATATATATATATATATATATTATGGAAAATGGATTAAATCCAACAAATATTTTAATATTGTTTCTGTACATTATTTTATGGATACAACTTATTTGAGTAAATGCATTTACTAAATTAAGTTGTATCCATATATATATATATATATATATATATATATATGATGTAAATGTAGTATAACTTTTATTGATGGGGTAAATCATGTTGACCACTCAATGACAAGTTCAGTACAGTTTATGTTCTGCTTATTCTGCTCCAATGCCCATGGAAAAGGCATGAATCAATATTTCTCCAGCTTGGGGTTAAATAATTGATTTCTGTGCATTCGCTTTCAATATTTTCGAAATTAATTCTTCAAATAAAAATCAATAATTTAGATTAAGTTATATTGTTGATTCAAATGAATTCTTTTCATGCAAATCAGTTAATTACTTTTTAATAATTTTTAAAGTGTATAATTTATTGACTCGAAATCGATACATTAAATTGAAGGACTTTGGCAGCCACAGCAGTAGCAGGTTTTTTTTATCAGGCCAGAAATCAATATTTGGTTCTAAGCCAAATATTAAATTATCGAATTTTATATCAACCGACCCATCAGTTAAATCAACATCATACAAAAAGACATCCACTTTGTAATCGATTTTCCTAATATATATATATATATATATATATATATATATTGTAGACTCTCCAGTCGTATTCGACGTATGAGGGTCAAGCAGTTCAGTTCCTAGGAACCGAGAGCCCGACAACAGCACATGAGATTTGATTATAATGGTGAAGGTTTTGTGCAGAACCAACTACACTTTTTGTAGGGCCGAATACAGAGACCTGGTGCACTACGTGCCACAAGGTCCCCAAACGACCCTCAGCAGGTTTTTAATTCAGAGTTGTCATTCTCCCAGACCAGATGCCATCCAAGGCTAGAGAACCCAATCTGTCTTGCTATTTACCTATTTACCCATTACTTGGGTTGAGAAGAAGAATCATATATATAATATATATATATATATATATATATATATATATTTTATGAAAACCTAGGTAATCCGTATGGGTAAACCTAAGGAGGATAAAATCCAGAGAGCTCAATGTAAATCCAGAGCAAATAATTTAAATAAAAACAGACCACTTTAAGGTTCCATGTAATAAATTATTTCACCACAGCCATGTAAACGGTTTAAATGTGTTAATGTCTGCTAACTCACTCATGTCTTCTCTCTCCCCCCTCACTTCCTCACTTCGTTAATTTACATATGTTTAATACGGCCCGTCAAAAATGTGTAAATTTTCTTTGCATTTTTTGTTTGGAAGTAAAGTCTGATGATCCGCAGACCTTTAAACGGGCTGTGGTGATATAATTGATTACATGGAACCTTAAAGTGGTCTGTTTTATTTAATATATATATATATATATATATATATATATATATATATATATATAAGAGTAGATTGTTTCGAACAACTCCCCGGTCTTTTGAACATGAGTAGGAATAGAGGTTTATCTCTTGTTTTCTATTTAAGATTCGGTCTGCGGTTCTTCTAATGTCTACTTCCACACTGCACGCCTAAAGTCTCCGACTGAACTCTGAAATGTTGAAATGTTATTCCCCATTTAAATCTTGACCGCTTTAAGTCAAAATTTAGCCATTATCTTTCCTGCATAGCCCCAAGAACTTTACTTCTTATCCTATCTTACGCTCATATGATACCACACGATAACCCTCTACCCTGAGTGGATCTTAGGCCTTATATTGGATGAACATTACTAAAAAAATATACAGGGTTAGTCAAAATTACGTTAACATTATTATTATAGAAACCTGGTTCGACTTCTTGATGTAATCGATCGCGGTGATGGGGTTCGATCCTGGCGTGCGGCACCTTTAGAAAGTGCCTGAAAAAACATACCAAGAGTTGACCCAAGCCTTGTGAGCGAAATTGGGGAGATGGAACTGTTTGGGGAGCCATCGATAGTTGAGCTAGCACGAAGTTACAAGTCATCGTGGCCGAGGATTTGAGCCTGCTGACCTTGTTCAGAGTGTTGATCAGACTAGATAATGCAACAGAAGGATGCTGAGGATACCATAGACGAAAAATGGAAGCAACGATTTAATGTTAGAGAAAATTGAAACGAAATGACACTTATAATCAACATCAGAAAGAAACAGTTGAAATTTCTAGGACACGTAATGAGGAAAGGGGGCTTGGGAAATTTAACACTGACAGGATATACTGAAGGAACGAGAATCAGAGGAATACAGTACATAACCTAACAGACGAGTTTGTGTAAATGTTTGAAAGAAGAAAACTTAGGAGAGATGACAAAAAGTCAAAATTTATTAAGAGTTACAAATAACAGTAAAATGCTATGATCGCCAACGTCTTGAAGGGACACAAGGACAGAGAGGAGAAGGAGGGGGAGAAAAACATTTTTCTTATGGAAAACCTCTTACGCTATTCGGCTTACGGCCACATCACGTTGAAACACCGGTTACCGTACGATCACTGTAGTTAAGCAACGTCGATCCCAATCACCACCTAGATGGTTGTCTTGACAGAGACAATTTCAGTGCTGGGTGAAATATCAAAAGCTGATTTAGAAAGATGAGGCTCGTCATTCACATCAGCAATCACACTTGAATAATTGTACTTGACAGTTTTTCTTAACAGACTGTATTTCAGCTTTGGAAGGAATTTATGGTTCACAAATTTGGTTGATATGAAACATAAAAAAAAAAAAACTTTTTGTTTATTAAGGAAAAGAAATTCACTCTTTAAAAGTGAACTGCATGTAAAAAATAGACAGATAGAATTTACTTTATTCCATGTAATAATCCACTGAAATCTTTACTGCTAATCATACTGTCTTCAAGTGTATCTGTATGGTTACGTATGATCACCAAAGTTAAGCAACATAAACTCTGATCAGTACCCAGATGGATGACCGTTTAGGAATACCAAGTGTTGTAACCTTGGATATGTGGGTGGTGTAATAGGTAATATCTCGGAATCGTTAATCGGAGAATTCCCGTGGGATTCGTTATATTCACTTACCCCTGGGAAAAGTATGAATCCACTCCTTCTTCCCCAACTATGGGTTAATTAGTAAGACTTGTATCACTAAACTATTATTATCTCCAAAAAAGAAATTCTCAGTCTAAAAATATTTTCTGGCTTTAAATAACCTGCAAAAGGTTTATAAACCGTAGAAAACAAATGAATGAATCAATGAAATACTGATTAGCTACATAGACATGTCTTTTAGATTTATTTACATTCACTGTATTAAATGTATAGAAACTAAAGTGGTCATAAAATAAGGGGTCACTTTATATATTGATTGTAATATAGAATTGATCTCCCACTTTATATACACATTATAATTTTTTTGTTTATCAAACTCTGATTAGGTACGCGCAAATAACATTGTAAAAGGCATGAATCCACCTCTTCTAGACCAGCTATGGGTTAATCAGTAAGACTTGTATCACTAAACTATTATTATCTTCAAAAAAGAAATTCTTACGGTCTAAAAATGTTTTCTGGCTTTAAATAACCTGCAAAAGTTTGCTAAACCGTAGAAAACGAATCAATTCAAACTCCTGTGCTATTCCACTGCAGAATAGTGTAAAAAGTTTTCCAGAAAATAAAGAATGATTATTATTCTACGCTTAGGACTTCTATCACGTGTTCAATCGTCTTTTGCCACATTACCTAGATGGGAAGAAATGGCAACATACTGCGTGAAGATCTTCTGCCTCATCAGTCATGAGACGAAAGAGACATATTCATCCAAGCATGTATTACAAAACTGACAGGCTGACCTAGATAAATAAATGTCTGAAAATAATATAATTCAAAATGATAATCTACATTCAACAGCAACATGAAGAATAAAATATTACAATTGATATTCACAAAGAAAAAACACTTCCCCATTGTTCCATCTTTAAATATACGTTGATTCTCATCTTCATCAATGACTTTCTCGATGTCATCAGTTCCCAATTAGGTATTTATGCCGATGACACAATTATTTACTCCTATCTTAATAATTCCGATAGGCCCGATAAAGTAAAACCGGAAGCTGCTCTGGAAAATTAACTCCAATCATTTGTTAACTGGGGCAAGAAATGACTTGTCCAAAACGAAACTGCTATCTTTAGACAACCGTTTCTGTCCTCCATCAGCATGTCAATCTCCAGGAGACTAATTCATTGTACCTTCTTGCTCTCACATGACTTGAAGGGGGGGGGTGATTATAATGAATCAGTTGCGAGGTCTACTGCTAGGAAGGTTGGTTCACAGTGTCTTGCAACATAATTTTTTTATCGTTAGAATCCATGATTTTTACCATCCGTTCGCACATTAAATATTGCTGCCATATATGGTCTTGTGCTGCGGCTATATATCTCCAGATTCTCTGCAAAATCCAAAGAATGTCTGTAATGTTATCGGTCCTGACCTGGCATCTCGACTTCAGTCACTTTTTCACAGCCATGACGTGGCTTCCCTCTGTCTTTTTTTATAAATATTTCGATGGCAGTTGTTCTAATGAGCTCTACTTCTTCTTGGAACATCGTCTGCAAGAATTTAAGCGTACTAGACTGGCAACTAGATCTCACAGTTTTACTGTTGAAATATATGGATGTAACCATAAGTTCTATTCTAATAGTTTATTTTCTCTCCTTTCTAGTCCTTTTTTTCCCCTGGCGCCTACAATCTTCAAAAAATTAAATGCAACATCAATCTCTATCTCGTATCTTCCTGGACCTGTTCGTTTATTGTCCTTTCTCCTCGCTAAAGTACTCTTATTATTTTCTCCTCCCAGTAACTTCTTGTGCCTTAGAGGCTTTGCCGCTTTAGGGTGGGGTTGAAATGATTTTAAAAATGGTTTAAAAATGGTTCTGTTGCCAATATTGTGATTATGAGTCTTGTCTTAGTTTATCAACATTTATAAATGTAAGAACAGTTGTTTGGACACAAAATGAAAACGAAAAACATCTAACCATGATTCCAAGGGTTAAACTACGAAAGTGATGTAAAGATAGTAATGGATGATACGAGACTCAGTCTTTCATACAACTGCAATAAAAAATATCTGGCTCCATTTGACATCTTTACAAGAGTCCGATTAGACCAAAAATGAAGTCTTGTTATCATATCTGCCAACTATTCGCTTATTAGACTTGATAGTGTCCAAGTGTTTACACTCCTTTTAGGAGATGAATTATTTCCCACCCTGCAATCCTTTTCCGAAGGACGTAGCAACGCTAGCGTGTCGGTACTCTATCGCCATTATTACTCTATCGCCATCGTAAGGGAGAAGATCCAATCAGGCAGCTTCTACCCCATAAATGTTAGCTTGTGGATCAAAATACTGAATTGATGTTTTCCAGATCGCAACGACATTAACCTCATCATGTCTAGGGTCAACTGTTATCTATCCTACCTATCCTCATAATATGCACTTCGGGTTTCATCCTTTGACGCACTTAAAACAACTTTATTCATCCACGCCGATATTTGTGGAAAGTCCTGAGAGAAATGAACAATTATTGTGACTAATCCCATATATATGATATTTAGTTCAGTATTTATTTATTCGAGGCTGACCAACCTATTTGTGAAAAAACAATAAAAATGAGTAAAAAAAGAAGTATTCAATATTTTTTTAAATTTTCTTGACATTCGATGCAAACATTTTCAGTTTAAATGTTTCATGATTCTATAATAGTGATTTTCCCAGCTTAGCTTAGATAAGGAACAATACCTAAAGTATTGGCCACCCAGTCATGATCGAAAAATGATTTTCTAAGCTTAGATGTGGCACAAGGCCGATAGTATTGAGCAACGAGTGGGGATCGAATTCACTACCCAGTTGTAACTGATTTAACAGGACAAGTTTACTAACCATTACACCACGTCAAATTGCTCAAAAATGATTTTCTAAGCTTAGCTTAGATGTGGCACAAGGACGAAAGTAACTCAGTGGCCAACCTATGTATTTTCTATAAATATTTTCATGGCAACTGTCATGGCGAGCTTTATTCCATGGTGACCCGTCTAAAAGAATCTAAGTGTTCTACTAGATATGAGATTTTATTGTTGAACACGCTAGATTCAACATCCACTTCCACTCTAAGTTTCTTTTGTCAAATTTCCCACCTGTGAACTACCTTCCTATTTCTTACTTCTCTGCTAATGACACTCTTCAAAAATTTAAATAAGACATCAATCGCCATCTTGAATCGTCTTCTTGAATTCTGTTTCTTTTTTTTTTTTTTTTTTGTCCTTTTCTCAATCCACTTTATTATGTGTCTTCTTATTCTCTTACTCTTTCATTCCGCGTATCCCCCTGCGTTCTAGTGACATTGCCGCCTTGCTTGGGATTAAACAATTAAATAATAGAATTAAAAAATAATAATAATAAATTCAAACGTCATGACTAAACACATGCGGCAAGAACAACAGCTACTGTCTCATAATACTAGCACATTACAGTGTAGCAAGTACATAAATATATATACCGCCCTTAAGCACTTCCTTCTGATGTACTGAATGTTGTATTTGAGAGCAATAAAAAGATGTGGAGGATTTGATCATTGCCAAAATTTTCTGACCAAGGTCAGAGCATTATAGTTCGTGGGATGATCGTATCCAGTTGTGTTGAATATCTATTAGCAGTGGTCCGAAGAAAGGAAAAGATCGTAAAGAATTGAGCGGCCATGATTTATCGAGGAGAGAAATGAATGGAAGAATTCCTACAAAAGGGGTCATATAGCACAAATTTTAAATATTAATAGCGGTTATCTATCCTACATATCCTCATAATATACATCTCTTGTTAACACCTGCATGTTCTTATAGTAACTTAATTCACCCGTTACCTATCCCAGTAATTCTCAATGTGGGTCCTTGGGCCCACAAATGGGCCTGAGAAATTTCTGGGGTTGGAAGTCCGTCTGAAGCTGAACCAAGGTTTGGAAGTTCAACTTGGCACCAGAACCAAGTGTAGTCATTAGTCGGGATTTATATTTTCTACTATATTTTGCTATTTTTGTATTTTATATTTCCTGTTTCATGGAATTTCCATTTGTGCTTATTGGGGGTTGAACATTTTTTTTACACCAAAATAGGACACAAGAATGAAAAGGCTGAGAAATACTGATCTATTCTACATATCCTTATAACGATTTTAACATAAGCTTAGATAAGCCACAAGGCTGAAAGTATGGTGCACTCAGTAAAGACTGAACTCACTTCTCAGTCGTAATTGATCTAACAAGACATGCTTGCTAATCATTACTATACGTCGAAGTGGCTCCTACATATCCTTATAGGGTCTTTCTAAGCGTATCTTAGATGTCACACAATGCCGGAAGTATAGAGCACCCAATGAGGACCGGACTCACTGCTCAGTCATAACTGATCTAGCGAAACAAACTTGCTGACCATTACAATATGTCGGAGTTCACCAAACGTATCATTATAATCTGCACTTATTCCTTTCTCTTACGTCCATACAAAGTCATTCAGTGGTCTTCTATTTTGAATAGCTCTTGAAACTTGTATTAGGTAGACATTTAGTAAAAAGGAAAAATATATATTTAGAATTCTTACAGAGGGCTGTTTTGGAGGTGACTGAAATATCAAAACGGTTTTAGGCAGGGGGTCATAAGGATTTTTGACCCAACAATTTATATGGTATTACTTGCTGCCGACGATGTCAATTTTTTCTCGAGAATTTTCTAGAGTGCAGAGGATATATTTTTATCTTAATTAATTTTATATTTGCCTTTTTTGCTTGATTGTTTTTTGTTTGTTTGTTTTTTTTCTTTTTCAAAATTTCGTAAATCAAAATTGGCTGCGTTCTTAAGTCGGAAATGTTCTTGGTGTCGGCAAATATGACATGTTTCTTAATTACGAAACTGATTGACATAATTTCATTGCAGATGCTTGTTTCTTGAAACCTTGTCAGAATGGCGGGACCTGTTCGAGCAACGGCACTACTTTTCATTGCACATGTGCTCCGGAATACAGGGGGAAAACCTGTTCTATACGTAAGGCATAAAAAATTACTTGTAATCAATTTTGAAAGAAATTAAAAGAAAGAAAGAAAGAAAGAAAGAAAGAAAGAAAGAAAGAAAGAAAGAAAGAAAAAGAAAGAAAAAGAAAGAAAGAAAAAAATTGTTGATAAACATGCGAATAAAGTGAAAGGAATAGAAATGATAGAACAAAAACAAAAACAGGGAAATGAAAAAAGAAAAACAAAATCGGCAGGTGTCAACGAAAAAGGACACAAATGAGTCACCCCCCCCAAAAAAAAAATTTAATGCTTATCTCCCAAACAGAAGAAGATAGAAATTTATTTTTAATTCTGTTTTGTTTTTAATCGCTTCTCGTTTGTCCAGGACGAAAAGCAAATAGCAGTCAAGACGGAAGCAAATATACGAATATCTTTATAAATAAGTATACAAATATATGTATGTATGCGTGAGTGTATATGACGATAGAATAGAAATAAACAAACTGAAATAGATAGATAGATAGATAGATAGATAGATAGATAGATAACGATAGAAAGAATGAAAGAAACATAGTAAAAAAGAGACTGAGATAGATAGATAGATAGATAGATAGATAGATAGATAGATAGATAGATAGATAGATAGATAGAAAGAAAGAACAGACTGAGATAGATAGATAGAAAAAGAAGAAAGAAAGAAAGAAAGATTTAGATGACAAAAGAAAGAAATATAGTAAAAAAGAGACTTAGATAGATATAAACAGACGAAGAAAGAAAGAAAGAAAGAAAGAAAGAAAGAATGAAAGAAATTAACAGACTGACATAAATGGAAACAGATGACGAAAGAAAGAAATTTAGTAAAAACAGAGATTGTGATAGATAGATAGATAGATAGATAGATAGATAGATAGATAGATAGATAGATAGATAGATATAGGAGCGTGCCTGTATATGAAGACTGCTTTAATTCTTAGCATAAAATTTTTACGTTGTCGTCTGGTTGCCAAACGCAACAGTCTGTTTCCCTTAATGTGTACACATATTTTTACATCGAAATTACATTTGCTTAGATTCTGAACGAGAAGAAATGTTTCGCCAAGCTGATGACGTCAATATCATTTATCTTATGCACACATACCCAGAAAGAAACAGTAGTTCGTTTTTGATCGCTAAAGCAGATGCATTGTCACTGAGTCAAGAATCGCCACCGCATTTGATATTGACACCAAGCAGATGAAAGGACAACATATTTTTTATGGTCATTTCGAAAATGCTTGCATCTAATGCTCGTATATTGTTGATTCAACAGGAACGTAACTTCTTTTGTATTGATCGCCTTTATTTATTTATGCCTGAGCCAAGTAACAATAGTTCATTTCACATCCACATACAATAAAGTGTGTACAAGACGCAAAGCCAACAGATCAGTTGGGCGCTGTTTGCCCCTGTTAACAGTGCGATACTGAAGACAGTGCCTCACCTGGGCCCCATGATGCCGCTAATTGAACACTGAAGGACTGGCGACATATGGCTTGCGGGTGTGGCGCAATCAAAATTACTTTTGCTTACATTCTGTGCGAGAAGAAACGTTTCGTGTTAGTCCAGAGTGAAAAGCAAATGGCACTCAAAGAAGCAAATTAAACAAAATTATCATTTAAAATAAGAAAGTATATATACAGTGGAACCTCGACCTACGAATTTAATCCGTTACAGAAGTGGATTCGTAACTCAAAATTTCGTATGTCGAAACAATTTTCCCCATTTAAAATAATAGAAATAAAATTAATTCGTTCCACCCCCCACCAAAAAAAAATTGACATAAATATCAATAAAAATCGTATTTTATGCAAAATTAAAGTACTTTTTGAAATATTATACACAAACAATGTAAATAAATATATCACTGTGACTTCTTCCCGGGCTTTATCAATGAAATTTAAGCAATTTAGGATATTAAAGTGATCCTTTCAAAATTCTCTTAGGGCCAGGTTTGTATTTTCGGTCACTTCAAAACGCCTCTGAAACAAGGCAGTTTTATCAGAACTCGAAGCCTCTCTATGTCTCACTATACTGTGGATGCCGCTTCCTTTTTTATTTTTTTTATTTTTTTCAAAACATCCTCAGCTTGACCTAAATGCATTTTCAACTTCAGAAGACGTGCTTGGTATTTTTCTGAAAAGATCCACATACAGTGGTCTTGCCTTTGCACATGTAAAATATCTTCAGAATCACCTCGTAACTGCCTCTCATTCAGACACACTAACAACAGCTTCTCAGCATCTTGTAGGCTTTTTGGACAAGGCTTGGTAATTATGCTAACTCCCTTGGCTACACCAAGCTTTTTTATTTCTATCTTATTCTTTAAGATAGTGAAAATTGTTGATGCTGAACGTCCGTATAGATTGGCAAGGTCAGAAACACGGGTACCTTCTTTGTGCTTCTGAATGATCTCCTTCATTTGCACGGATATTTTCCCCTCTTCTTAGTAGCAACCAGCCTCTTGGGTGACATCGTGGACTACAAAAGTTCAAGTTACTACATGTGTTTTCCATTTTAGTTGTTGCCGCTATTGAAAGTCATCACGTGATGTGACTTCTGGCATCTGGTTCAGTTCTCTATTCGTGATTTCGCAGCGCCAGTCAACAATATTCGAAGAACGATGTCCCGTGCTAAAACCTACAGGCTTTATTCGTTCGGAGCCATTTTAACCATTGATTTTAGTAAACAGTGATATATATCGGACAGTTTAGGTATTTATGAACGTGTTTGATGCCACTGGTGACATCCACATGAAAGCCCCGATCTAACTGGGCTATTTTAAAACATGATTCTTTATCAGTTTGCGCTGTTGGTCGAAACTATTCCAAGTGAAATGTATTCTATGTTCAGTTTCCTAATCTATATTTTTTTTTATAATTAACGTAGCATGATTTGGTTCACTTGAGCACATCATTTACTGGGGACCTCTGCGTTTCACTGCACCCATTCTCATCAGTTGGACCATATCCCCCTGTAACAATGTCCTCTCTTGAAAATTCTACCCAGCATCGAGGCTACCATTCTCGAACATCTCTTTTTTGGGGCGGGCAAGAGGCTACGCAGAGGCCCAAACCTCGACTTCATGGGTCAGTTGAAGACATTCTGTGAGGAGGGATCGACTCACCCAAACGTGTCTATCGCCCACACCCCTCTGTGTCTCCTGTTCACAGCTCTTCAACAGTAGGCTGGGCTTTGACAGCCATCTCCGGCACCGGAATAAAGGAATTGGTAAAGACAATGACGATCCTAATGATCGATTATGAGCGGATGCCGTCGACGTCAACAACAATGGGTGTCATCAGGCCCAAAACGACCTGGATTGGTTTTCTCGAGACTTCTGATTAGTTGGATGATATTCACCCAATATCAGAACAAACTTGAATTCATGGAACGTGATGAAGAGGCCTGTTCGTATATATGTGCCTACAGATATCTAGGAGTCAGTCGTTCAACTCTGAACCGACTGTTCGGTTAAACTCTCTTCCTACGGGCGGGAGGAACCCGAAGGAGGCTACGCCGAAGGGCGGAGTCTCCTTCGGGGAGGTAAAACCGGCCCTGAACCCGTTTATACGGGTTCAAATGGGCTATTTTTTGGCCGAGCCTAAAGGCTCGGAAATGCCCACGTTAAAAAGGCCTTGTGCCACATGACACCCTCGTGGGTGGGGGGTGACTGAATATCGACAGATATCTAGGAGTATGAATAGTTATTGAAACTCCCCAGGAGTTTTCCTACGACTTGTAGAAACGATGCGACATCGAATTGGTGTACTTTTTCTTTTCTTTTTTTTTTACAGTACAAGGCCCAAAGGCCAATCGAAGTAGAGGATTACGTTAAGGGGTAGTTTATATGGATTGACTTTAGACTTGAAATGGTTAAGATTGTAGTGATCGGGGAAATATTCTCTTGTGAGTCTGTTCCACGGGGCAGCGGTTCGCGGGAAGCAGTTTGAGTGAAATTTACTTCTCGCCGATGGAATATGGAAGGAATATAAGTGGCATGGCGAGTCCTAACCGTGAAGGTTAGACCTGGTGGAACCAAGAAATGTAGTTCGTTCGAGCACTTTCCGTGGCAGTAGCAATCGAGTAGTGAGAGACTCATCACATCCCGCCTGAAAGAGAGAGGTTAGATTGTGGGAAATAATTCTTCTCTAACAAGGGCTCGGAGACGCTTTTGAACTCTATCTAGGCTGAAAAGTGGGGTCAGGGCAGCTCCCGCCCAAATATGGGCTTGATCTCTCTCTTATAAAGGTAGAGGATATCATGAGGAGTCAGGTACTTACTGGAGCGGTTCAGGGAACCGATCATTTTACCTGCATCTTTAGTGATGGGTTGTATATAGGAGTTCCACTTGAGGTCGCGTGTGAGTTTGAGGCCCAATATCTTCTTAAGGTACAGGGCTTCCTCGAGGAACTACATGATACCAGACACCTGTGCTATGACTTTTGGAATATCAGGACACATATTTAATTCTTAACATATTAGATAATTACTGTATCAAAGAAATGTGTTTTGATGATTGTAACACCCTATTTTGTCGGTGTAAGGGTAATATTTAATAGAGTTTATTGTTTCGAAAAAAAGTTATCGTCTGTTTTTTGTTTTTTTTGCGGGGGTGGGTGGATACTGTAATCATAAATAATATCACTTATCACATCATTTCTTTATTATGTAGATATGCGACCTTGCATATGCAAGGGGCATGGCGACCCTCACTATCAATTATTCGACGGCCAAGGGATCAGTTTTGCTGGAGTCTGTAAATACCTGATGGCAAAACCAATGTCAGGATTAAATTTGACCGACTTTCAAGTTGAAGTGAAAAACGAACATCGCAAAGATGACCAACGTATTTCTTTTACTCGTTTTGTTGAAATCAGATTTAAGGATTTCAGAGTGAAGCTTATGGGCCAACGTAAAGTAATGGTGAGTACATAATTACAATATATTTAACTTTAGCTTATCGTTGAATGCACATATGTACCGAATATCCATTCTATTGACAGAGAAAAGTTTTCTTAATGTTTTATCTATATAATAAATTCGAATGTCAGTGTTTTACGCTGTGAGTAAATTAAAAACATTCCAGGCCGAATCCGGACCCGTAATCATGAAATTTTGGATCCCCGTGTTTACGGCGATTTTTTTTTTTGAGGGGATTCTGCCATCTTGGCTTCGACTGATAAAGAAAATTAAATGGACACAACTCTCCAATTTTCAATAGCTCATGTTCATGAAAAAATTAGTTCTCAAGTTACAGCGTTTCAAAATAAAATTATCTGTGTTTTCAACTAGAGGCTGTAGCCAATCATATCGTACTATTTTGGAATCACGTGAGCAAATTAAATACATTAAAAAATTAAAAAACGTAATTCTAAAATTTTGGATTATTTTCGGCGATTTTTAGATTACTTTTTGCGACAATAACAATTTTAGATTATTTTTTGCGACAATAACAATTTTTATAACTTGGGAATAAATTTGGGAATAATCAATTGCGAAATCCATCAAAAGTCACCCATAAAATAAAAATAACTGTTTGTATGGAAAGTAAGGACATATGTACATCAAATTGTATTTAAATTAAGTGGCAGCAGAAAAATTGTTGTTGAACTTTTAAAAAGCAAGCTTAAATATTAATGCAATACTTAAATGCAACGATCAATTTTGAGTTCTTCTGTGGTTTATTGTTGCATATCGCATCTACTTCTCTCTACTTATTGTGACGAAGGACCAATCAAGAGCCCTCTGTAGCTTAAATGCCGCACGATAGGGAGGCTTTTAAGCTAATTAATAATAAATATGAATTTAACAACATACTATATTTATTATTTACATTATTTATATTCGGGCTATTATCATATTTGTTGTTATCTCAATGTCTCGACCGTTGTGTCCTTGGACCTCTCTCAGGTGTATATCGATGTGCGTAAACTACAGGGAATTCTGAACTGAACCCTTTCTTTAATCCACGGGTGTAGACTGTCCTCGTTCCACTGCTTATGTCTAGGGATATCGTCTAGTTCTCATTTTTATTTAGTACTGTTCAGTTATTGCTCGCCCGGTTCCACTGGATACAAGTAGACACTGTCTGACGCAGAAAAATACTCTTAGGAAAGATAGTAATCCACGTCCTCTCTCCCGTTCTATGGGTTAATTAGTAAGACTTTCATCACAAAAGCATTATTATTTCCAAACAAAATTGTAACAATCTAAAAAAAATTTTTGACTTTAAATAAGGCGCAACGGGTTGATAAGCCGTAAAAGAACGCATATTAATTTTATGGATACAACATTTCAACCGAGTACTTTCTGGTCATCATCATGTCGTTCATTGTCTGCTTGATATGGGATACCTGTTGATTACTGGGTTATGTTTTGTCACTGTTCCTTTTGTAGAACCGATGATTGACATGATCCAAAATCGAAACCGCCACTACTTAATGACATTAATATCTGACGTATTTCCTAAGGGTATATAGATAACACCTATATCCACTACACAACCTGACAGACGTGGTATATTGTTCAAGCCTTTTATATTCAGTGTCCGATGGTTTTTGTTAGTGGGTTATGATAGCGGGTCCGTACCGCTTTTCATAATTTAGTATTTCATTTCTCCTATAATGAGTACGATATTTGGTGACCGTTACAAATGACCTACCGAATGAGAATGCCTCAGCATAATTCCTACAATGACTTTCATATTTGGTGACCGTTACAAATGACTTACCGAGGGAGAATGTCTCAGCGTAATTCCTACAATGAGTACGATATTTGGTGACTGTTACGAATGCACCTTACGAAGAATTGTCGCCGTTGAAAGACTTTGGGAATAAACATGATTTTATAAGTTAAACGCCATATATCTGTGAGTTGTGTACTGCAAACAAAACAATGACGGAAAGCAATGATTCTTGGCAGCACTCGTCTGGTAATGTCATATGTGCCAACGATAATTAGTGAACAGTAGCGAAAGAGACGAAAAGATTTCGCCCAGGGTGCATCTTGTCAAGAATGGTAATGTCAATACCAAAACAATGTTATGTAATAAAAAGACCTGAGCACGAAAACTGGTCGCCCATTCGTGACATTGCAGTTTTTATTTTATTTTTTTAGTTTCTTACACTTCTTCTGTGTTTCGCGTCCCTTCATGTTATAGGCGACCATGGCTCGCCACAACTTTCCCTCCTTTGTAGCTCTTAGTTGTATATTATTGTTATCTCCCACATCTGAAAGAGCCCTAAGACATGTATTTTCTTCTTCTTCTTCTTCTTCTTCTTCTATGTGTCGCTTCCCTTCAGCACATAGTCGATCATGGCTCTCCATAATTTCCTATCTCTTCTCGCTCTTAGCAGTTTTTCTCCCTTTGCTAATGCTCCCGCTATCCGCTATCCATTAACAGAAGTTCTCCATGTCAGTGGCTTGCTTCCTTCCCCTATCTCTCTGCCCTCAATATGCTCTGTGAGGGTTAGATTCTCCAAGCCCTTCCTCATTAGGGGTCCAAGGAATTTCAGCTGTCCTTTCCTTATTCAGTGTATAAGTTTTTTTTTCTGTTGCCATTTTCTTTAAGACTTCCTTCTTGCTTACTCACTCCATCTATGGAATGTTTAGTATCCTACTTGCTGTGGTGTCTTCCCTCGAATGTTGGACTCTTCTGCCTACTATAAGGTTAGTAGGCGAGAAGGCCTTGGGGAACAGTCGACTAGATTGAACGCTGGTCAACCGACAACTACTCACTAGTCGTATAATAATCTTCTGCTGTACTTACTGTTTAATATATGATATATCTGCAGGCCTGGTTTTTGTTATTTCTTAACCATTTACTTGGTCGCAACACTACTGTAGTTTTTTTCCTCGTCCGCAGGAATATTGACCTACATTCATTGTCATATAAAGGAATAGATATCACATAGCAATGCAGCACTTTTTTCTTTGTTTCTCACTAAATTATTACGTTTCTCAGCACCTTTCTTATCTTTGGGAATACTTCTTTGTCCAATGTGTGTTCGAATCTCGGTGAAGCATTTTTCCATCCTCTGTTAAAACACTTTCCTGATATTTGAACTAGCTAATCCCTGTGACGGACGACTACTCAAGCCAGTTTGTTTTTGTTTAAAACCAACCTGTGGTCTATACTGCAACTATGCTGAGCAGATCTTAGTGTTTCTGAGAGTGACCGCATAACCTCATACGATTAAAAATTTAAACAACCATCGATGGCTTCCGAATAGTTCCATATTTCTCTTACAAGGCTGGGTGTGGTTTTTCCGACACGTTCCAACTGTTCCGCATACTGCGATCCTTCTTCAGAAGTCACCTCGGTGAGATTCGAACAAGGGTTGCAAGTATTTCGACGGATTAAAGTAGGGATCTCCACAAAAAAAAAAAAAAAAAAAAAAAAAACGGTATACCTAAGGTTTAAAATAAGTATTTAAATACGAAAAATCTTTCTTGAAACTTTTATTTTAGTTTTCAAGCTAATAAGTTAAATTTAATATCTGCAATAAGCAAAATACTTTGCTGTATTTTAAGGACTATTTTAAATTGTCTGGATTTTGGGGGAGGATTTTTTGTGCTAAAATAGCTAATTAGCGCCGTTTTTTAGTCATCTTTTATCATAATGTAATTCTCTTTATTAAAAACTCTACCAAAAATAAAATATACTTTTCTGAAACTTTATCTGAGGAATATTAGCTGATTTAAAGTATAATTAATCTGATTTGAAACAAATATTATTTACTTTAAGTTTAAAATATCGCAGAAATGCATTTCTTAACCTGACATTAGCTGTGTTTTGAACCCGACTGTAGCAGATCTAATTTGGCTCTATTGATAATATATCTGTAAAACATAATTGAAGAAAATGACGTGACGAATTTTTTAAATAATTTTTAAGTAATCATAAAAATTTAGGAAAATGTCCTCCGTAATCCAATGTTTTATTGATTTTTTTTTTAATTTTGGCTTTAAATTTACTTTAGTTATCGCGCTTATCTTCTGATAATGCCGCGTATAGTCGCCCGGACTTACAAAAATCATCACATTTATGCAAATACAAAAAGAATTCAAATGATTTTTAAAATCTTTGAGTTTGATGATTTGTACTGAGCTTTTGCATTCATGTATAGTTTATTCTTAATAATAATATCATCTAAGAGGCTGAAATTAATACAGAATTTTTTAAAGATTTAAAACTTAATAATTTTTTCTTATTAAAATATATAAAAAAAATCAAAACAATTATTCTAAAAGCTCATTATTCATCGAAAATTATTTTTCTTAAAACAATAGTGTCCTTAATATATCTTATTTATAAAAGCAATTAAAAGAAATTGTTGATCAGTGTGATATGGTTGCACTGATAACAACGTATATATTATATTCGCTTGGAAATGAACCGTTTTAAATATTTTGGTAAAACAAGAAATCAATATAATTAATTCGAATAGGATGAAATTACGTGAGAAAACTGTAAAGAAACATAAATTACTTTTCTCTCCGAGAATATTTGCTTCAATTATTTGTATTTGCCAAGAAATATAAAGGCAAAAGGAGCCTTTTGAAAAGAAGAGCGTCAAGGAAGATACAATTACGAAAGATGCAAATATGATTAACCAACCGAATTCAAATCAAGATAATGTTTTATTTTCAAAGCAAGAGCAAATGTTTCCCGACGCTTTATCGTTTTCGCCATCTAATTGGGTACATGCTCAGAAATATAATCAAACTGTTTTCAAGAAATGCTCGGAGTCAAATGCAAAATAAATAACATTCCCCCATTGACATTGTTAATCAACCATTCAGCCAATCCGACTGCACAGGCGAGGAACTTTGTATCTTTACTTATTGATAATGGGTGCACCGCAAAAACTCGTGATGACCAGAGACTGTCAGCTGATCTTTCATCCGATCTAGCTCTAACATCTCAGTGGCGACGGGGCAGACTGGCTGGTTACATCCAATGCCTCGAAAACCAAACTAGCTACATTCCATCATCGCTGATCGGACTCCGAACTACCGCTAGTCACGATGAATGGATGTACCCTTGGGGAGGTACCGTATCTTGAGAGACTATTGGGCCTCAAACTCACAACTGACCTCAATTGGAACTCATACATATGATCCATCGCAAAAGATGCAGGTAAAATCGTCAGCTCCTTACACCGCTCCAGTAAGTACCTGACTTCTGGTATATCCTCTACCATAAAGTGTTGACCATGTTCACCACAGTCTATGAATATAGAATACAGCGCAGTACGTAATCTGTTCAATGAAACAACGTTAAAGATTAATACTCACGAGTCAGACACTCTACTGAATCTGTTCCGTAATTCTTCAGTCTTCGATATCAAAGGCTGGCAGTGATATTTAGCCAACCCCCTCACGAGGGTTACATGTTGCACAAGGCCGGGTTTAACGTGGGATCTCCGTGCCCATAGGCTTGGCCAAAAATATTCCCTATTCGAACGCGTATAAACGGGTTCATGGGCAGTCAACTTCCCCGAACGAGACTCTGCCCTTCGGCGGAGCCTCGTCCGAGTTATCAAACGCTGACAGTGAGTATTCGGGAAAAACATGACTGCCTTTATACACGTTACATTGAATATTTTGAGCCTTCTGATTGGTTAACCCTTCTATTGGTGAACTATAAAATGAGTCAGCTCATTTTGGCTGACTCACTAGTACACCAGGGTACCCAAAAACTCCAACATAAAGAGCCAGACCAGACTTAAAATAGAGTAGTTGTAATTTTTGGCAAGTAGCTTCCCAGTCCCCACCTTCCAGTCACGACAGAGCTCAAAAGCGTCTCCGAATCCTTGTGAGTGACAAATTATTTTCCTACACTGCAACCCATCTCTCACAGACGGGATGTGGCAAGCCTCTCACTGCTTTATCGCTACTGTCATGTTCTAGTTCCACGTGCCATGTCTAATGGATGCCAGTTATCAGTTATCTCCGGAACTTGGAGAGGGGAATTAACAGGAGATAACTGATAACTGACATCCATTAGATATGGCACGTGGAACTAGAACAGTCTACCCCATCGAGCGAAATAAAGGGTTTAGTTCTATTCCAACCACCTGAAGAAGGCCGGAGCGTACAACGGCCGAAACGTTGTGATAAATATGGCAACAAAGATGAGGACAATAGTCCGAATAATGTAAATAGTGGAATAGAGCTCTTCATCATAAAATGTTTGATTTATGCTACTAGTAAACTATAGCCCCGTACAAAGTGACATCAGTATCTATAATGAAGGCAGTCCATTTTTGAAAAGGAAAACTCTGATGAAACCAGGCGTAAATCGTATAATAAACTACCATTGGAATGCAGGGTGGCAGTCGGGTTTTATTATTTATTCGATCGTGCTAGCTCAGGTAGATGATACACAGGGATAGATGGAACTCCATAGCCGTAATGAAGGCAGTCCATCTTTGAGAAGGAAAACTAATGAAACCAGAATAACCGTTTAAATCAACTGCCATTGGAATGCATGATGGTAGTCACATGTAGATAGCATTACATGATAAACTATGTATTTGACTTATACACTATCTTCGAAAATGGTCAGTGAAAACTGTCAGTAAATCTAGCACTGCTACTCTCTATAAGAATGACGAAGCGTAGATGGGTTCTGAGCCACTGAAAAACAAACAAGAGTATCACTAATTCCAGAAAGCCATACCGCATCTCCCGGGCCGTAATTGATGACATGTTAGACGCATAAATAACCGAGCTTGCTCGGATTATAAACAAGAAGGAAACATTAACATTTTCCCAGTTACATGAGTCACCATGTTCAGCACGATATATCCAAACTTTAGTTATAGCTGTTAGTTCAAACTGATATGTAACAAAGACTTTAAATAACTAAGCTAACATTGCATTTATTTAAAGAAAAACATATTCACATATATATTAATACCATTTGATTATGTTTCACTGCATCACTGCTGTTTGGGTCAAATTTTGACGTCATGACAGTTTTATCTATGTCGTAAGCAGAGTAGATGTCAACTTGAATGTCGTCCACGGAGTCATATTGTCCTTCTTCTTCAAAAAGGATGATATCTTCACTGTAGTCCAATGCATCCCACTGGCCACTGGAATGTGTGTTTGTCTATGTTGTATAGGAGTAAAGTGTTGCTGCCGACACTGTAGTTTGCACATAGATCGCCGGAGAGCAAACACAAGCGATCCCATTTTTGAATAAGTAGATCACGTGATAGTAAAATAAATATATATATATATATATATATATATATATATATATATATATATATATATACAGGGTGACCCCAAAAAAATGGGAACTTTTAACAATCCAAGAAAACCTCTGCTTTAAAATCTGTGTAAAGTTTATATTTCAAAACATAAAATGAATTATATAAATTCTTATTTTTAATCGATATGAAACGGATAAAAGTTGAACTAATGTTAAATGTAAGTTAAATTTAGATGTTACAAGATCTAGAAAGCCAGGGCAAAAAACGACATTTTCCATACTTCAATATTCGTTTAGAGACGCGTATTATACATGAGAATTTATTATACGCTAATAATTATAGTAATTTAATTCCTAATTTAGTTCTGTTACGAAAACGTTTTTGCATTTTCTTTTATTCTCAAGAGTAACAATAAGCTTATATCATGAATTCATTTTTAATTTATAATTTATTCTTTACGTGCAATGTCCCGTCAGTACGTAGGCGATTATGGCTCTCCACAGAGTCCATTTCTTTATTACCTTTTATTTGCCATGGTTTCTCGTAAAAAAAATATGGAGTGGTTTTCCGTTGCCTTCTGCACGGTTTTCAATTCATCGTTTTCCTTCTCTTTCACCCAAAGCTAGAGATCTTAGTCTACCATATTATTTCACCTATACCTGGGGAGGTAGGAGAAAGACGGAATCATGCCTTTTCCAAGGATATTTATGCAACAAAGTGAACGCAATAAAGGATTTGAACTCAACTCTCCGATTTCACTTTATTCCCTGGTATCCGTTACACTACCCACTCATTCTCTTTATAATTTAACTGCTACAAATTCTAAAAAGTGATTAAGTGTTATAAGTGATTACGTGTTAAACTACCGCAAAAATTTGTTGATTTATTCATGATGGAATGATATATTATGACATGTCTCTAATTTGTACTTAGATACATTGTATTTATTTTCAATTTTTCTACTTGAATTGTTCACCTATATTGAGTATGATCTATTATTGTACGTATTTAGGTTACAATAAACTTTTTATTTTATACGAATACCACCTTATGACAATTGATATGTAATAGAGTGTGATCCCCGTGCCATAGATTGGAAGGCACGAGACCCTTGCACCGGCCCTGCACAAGAGATGTTGCTTTTTTCTCAAGAATATCGTAGCTCAAAGTTAGAAGTATTATTCATCCATGAATGCGTGTAATACACTCATATTTACAGTAATGCAGTTCAGAATTTGATTTTTCATGGAAAAATTTTTGCAATTTGTCTATTATCCACAAGAGAATAAAAATAAGCTTCTGTCATTGTCGCATTTTTTTATTTATTTTATACATTTTTCTAGGTAAATAACAAAGAGATAAAGACGCCAATCCTAACACATCCCGGTTTTAAAATCACTGAAAAGTCTGGATGGTTAAGACTTGAAACGATATTTGGCTTACGTGTTCAATTCAACGGAAACGCCGATTTTGTTATCGAGTTGTCGCCGATTTACCGCAATCACATGACTGGTATCTGTGGTAATTGTAATGGCGTCAAAGATGACTACAAAACGAAATCGGGTATTGATGTGTCCTCCAAACCAGATAAATATGCAACGGTCGTTAAGAGTTACCAAGTTTTAGATGACTCTCTAGCTTCTGGTCACATGTGAGTATATTTCTCTTCTAACTTTTTTTGCCATTTTCCTTCCTCTAGACTGGCTGCCAACCAAGGCTGCCGTACTTTTTAAAGCATAGTTGGAGGAAGATGGATTCACGCTTTTCCCAGGGGCATTAGCGCAAAAGAAATCAAACAGACGAGCTCTCCACAGGTTGAACAATTCTGATGAGTATAAGCGAAAAGGGGACAAAAGAAGCCAGGTTAGACAATTCTGATGAGTATAAGTGAAAAGGGGACAAAAGAAGCCAGGTTAGACAATTCTGATGAGTATAAGTGAAAAGGAGACAAAAGAAGTCAGGTTAGACAATTCTGATGATTAAAGTGAAAAGGGACAAAAGAATAAGTTAGAAATTCTGAAGGGGAAAAGGAGAAAAAGAAGCAGGTTAGACAATTCTGATGAGTATAAGTGAAAAGGGGACAAAAGAAGCCAGGTTAGACAATTCTGATGAGTATAAGTGAAAAGGGGACAAAAGAAGCCAGGTTAGACAATTCTGATGAGTATAAGTGAAAAGGGGACAAAAGAAGCCAGGTTAGACAATTCTGATGACTATAAGTGAAAAGGAGACAAAAGAAGCCAGGTTAGACAATTCTGATGAGTATAAGTGAAAAGGGGACAAAAGAAGCCAGGTTAGACAATTCTGATGAGTATAAGTGAAAAGGGGACAAAAGAAGCCAGGTTAGACAATTCTGATGAGTATAAGTGCAAAGGGGACAAAGAAGATAGTTTCGTCAATTCTGATGAGTATAATATACATTATATAATAAGTATATGGAATTTTTTTTCGTCCCATTAGTAATATGCAATTTAATTTACATGTTTCTTACTTTAATTCCCAGGAATAAACTTGATAAGACTGGGACGAAACCGGTTGTTTTAGCTATTCAAAAATGTCTTTTAAATTACGCTTATTCCTTGCTATTATTAAATTTTGTATACATATATATATATATATATATATATATATATATATATAAATATATATATATATAAAATGAGTGAAAAACAGTAAAAAATCTACAGTTCGTAGCATTTACTTTTAAAAAGTGTTCAATACAAAGTAGAGCATAATATTATTATAATATTTTTATTATAATAAATTAGAATAAAAACATTTTACATCGCTACACAAAAATTTTCATGTTTCACTACTAAGATTGTACTTCCTCAGGCGATGGTAGAAAACTTGTGTTAAAACTGATTTATTAGCGAAATTAAAAAACAAATCCTTACCTCTTTTCGGAAGTTAAAGGTGAGGCATAAGGTCAGAATTAAAAATATACGTATGGGTATGTCTAGATTAATCAATTACACGTCAGATCTAGGCTAAAATATAAAAATAAGGTCAGATGGTGGGTTATTTGTACATATCAAGAAAGCTGACGCTTAGACGTGTCATCCAAAGATACTAGCGAATACTGCAGCGAGAAATGTATTATATATGTATCCAAGTATGATTTGCATATTAGTTGAAGTAGACAAAAATTTACCAGAAACAGTTTTTAATTTTTTTTTTTTTTAATATACTCAGGAAGCTTCTTAAAAAGGCCAATAGCTAAAATTAAAAATTTGGGAACATCTATATACGTTGCTAATTATACTGAATAGATGGTAAAACCTGACAATATTAAAAGTTGAATAAATCAAATAATTGTTGGTTGGACCATAATATACTAATAAAATCATGTTTATATAATTGTAATGCGTAATTATTTATGAAAAAATTATTAACTATATTTTAAAGTAAAAGGTAAATACTGTCGGATTAACACCGTTAATTCATTTCTTTAGTTTAACAGACCCTTATTGTTTGGAAACTTTATAATATGCAATTTTTCTTGTAAACATGGAGAATATGGATCATGTAAGGATTTACAATTTCTACTTATTGTTAATATTTTCCATTTTACCGTAGGAGTTTTGTTAACTTCTTTTAAGTGCCAAAATATTTAGAAAGGGATGTTCTGTTATGGTATGCATTGTTGTTGAATGATAATGTACTGATACCATTATTTTATATATATATATATTAGCGTATATCTCACGTTTTATTAGTTAATCTAGACATACCCATAAGTATATTTTTAAATCTGACCTTATGCGCCCTCCCCACATTTTAATTTCCGAAAAGAGGTAACGATTTCTTTTTACATTTCCTTAATAAATCATTTTTATCACAAGTTATCTAGCATCGCCTGAGGAAGTACAATGTTAGTACTGAAACATGAAAGTTTTTTTTTTGTTTTGTTTTGTTTTTTGTGTGTGTGACGACGTAACATACTTGATAATGGACAATTCATCTACCGGCCTGAATATTCGAGAAATTTTGTTAGAAAAATATGCGTCCTCCGGCAGGATTCGAACCTGCGTCCCCTAGAGGAAACCGTCATTAGATCTGACGTAGCTTGAGCTCCATGTCACGAAGAACCTCCTGGTCAAACCAAAGCACTATTCGGGCTTTGTTGGAAATAAATAAATAAATAAATATACTGCTTAATACGTGAATAAAAACAGCATCTATTCAAATATGGGTATTCATTAAAAATAACGTTTAAGCAATAAATTAAAAATATTTCAGATTAATAATGAAAAAATCAATTGATATATATATATATATATATATATATATATATATATATATATATATATATATATATGATAAGCAAATATAAATGGATATAAATCCGACAGAATGAAGAAAATATCTGGAAAAACAAAACAAAAATCCTTAAAATGCGATTATGCTCATATTAAAACAACATAATCGCATTTTAAGGATTTTGTTTTTTTTTCCAGATATTTTCTTATATATATATATATATATATATATATATATATATATATATATATATATATAATTCTAGTCTAGAAGAATCCTCAACAGAATGCAAGAAAGCACTGGACGGCCGTTTCATCCTATTTTGGGACTCATCAGTAGAGCGCATCCACTACCGAGAATCGAACCCTAACCGTTCCTGATCTAGCATCTCGTCAAACAGTCACTTTCTCACAGACCTGCTATGGCTTCCCTCTGTCTTTTCTACAAATATTTTCACGGCAACTGCTCTGACAAGCTACTTTAACTGGCACCCAACTGCATAAATTTAAGCGTGCTACTAGGTTGGCATCTCGGTCACACTTTTTCACTGTTGAAACATTTAAATGTAACCGCCTCTTCTACTCCAACAGCTTCTTCTCTTGCACTTCCCGACAGTGGAACTCCCTTCCTCCTACCTGCTTCTCTGATAGCTATAAGCTTCAAATATTCAAATGTAATGTCAATCGACATCTTCTGATGCCTTAATCCTGATCCCCGTCCTTTCCTCAAACACTCCTCTGTACTCTTGCTCTCACTCACTGTAACTTGTTGCGTGCTTGAGGTGAAATGCTTAAAAAAAAAAAAAGTAAGCATAATACCCATTGGATCAACGGGCCTCGGTGACGAAGAGGTAACTAACTAGACTCGATATAACCCCGCTACTCACTAAATTCCGTTGTGTAAGTATACTTAACCCAACGGATTGTGCCCCCAAGAGTATATATATATATATATATATATATATATATATATATCACATTTGACTAAGAGTATACACATCGAGCATCAGTAAAATTCTGCCATAAACGTCAAGATTTTCTCAGCAAAACTGCACATTGGTTTAAGAAATTTTTAATTAACTGTATTTTTATCATCTTGTGCTATAAAATGATTAACAATACGCGATTCCCTAATCACAGATTAGGAAGTGTCTAAGACTGACCGCTAACCAGAGGGTGCAGAACATAAATCAGAGATTACGTTGTTCCGTATGTAGATAATAAAACGCTTCAGTGAACAAGAAAAACAAATGGATCTTCTTCCAGTTATCCTGACGATTTTATTGAATATTTAAAGTTAATTCGATTATTGATATCATTGTCTAATTATCTTCAAATCTCCCTTTTAACCACACAATATTATATCTCGATCTGATAATTTTTGCGTTTTTATTTATATAAGAATTCGACACCTTTTAATTAACTAATTGCCTTTTGTATTAATATATTGGCGACAGATGGGCTACTTATAAAAGAAAGAGAGAGATAAAAAAAACGACCTTTCAGCTTACAAATGTCATTAAAATATGCCATGGCAAGCGGCGTGGGTTCACTTATAAACGCCTAGCAGCTTCCGAAGCAATTTCTGATAATATATTGTATTATTATTGCTTGATTTTAAAAATTAGGTTTTCCGATGACTAAATAATTGTTTGTTTGTTTTTTTACTATCACATTCATCGTTGTTTCGAAATTAATTTTTGATCAAGAGCCATCAATAAAACTAAATATGTAGCTAATTTTATTCATAGTCTCACTTCTAAAACTAATTAAGATTCAAATGAACAGTCCTTCTCTGCAACTTCTCTCTCTTATCGGAGTATAGAATATCATGGATCTCTACAGCTACCTTTTAATCTTTAATCTCTGTGAACTGCAAAAAAAAAACATGATTATGCTTGAAAAATACAGTATTTTCGTTTCCCCTTGCCATCTCTACTGTTAGACTAGCTTCAAATCGATATTAGAGAGCCAATCTGCCATGCTATTTAGATAGCATATCTTCCGGCTTACAAGACGCTGCGGCTTTAAAGACGCAGCCTAATATTGGAAAGAAATTTCTAAGAAAAAAGTTATTCTCATATAACAACACATTCACCATACTAGCGCCATTTATTTTTTACATCAATAACTCGTCCGATTTTGTTTGTATGGCAATGACATACTAGTCAAGAGTAGAAAGGCTCCCGCCGCTGCTAAGTAAACAGAGCATGTTTAAGCTTGTGGCTCGGCTCCAGGAAGGTTTATAGTACTGGTAATAGCTAAGTACTGAGGTTACATCATATAAAAGGTTGAATTAGATAGATAGCTAACATTATAGTGTAATGACTCAACATACAAATCCACGTCCCTATCAGTCAAGCAAATTAGGTGACCGTCCAAGCTTACTTGAACCTGGGTGTTACCTTACATTCGTCTTGGAAGACGTGTATTTTTCAGGGTATTTTTAGGAAAAAAAGTGCATCTTGTAAGCCGGAAAATACGGTAATAGTCTAGAGTAGAAGAGAGGGTTTCATACCTTTTCCGAGGTTAATAGTGCGTAGTGAACACAAAATCTGCGCTGGAATTCTATATTAACCGTTAATCGCTATTCTGCTCGCGCCTCCATCCAAAAAGTACGCTTTTTGTAAATTTTAATAAATAAATAGGGTTAAAATAATATAAGCACAGTAAAATTGAAATAGTCTCAAAATCTTTTTTTATGTTTTCCACCAATGAATAACTACTACGATGCTTTAGTGTCGGCTGCATTTTTATATTGCCTATGTGTGGAACCCCAGCTATGGGTTAAATAGAAGGCCAGCTAGGCTCTTAAGCCTTGGGTAGTAACCAGTTTAAGAGAAATAAAACTCTGAAATCAAAACCACGGAGTCAACGGGATACCAATCGATTGTCTTTTCCCCAAAATAACAATTCATTGATAAAACACAAAGGTATTAAGTTAAAGAAAGGGAAGCTGTGACAATTCATGATCACCTACTTCCTAAAAGGTTGTGTGAACATTGTTATTTTTTCGAGGGTGAATACAAATTTTTGCTGGATGGACGAGTAACGACGTCCTAGTCGCAAAACATTGAAAACTTAAGCAAACATGGATTGACGTACCCACAGTAAGACGGAGCTTCTAAAGAACGTTTTTTCCCCCATGTCACCTTTTTTAACTACCTTCACTCTTCGGCAATGTTTATTCTTTTAAAAAGTAATGATTAGAATTGGAATAAAACCTAAACATATAAAGAAAGAAATTTTTTTTCGTTCTTGAGAATTTACAACATTAATTTTATATTTACAACATTCTAAAAACTAATACAATTAGAACTAATGCAATGCAATATTTATCATTTATCAATTTATAAAGAAATAAATGCGAAAACCATTTTTTATTTATAAATTTATAAGCATTTACTAAATTTTAAAATATGTGAACCAACTATAAGGAAATCCTTATTATTTACTATTTTATAAAGTTTGAATCAATTGGCAATTAGCTGATGTTTTGCCAACCAATCCAATAAACAATATAATAAATAAATCGTGTAAATATACAATCTAATAAATAAATAGTATTTATTATTTTGTTGTCAATTCTCAAGAACAACGTTGAATAGGATACAACACCTGTTTGTAATTTTTTTTTGTTTTTTGAAATTTTATGTAAATAATTATAAATTTTCTCCTTTATACAATTCAGTTGCAACAAAAATTTGGCATAAGCTACAGAATGAAAGAATACTGAAACAATTGGATGACTTATCGCATTAAGTAAGTATTTCTTTATTCCATTATATATATATATATATATATATATATATATATATATATGTATGTGTGTGAGTGTGTGTGTGTATATATATATATATATATATATATATATATATATACACACACACACATATACATGAAGAAATAAAAAATAACAAATTGGAAACGTTTATCACTCTAACATGTTTCACTTTCTTTTAAAGCTTTATCAAAGAATAAGACATGGAGAAAAATTAAAGTCTGGTATTTTTACTTTTGTGTTGTTTTGATTTTTATTGAATAATCATGTTTCTCATACATTCGACTTGTTAAACAACATTAGTATAATTTGTCGCCTTCCTAATTCTCGGAGAGACAACGCGTCTATTTGAAATTTCAATGTGTGTGTGTGTGTGTGTGTGTGTGTGTGTGTGTGTGTGTGTGTGTGTGTGTGTGTGTGTGTGTGTGTGTGTGTGACGAATGCACAACCGCAATTTTCGACGGATTTGCACCAAAATTTACATGCACATGCTCCAAGTTAGCGGGAAGGCCAAGACAGACTTTGCACTTCCCAATTCCCATCGATAGTGGAAATAATCGATTTTTTCATGCTTCTACGGCAGTTTTCATGTAGTTTGCGGCCATTTTCTACTGGCTAGAGCGAGAGCCTATAGCTGGCTGCCACGAATATGCAGGAAGATTCTATTGGCCTGTGTGAGAGCCAACAGCTGACTGACACGAATGTTAACTAGCATGCTAGCATGCAAAAAAAATCGATAGCTGCATTCGTCACAGGTGTGAGAAATTTAAATCTGCATGGCACTTTACTCCAATTGGCTCATTCGCTTGCTTAAACTCAACGTTGATTCTGATTCCGCAGAACTGGGTTTGGTGGGAAAAAGTATTTGTTGTTAATATTCTTTTTTCATTCAGTTTTTACAGTTACGAGTCCTTTTTTAAAGCTGATCGTTTTGTGTTCATTTTGTTTAGTTCTTTTTCGTAACAGATTTAATGTTTAGTATAGAGCTTAGAAAAAATTCGCAGTGTGAGATAGGCAAGAAGTAAGGCATGTAGCAACATCAGCACGGGAAAGGGCACTCCTTTAAAGGCAAGGAAGGGCAAAAATATTTTAAGTCAAGTGATAGCGATTGCTGTATGAGTCGTACGATTTTTGAATCAAGCACGGGCACCGCCGGGCCATGCTGCTAGTATATATATATGACAAATAAGGGAAAAGGATAACATCAGTAGTACGCAGTTATCAATGTCGTAATCACAGTTTCAAAATCAACATTTGTAAATAAAAACTATGTGCAGATAACTCTTTAAAAAGTCGGTTTTAAAAATCAGTAGGTTTCGATTCTGATTCTACAAAAATTATTCCCAAAAGTTTGTTTCCATAATTTTACGAGCGGACCGGTTCACTTAAGTCTTGCCACCCTTTGCATCCATCAGTTTAATATTTCGGTTTTATAGAAATCAGATACGGTGTTTTAAGAAAATGCTGTGAATTTTAATCCCCATAAATTTCTCTTTTTATTATCTGTAACTTTAAGTGACTTTTTCAGAATTATAGTGGAGTGGTTTCCCATTGATTCCTTAAAGTCTTTTTTAAAAATTAAGAATTGCACTTCTCCTAGACAGGTAGCTAACCATGGCTAAAGCATTTAGCCAGCCCTATTATTTATCCCGTACCTGGGGGGCAATGATTCATGACTTTCCCTAGGATTTTAGGGTGAAATGAACACAAAACTTTAATTTGAACTCGGCTCACTGATTCCATGTGCTGCACTCTAACCGTTATGCTATTCAACATTAAAAGAAATACTTAATAAGACCAATTATATTGCGACTTAAAAAGACTTAACAATGCAACCATTCACAGCCGTTTCTTTTCTTTTAATGGATTGATAGGATAGCTTCCTTTTTTTGATGGAATGTTGGGGCAGCTTTAAACAAAGATGTCTGCCACCTGGAGCGAATTTTGCAATGTGTTTTGTGCTCGATGTTATCGTGATTTTTCCAGTGAATAAGTTCAATAAAAGCACGCTTCTTACGAGTCATAGAAAACATAATTTGTTTACTGCGTGTGAAGTGTCACGGGCTTACCTGAGAATAAAAGAACTAATTTCAATCATATGTACATATGTGTAAGGACATTGACGTGATGCAATGTTTAGCAAGCTTGTCTCGCTGAAACAATTACAACTGTGTAATGAGTTCGATCCTCACTGGATGCCTCATACTTTCGGCCTTGTTTCATATCTAAGCTACACTTAGAAAATCACCACATGTACATTTGTGTGCCTATGTGTTTTCAGACATCTCTTCAATATCTTTGACGATAGAGCGGTAGCAGCGGTCTGATTTATCCCTAATATGAATGTAACTATTTCGTATTTAAATCAATGTAAAACAATAATTTCCTTTTTACGAATATATGCACGTTACAATGAGACGTCCAGCCTGCTATTCATCTCGAAGTTTTCGACAAAATTCAAAGAAGGGTCTGTAATGTAATCGATCCTGACCTGGCGTCTCGACTTCAGTCACTTTCTCAACCATATGATGTAGCTTCCTTCTGTCTTTTCTACAAGTATGTTCATGACAACTGCTCTGACGAACTTTTTTCTTTGGTGCCCCGACTGCATGAAATTAAGTGTGTCACTACATTGACATCTAGGTCCCACCCGTTTACTGTTGAAATAGTTAAATTCTACCGCCATTTCTACCCCCAACAGTTTTTTTTCACGTACTTCCTGCGTTTGAAAATCCTTTCAATTTTTCCTGCTTTTCTGATAACTATAATTTCCAGAAATTTAAATGCAACGTCAACTGCTATTTTCTATATTCTTTAATCCCGTTCCACTTATTTCCTTTCCTCAATCATCCCTCTACTCAGTCTTCTTTTACATTTTCACTGCTTGTAATCCCATGCGTGGAATTCCCGCCTTCTTGGAGTGAAATGATTAAAAAAAACTATACGATAACAAAATATTGAAATTCTCCTAAGACTGAAAAATTAATAACTTCATATCTAAAGTTTTTTTGAATATACAAAAAGAAAGATGGCCAAAAACTTAAACAAAGTTTTGCAAAAGTAGGTATACAATAAGTATCATACCAGTATTATAATAGCGGTTTTCGGATTCATTTAATTAATTAAAATATTTTTAATATTTTAATTTTCCTAATATTTATTATAATAAATTTATTATAGTTTTTTTTTAATTTTTAATAAATAATTATAATAAATGTTTTGCATGTAACGAGGAGCGTGTGAATGACGGGGGCAAACAGTTTGAATATTTGAGGGATTGATATGTTTATTATTGATATATATATATGTATAGCTGGCCACTCATATTCGAGGATACCCGTCTACTAGGGCGGCTAGCCAATCCCTATTAAAAACGCTTGCTCAAGCGCATTTGTATTTATTCAACACCCACAAAACCCACCTGTTGTTTATACTGCAACTATGCTGAGCAGACCTTAGTTACAGTTTCTGGGAAATAGCTTGTTACCTAAGCGTGATCAACAATTTGAACAAGACCATCACGCTCAAGCCCTCGACCACGATGACTTGTGACTTCGTGCTAGCACAGCTACTGACAGCCCCAAGGGTTCTGTCTACCCAATTTCACTCACAAGGCTTGGGTCAACCCGTTGTGTGGTTTTCAGGCACTTTCCAAAAATACAGCATGCTGGTATCGATCCAATCCGATAACATCTGATAAAGTGACCATGATGAGATTCGAACCTGGGTCTCGTGGTCAGAATGTGAGGTGCCCATTTTATTATTGATATATTTGTATAATCAATACAATATATTTTGTGTGAACGTTTTGTTTTTCATTACTGTATAGCTATTTTCATAAATTTTTAGTTACCTACAAAAGAGAACATAATTCTATGGATTTAAATGGAAAGGCTTCAAACTCCTTGAATTTATTCTATTTAATTCTATTACATTTTTAAACCTTTCACACCAAACAAGTTCATAATGCCACTATGACGCAAGGGGTTACTGACAGTGAAGGAGAATGAGAAAACTTTAATGAGGAAAAGGGACAATAAAAGAACAATTTCAGGAAGACAGAAGATGGCGATTATTGTTACACTTAAATTTTGGAGGATCGTAGGTGACAGAGAAGCAAGAAGCAGGACAAGTTCCACGGGAGAGAAGTGAGAGGAAAGTAACAACTAGAATAGAATTTAAGGTAGAGAATAGCAGGAATGGTCAGGTACTTATTGTAGCGGTACATGAAACCGACCATTTTTCCAGCATTGAGATAAGGAATAATATGTTTTAGAGCCGCTTAACAGCGCCCTCTGGGAGCATCTTTTCGGCCTGATCTGGTTCTTGTAAAAATAGAGCATATGTAGCGATATCAGTGTCAGACGATATCTTGTTACAGTAAAAACATCTGAAAGATGTTACAGAAATTGTTTTGACAGCTATTGTCTGGACGATCACAGGAACCGTGTCAACCGACTCTGACAAAAAGTGTTCAGCTGGGTGGAACGGACTTGATGAATTACTTTTTTTAGATGAAAAATGACAAGACAAAGAACGTTTCTCCTCTATAAGACAGTGGCCACTAGCAGTCGAAAACAGATGTCCGCTTGCCCACGACACAAAAAGGGACGTACACGCCCGGACACAATTAGTGTTTAGCTGGGTGGAGCGGACTTGATGAATGAATTTTTTAGATGAAAGATGACCAGACAATGAATGTTTATTCTTTGTAAGTGGCCACTACCAGCCGAAAACAGAGAACCGCTTGCCACTACGCGGAAAGGAAGATGCACGTCCACACACCGATTAGAACCGTTTTACTTCTCACCTCGCCCCTGTATCTGAAGATTACAATCGAATAAAATTTGCCTCCTGCTACAATCGTCTCTGTTTTGTTTCGTGGTTAGCGATCTGGCCAAAGAGATATTTTTAAGTCACAAGCGTTTGACTGGATATACCCTGAGAATGAATCTGATCTTTGGTCTGAGCTACACATAGCAGGACGAGTCAGGTACTTACAAGGAACCTACCATTTTTCCAGCATTGATATAAGGAAGTGTCGACATGAAATGCTTTGCTATTCGGTCCTGCATGCTAATCGTGATTGTTATACTCACAATTGAAAAGATATTGTGAATAAAATACAGTGAAATGCTTTTTCACTGTTTGGGTTATTACAAAAACATCTCTAATGGTGAGTTAACTATTCCTGGAAGAAGCGGACGTCCACCAGCGACGAAGAAAGAAACGATAGTGTAGCTTCCTAAGCCAGGTGATATTATTAGATGTGAACTAAATAGCGATGAAACAGAATAGACAAAAAGTCGAATTCTAAGTAAAGGTGGAAAGGCAACAGGTAAAAATAGGCGCCAAATGAATGCTTCATATTAGGGAGGGGAAGAAAGTGAGCAGTTTATTAATCCTATGTCTCAATTCACCGCACTGTCACTCGCACGTTCTGTAACTACTAAAAATAACAGATAATCAGGAATGGTTGTAACGTCCTTGTTGGAGCGTGAACATATTTGCGTATCATATCCCGTCGGCTTGCGGTCACCATATGTTACAGTACTCCATTTAGATAGACTTAAAACAATGACAACTAAAATTTACATGTGTAAATTACAGTTGTAAAGAAATTAAAATAAATTTCAGCAAGGCGATATTTTTTATATATAACTAAGTAACAAAGGAGAAAAAATACACTAGTGTGCATACAAACAAAAAGCGTTAAAATTTAGGAAATGTATGGCTGAAGAGAGGCGTTGTCCCGTTTTTATAGTTGCTTAATACCGCCCTCTAACGGCGTCTTAGCGAAACTGACAAAGATATGTGGGGGTAACCCACACACTATCAATTTTAACCGTTTAAATTCCAAGGACGATAACTCGACTTAAAGTCTAATCTTTCATTCATTTTTTCTTCTTTTTTTTTTCAGGTGCAAGAAATTTAAAGAAATACACGGATGATTTTTTAATTACACACGGTATAAAGTAATATAAAATTTATTGGAAAATAAAAGGTGTCTGCATTATTTTGCGTCTGTGCTTTCTTTATTTAAATCCATATATCTTGAATTATTTTGGGGTATACAATTTAAAATAATGTCAAACATTTCTATTAATTTTTTTTTAATCATCTGACCAAAAGCAAAACAATACATTTTTAAAGCAAAATGATAACAATACATTTTATAGTAGAATTACCAACAATACATTTTATAGCAAAAGGACAATCAATACAACACTAAAAAAAAAAGTATAAAAATGCATTTTTATAGAAAAAATTACCAGCAACATATTTTATAGTAAAATTACCAGCAACATATTTAAAAAACATTTTATCATCCACAAAACTATATATATATATATATATATATATATATATATATATATATATATATATATATATATATATTAGAAACATACTTTTGCCCTGAAAGTAGAAAATTGTGTAGAAAATATCTGTATGTGAAGGCATACAATTGCGTACAACATGTTTAGATTTGGGCATTAAATAACCCATAGAGGTTGAAATACAGCTAAACATTATCAACCAGTCATCAAAATGAACCTGCTGCTTTCATTGATTTATTTGGGGGGTTTTTACGACTTATCAACTTTTTAGAGGTTATTTAAAGCAAGCAAATATTTTTGAATTATAAGAATTTTTAGGAGATATTTTTTTCTGGTAGAAGTCCTACTATTTAACCCATAGCTGGGGTGGGAAGAGTTAGATTCATACCTTTCCTAAAGGTATTCGGAGCCATTATACATTACACCTCCCACACATCCAAGCTTACAGCACCTGGTATTCCCAAACAGTCAACCATCTAGTCACTGACCAGGCTCAACGTTGAAAAGCAATAATAGTAAAATAACCAACGATACGTTTTTTAAAGCAAAATGATAACAATACATTCTATAGTAGAATTGCCAAGTATTGAACTCACAACTCTTTGGATTCTGCCACTGGATCAAACCAACGTTTTTATCCACTGAGCCATGTCCTTAAGTACACATGGCACGGTGGATAAAGCTTAAGGTAGTGGAGAACTTTGGAGAGTTGAATTAACAGGAGATAACTGATATCTATTAGACATGGTACGTGGAACTAGAACAGTCTACCCCAGCGAGCGAAATAAAGGGTTCAGTTCGACATTCCAACCAGAAGAAGGCCGGAGCGTACAACGACCGAAACGTTGTGATAAATATGGCAAAAAATGAGGGCAATAGTTCGAATAATGTAAATAGTGATGCTAATGATTTAAAATGATAAGACGGTGATACTTTTCAGTGGATTAAAGAAATATTTTTATTTTATTTAATCTATTAATCATTGCCTACTACTACAATACCAAGCTAATTAGAACACCGTATCACAAGGAGGTACGGTGGAGTAATGGATAGCCGCTCGGATTGAGGAATTGGAGAGCTGAGTTCGAATTCCACTCAAATCCATAACATTCACTTACGTGCTAATACCCTTGCGAATGGTATGAATCCTCTTTTCTCCCCAGTTATGTGTAAATAGCAGGACAGACCGGGTTCTATAACCTTGGATGGCAACTGGTCTACCGCATAGCACATAAGTGACATTATATTCGGCGCTAATCTAATGGGATACAATTATGTCCGTGTGCGTATTCTAGTAGCATTAGCGGAAATGGGTAAACGAAAAATTAACTGTCCTGTGGAAAAAGAAGAATAACAAAGTGAGAAACTGATGATGTGTTTGCGTCCCTTTCTAAAAACTACAAATGCCAGAAAGCAAAAGCTTTTTTGTCATTAATATTTCAGACAGGAAAGGATACCAAAAAATGTGTTCAGAATTCAAAGTTCAGAGGTAGGAAACAAAGTCAGACTCATTAAAAATTATGATATTCATAAAAGAAAATTGCACTCATAAAATTTGATTCGATTTTTATAAATATTTTGCCATTATAAAAATGAAAATCGTTTTGAATACGTTCTTATGTTTGGGCGATGAATGTGTTCAGGCGTCAGTTTATCAGTGTTGAAATGTTAATAAAGTTATTGTATGTTACGCTTATTTAGATCTGAAAACGCTGGCAATCACCAATGTTGAATTAGTAAAAAATTGTAGAAAGGGAACTGTATGCAAGTACAAAAATTGATGTCCATATATTTGTTTACTTATATACTGTATCTATATATTTAGAGAGCCCTAATAAAATCCAAAGAAGAATTTACAATGTTATCGGCCCTGATCTGGCGTCTCGGCTTCAGTCACTTTCCAACTGCTACAATGTTGCTTCCCTTCGCTTTTTCTATAAATACTTTCCTCTATTGTTCATATGGAAACTAGTTAGAACTATATAGAAATTGAGGTATTATGGTGCCTGTAGTAAGAATGTGTTGTTTTAGTGTAAGGAATACTGTGGTATGTTTGGGCCAGTAATCGTGGCTAGATTAGTTTAAGATAAGACAGACTGAGGACCATTCCTCCCCCTATTCTTCCTTTTGGCCTTGTGCCACATTTTTATATTGTACCAAAATAGACTTTATGAATTTAAGCGCAGTACTAGATTGACAGTAAGGTCTCATCATTTCACTGTTGAAATGGCTAGATGTAACCGGAAGTTCTATACTAACAGTTTTATTCCACTTCTCGCTTGTGGAACTCTCTTCCTGTTTATTGCTTTCCAGTCAACTTTGATCTTCAAGAATTTAAACTCAATGTCAATCATTATCTTCTGTCTTCTTAATTCTTGTTCTTTTATTGATCTTTCTCCTTAAAATAGTATTTTACTCCTAATCTCAAACACTCAGTAACCGTCTTAGAGGTGAAATGATTTTAAAAATATATATATTATTAGAGAAAGAAAATACTTGAAAGCGAATACGTATCAAAACTATAATATATTTCCAAAATAACACGATGGAAAAGTATAGAGTTAACGTGCGCGGTACGATCACTACACATTTCATACGCTGAATTGTCATAAATGTGAGGGATGATGTCACGGTCAATGGGTCATGGGATTTTTTTTTCTTTGGCTTTTTGTCTCCTAGATAGATGACTCGTACAGGTTGAAGGATTTTGTTTCTCAGAGAAAGGTGTATCCGACATGAGTCAGACCGGAACATATAATCGGCTGATACACATCCTTGACGCTACGATCCTCCGTCCTCCGCTCTGCCAATCCTAATTCTATTTACAACGGTATAAATATAATTCGAGAACAATGCAATAAAAACGTTTTACAAACACACGGCCACACACGAACACACACGCACGCACGTACCATATATATATATATATATATATATATATATATATATATATATATATATATCAGTCTCTCCTTCTCTCCCCTTCTCTTTCCCCTTTCTCTGTCTCTCTTTTCTCCCCGCCCCAAGAATTTTTAACATTATATTGAATTTTTTATTTTTCTTTCTTCCTCTTTATATAAAAATTGTTCCCTTTCCTTTTTTTCTTTTTTCTTTCTCTCCATATTCCTTTTGTCTGGACAAATTGACTCCATATATTAAAAAAAAAACTTTGGTCTGAAGAAATTAATATTTTTATATATATTCATGAAATAAATTATAACCGAATGGATTTGTAAGGATCGTCTGTAATTATACATACATGCATACATATATACATACATACATACATACATATATATATATATATATATATATATATATATATATATATATATATATATATATATTTTTTTAAAATATGATTCCTTCACTGAAAGAAATTAAAAAAAATGATTATAATCTAAGCTCTACTTCTGTATGGAGCACTGTTTTTTTTTTTTAATAAAAAGCAAAAATACTAAAAGAACCCTGGATTATTTACCTAACGTGTTCTTTCCTATTTTTCTACATACATTTTCTACATATATATATATGTATGTATACATACATGCGTATATATATATATATATATATATATATATATATATATATATATATATATATATATATATATATATATATATGTTTGTTTGAAACAGTACAGCGTATTAAGGCATAAAAGGCATAAAAGAGATTGTTTGCTTGGACTTGCTGTGCTGCGCTTCTAGCATCTTTGTTGGTATAATTTTTATAATAATTTTTTTTCTCCCTGTCCACTCATTCATGTCATCCATGACAGACTTTTTCTTTTTCTTTTCCTCATAATTTTAGTTCCCCGTTAACAGTTCTGATGAGAGGGGACGAAACCGGTCGACTGGTGTGTGTTTTTGTTTTAAATCTATCATGGCCTACAATACAAAATTTCTTGCTATTTATGCCTTAATATATATATATGTATGTATATATGTATGTATGTAATTACAGACGATTCTTACAAATCCATTCGGTTATAATTTGTTTCATTAATATATATAAAAATATTCATCTCTTCAGACCGAAGTTTTTTAATATATGGAGTCAATTTGTATGAATTTAATGTATATATATATATATATATATATACACGTGTGTGTGTGTGTGTGTGTGTGTGTGTGTGTGTGTGTGTGTGTGTGTGTGTGTGTGTGTGTAGGTATATTTAGGCAGCAAGTGTTTATCCGCTGAACAAGTTTGATTAAAAAAAGAACCAACCATTTAATATTTTATTGCATTTTTACCAATTTTCTGATAATGTTTTCAATATCGTGCTTGATGTTGTGGATAAACTGTCCGAAGCTCATATCTTATTATTTTCAAGTACTTTCGACTTTCACAGTTATTATCAAGAACGGATGAATGAAAGTAGAAAGCACTTCAATAAAAATAACAAAATATGAACTTCGGCAGTTTATCCACAACTTCGAGCGCAATATTGAACACCCTATCCGAAAATTGGAAAAATACAGTGACAAATTAAGCAGACATAACTTGTCAATTTTTAAACTTGTTTGGATATATACAGGATGAGGCAAAAGTTGCGCACATAGGGACAATTTATTAAAAGTATAATTACACATGAAAATTTTATTTACTAGTTATTTAATTGTTATATGTCCTGTTCGAAATGTCCTTCTTTTTCAAAACACATTTTTAATTCTGTGCCTGCCTGATTCATTAACACGTCGAAGAGTTTCCTCTGTGATTTTACTGCATTTATATTTCATTCTTTCTTTGTGTTCCTCGATATTTCTTGGGCGCGTTTGATAAACACCTGATTTCAAATGACCCCCACAGAAAAAATCCGAGGGTGGGATGTCTGGTGACTTTGGTGTCCACTCAACAGGACCTCTTTGACTTATCAATTAATCCCTATGGTGTGCGTCTTTTGCCTCACCCTGCATATATATATATATATATATAAAGAACAGTAAGATATATAATCCGGTGTCCTTATAGATATTTTTATTTTTACAAAATAGTGCTCAATGTAAATTTACAGAGCATTAATATTATAAATTAATTGATTTAAATTATGTTTTTTTTTCGCTACACAGTTCTTCGCTTGAGGATGAAATGGAACTAATGTCTTTAATTTAATTACAAAATTAAATTCGGGGCTTTTAGCTTCCATTTTTGAAACATGGTTAGAACTGTGTGTAAAAAACTATTTAAAAAATCAATTATATATATATATATATATATATATATATATATATATATATATATAGTTTATACAAATTTAGGTAATCCGTATGGGTAGACCTGAGGAGGATGATATCCAGAGAGCTCAATGTAAAATTCAGAGCAGATATGTTTGAATAAAGACAGACCACGTTAAGATTAACATGGAATCTTAACGTGGTCAGTCTTATATATAATATATATATATATATATATATATATATATATATATATATATATATATATATATGGGGGAGAGAGAGAGTGAATAATGACAAATGGAAAAACTATTCATTACTGACTCATTTCGCCATCTCATGAACTTTATTAAAGCAAATGTAAGGATTTTATTTTCAAAAACGTATTTATAAACAGAAGTACAATTATTGTTAGGTTTATTTTTCTTTTAATTTATCAACACAAATAATATTTTGGATACTAAGTGATGTAATTCAATGACTGATAAAACGAAAGTGAATAAATATTGTTATTAATTGTTAGAAAAATTTTACATTTCCAATGATAAAGATCGTTAGAAGACAAAACGCGTTGGTAAAAAAATAGTTTTTTTTTTTCTTTTGTCTTTAATCATATTGTCTTATTACAGATATATTTTAATAATATCTTAATTTCTATACACACACAAATACACACATGCACACACACACAGAGACACACACACACACGTTCAGCGGATTGCTTAGTAAATTAATTTATGTACAGATCGTATTTTCTTATACACGCACACACACACACACATATATATATATATATATATATATATATATATATATATATATATATATATATATATATATATATGTGTGTGTGTATAGATAGATAGATAGATAGATAGATAGATAGATAGATAGATAGATAGATTATAAAGAAAGAGAGAGATATACTTGATTAACAGAATTATTGGAAAAAGAACAAAGAGTAAACGTTTATAAATCTAACATGTTTCACTTTTATTAAAGTTTCATCAGAGAATGAGATTTGGAGAAAATAATGAAAAAGAAAAAATCTGGTATTTTTAATGTATCCTTTGTTAATTCACCCCAAAATATAAGAATTCATATTTAACAAAATTCACACCAATTTCTCCCAAAGCGAGTTCCTTTCCACTGTCAACACACCATAAAACCATCTACCTCCGTGTTAAAAATGCCTTTGTGCAATATTTTAAATTAAAAGTAATATTGCTTTCAAATCAGATTAATTCAATTTTAAATCAGTTAACCTTCCTCAAATAAAGTCTCCAAAAACATATTTGATTTTTGAAAGATCTTTGTTTATTAAAGAGAATTATTTCGCGTTGAGAGATTTGTCAATATGGCCAATTTTAGCGAATTAAAAAAATAATTACAAACAATTTAAATTCGGTTTAAAGTGCAGCAAAGTATTTTGCTTATTGGAAATATTAAATTTGATCTATTAGCTTGGCATTATAGAATCGTCAATGTTTGTCTACTCACCCCCGTTAAAAGTAGACTCTTCTATAAGAATTAGCTTTGACCAATCAACACCACACATTGTGAAACTCGGCTTGTGATTGGTCGCAGTCCTTAGAAATGCATAGGTAATAATTTTTTTAAATGCATTTATTGTTGTAAAAACCTTGATCTGAAGATTCAGGTTCGATCTGATCCCGTGAAATAAATTATTACATATGGATTTTTAAGGACTTCGCTTTCGTCATTATTATATATATATATATATATATATATATATATATATATATGTGTGTGTGTGTGTGTGTGTGTGTGTGTGTGTGTGTGTGTGTGTGTGTGTGTGTGAAAATTTCAGACAAAGTATATATATTTAAAAAAGACAATATGAATAAAGACAAAAAGAAAAGTTATCTTACCCGACGCGTTTTTTTTTTTCTTTAATTTACTTTGCGATTAATTTACGGGTTATCTATTTTGAATAACATGAGGTCATCAGTTTAACTGTTTTCTTTCAATTTTTTTAACATTGTCTCCAATATCGCCATTCCTGAAAGAATGACTAATTTTCCAAGATACATGAACTACGAAAATGTTCAAAATATTCAAAGAAAACTGTTATTCCCATGACCTCATGTTATTCAAAATAGATAACACATAAATTAATCGCGGACTAAATTAATTTAAATACTTATTTGCATTTAATTTCTAAAGAAAAAAAAATATCACTTACTCACTTAGACATTGAATTGTATCACTTTGTGTCTCCCATAGCTTGCCTGACGTTTCAGTTAACCTGACGAATACTGATGAGCGTTCCTAACTCAAAAATGTTGAAAAACCAATAACATGCTCTTGTATATAAATACTTGTTACAAAATAAAATCATTGCATTTGCCTACAGAGGACGGCTGAGATAATTTTTCCTTTTGTCTTTATTCATATATGTTATAAATTGGGGTATATAATTCGGACAGAGTTTTAAATTATTGACAATTGGAAAACACTCATGAAAGTTTTTTGTTTTTTTTTTTTTTTTTTTTTAAATATATCCGATTATGCATTTCGCCGTTTAGGCTTCATCAGATCGAAAGCGAAAAAATTTGTTTAAAATGTCATTCATTTTCTTTCTTTTTAGTCACGAGCAACGCCAGCTTGGGAAAGACATAATAAGATTTTGTTATTTAAATATACACAACTATACACCCACTCATTTTTCCGTTTTCGATCTGATGAAGCCTAAACGACCAAATGCATAATCGGATATATTTTCGAAACAATATACTTTCATGAATGTTTTCCAATCTTCAATAATTTAAAATTCATATATATATATATATATATATATATATATATATATATATATATATATATATGTGTGTGTGTGTGTGTGTGTGTGTGTGTGTGTGTGTGTGTGTGTGTGTGTGTGTGTGTGAAAATATATAGAAAATAGGAAGGAACTGGTTAGGTAAATAATCCAAAGTTCCTTAGTATTTTAGTTATTATTTTTTAAAAAATAGTGCTCGATACAAAAGTAGAGCATAAATATAATTATTTATTTAAAAATATGATTCCAAATCGCGACATAAGAAGTCCCATGTTTCAAAACAAGATCCGAAAACTTCAATATAATTATTTAAATTAAATTGAGTTAAAATAAGTTAAAATAAGCTCTGTTCCATCTTCAAGCGAAATTTTTTTTGGAATAACGTCTTTCTGAAATTTACGTGTTTTAAAAATTGAAATTAAAATTTCCATGGTAACAGCTAGGGCGAATTGTTTAAGTTGGGTAGGCGGGTGTTGGGTGTTAATAATAAGTATCAGTATAGAGTTACTTTCGTAGATGTCAAGTCAGGGAAAGGTGGGGGTGTCTAAATTTGAAACGGAAGATGTATTAACCCTCGTCTAGTTTGCATGTCTATGGAGATTTATTTATTTTTTATTTTATTTTTTTATGAAAGGGATTGGTGCATAACTGATAAATTAAAAATCAGCGATAGAGTTGGTAAACTTGCTGAAAAGGAATGTTACATAACTCTTAAGGACCATAAGCCCGACTTTTTATAAACCCAGCAACCAGAATAATTAACCCTACCCGACCCGACATAGGAAAGATCAGCAAAAGGATCCTGGAAAAAATTACCTGCCAAATAAAAAAAACAACTGGAATTAAAATTATGGATCAATACTAAAGATGTCATCAATTGGTTTAACTATATTGATGATAAACCGAATTGCACCCTAATACAGTTCGATATCGTGGATTACTACCCATCAATTTCGAAGGATCTATTTACAACTGCCCTGGACTTTGCTGCTGTGTATTCTAACCTGACAAAGGAAGAAACAGATATAATCCTCAGCGCAAAGAAATCGGTTCTCATTCATAATGGGGACCAATGGATAAAAAACAATAACGACCTGTTCGACATCACTATGGGATCATTAGACTCTGCAGTCTTCTGACCTTGTTGGTCTTCTGATACTGTACAACTTAACGGCACACCGCGAAATTGATATTAATGACATCGGACTGTATAGAGATGACGGGCTCATGGCGGTGAGGAGTTCTACTAGTTTTAAGATTGAAAAAATCAGAAAAATTATATTTAGTGAATTTAAAAAACTAAACTTAAAGATAATTGTCTCTTCTAATTTAAAAAGGGTAAACTTCCTCGACGCAACTCTAGACTTACCTGGCAACACATACCAACCTTATAGTAAATCTAATGCTAACCCTTTATATATACACCCGAAGTCTAACCACCCTCCATCCATAATTAAACATATACCCTCATCAATAGAAAATAGAATTAGCATTAACTCCGCTAACAAGGAAATATTCCAACAACACAATGGCTTCTATAACACTGCCCTAAAAATAGTGGTTATAAAAATGCTAACATTAACTATAGAGACAATTGCACTGGCTATAGGAAAAAAAACAGGAAAAGAAAAATCATTTGGTACACCTCCGTTCAACCAAATGGTTAATATTAAACTAGGACAAAATTCTTAAACCTAATTGATAAACACTTCCCCAACAATAGTAAGCTTAGTAATATATTCAATAAGAACACCCTAAAATTGAGTTACAGCTGCTCTGAAAATCTTGAAAGTATAATAAAAAAACACAATAATAAGATCTTGAACAAACCCCCATGCCTAAACAGTATTAATAAAAAACCTGCACTTAAATCAGACAATAAAAGGGGAAAATTATGTAACTGTAGAAACCTAGAAGACTGCCCATTAGAAAATAAATGCTGCATTAAATCTGTGGTATACCAATGTACTATATCATCCACTGAGAGCCCTAGCACTAATAAGATATACATTGGGTCCACGAAGAATGATTTTAAAGATAGATGGAGGCAGCATAAGTGTTCTTTCAATAATATAAACAAAAGAAATCAGACTTCCCTATCTAAATAAGGACACATGGCACAGTGGATAAAGGCGTTGGTTAGATCCAGTGACAGACCCAAAAGAAGGTGAGTTCAATTCCTGGTTAAGGCAGTGGAGAACTTTCAGAGGGAAAATTAGCAGGAGATAACTGATAACTGACATCCATCAAACATGGCACGTGGAATTAGAACAGTCTACCCCAGCGATCGAAATAAAGGGTTCAGTTCGAAATTCCAACCACCTGAAGAAGGCCGGAGCGTACAACGGCCGAAACGTTGTGACAAATATGGCGACAAAGATGAGGACAATAGTCCGACTAATGTAAATACTGTACATAATACCTCATCTCAGAAATATAGACAAACTCTGTTTTTTTTTTTTAAATAAAAATAATTCATAAGGGCACCGGATTATAAATCTTACTGTTCTTTCTCATTATTCTTCAAGTATGAATTGAGTTCTCCGAGCCACTGGCGTATTTCGTATAAAGAAAAAAACTTTAAAATTCCCTAAAATTTCTGCCATGCAACGATGGTCTAGGGTAAGATATCTGACTGATGTCAAATCAGTCGGGTTTCGATCCAGGCTTGAAGAAATCGGACGTGATACAGCGAAACAGCCTGTCTGTGGATGACTATATGTATTATGACAAGATATGTATTGAAAAATGTTAATTAAAAATTTAAATGTTAATTTAAAATAACAAGGACATGTAAATCTTTATATGAACCCTGTTTTCTGTGCTGACATGAAAAACTCAAAATCATCTGATTTTTTTTAACAAAAATTCATTATTAAATCAAAGAAGCGAATTAACAGCAAATTGCAAGCATAGTTTACCGTTTACCTTACAATTTAGTTAAACTTTGGAATTTGATAATGCCTTTTCTTATATTTTAGTTGTACTGTGTTGCAGTATATATGGGTTATCTCTAAGCCATATATATTTAAGATTAATCTGGAATTAATATAATTTTGTATTAATTCTCTGATAGTATTAGTAACAGCTTGTATAGATATATTGGTATTTGGTTCCTATTTTTGACATTTTATATTGATTGGTTTGTGTTCTTAACATCTTATATGAAGGATATTTATTTAACAGTTGCATATTAATTTACCAAATAATTCTATATATTTAAATTATTTACTAGTTTCTTAAAGAAGCTAATTATTTATCAATTACAAAAAAATTATGTAGAAAAATTCACAAAGTATATAACTTGTTTAGCATTTTGTTAAATTACCTCTTCGCCCCAGTTTTATTTCTGCATTTGTCTGGTTTGTATAATTTATGTAACCATTTGTATCTACTTTAGTTTATGTCTGGCTGCCATTAGCTGCAAATCTACGGGTCATGACCCATTTATAAAAAATAATTTTTAATTTTTGCTTCTTTGCTTAGTTTAAATTTAACGTAGGTCATATTTGTTTGGTTGATCAGAGTAAACCCCAGAAACCTTATAACACCCACTTATTTCTTCTTTTTTTTTCGTAAAAAGAAGTTATATTTTGCTTTTAAATCTAAATAAATCGTTCACTCCCCAGTAATTTGCAATCGGCTGATGAGATGCATTGATACGCATTGAAACACGATTGCAATTGTGTAGCGATTTTTATATGTTTTCGGTGTAGTATCCTACAATAAATAATATTGCTCTACTTTATATTGAACCCTCTTTTAAATTAAATGTTACAAACGTTGGAATTTACGCTATTCTTTCTCATTGTACCTTGATACATATATATGTGTGTGTGTGAATATAAGATATCACACATCGAGTGTTCTGTTCCTAAAATAGTGCTTGGTGTTTAATAACAGACCTTTAGTTTATATTAATAATAATTATACATTTTTCTTCATTAGTAGTACAACTCAATCTCAATTTCATGGACAACGCAATCATCAGATGCTGTGTGAAAAATGTACCTGACGGTTTGGGCTGCGAGTTAGGGATTGGTAGCAAAGGTCAATGTTGGCCGCTGAAGAGTTTCCCAAACAGGATGATACGTGAGAGTCGAGCGGAGCGCATTCTAGACACGTGACCCACCTTGCGGAGGCGATGTTGAAGAATAGTAGCCTCGATGCCGGGGAGAGGTTCGAAAGTGGACCTTGTTATTGGTGGTGCGGTCCTCCCACGTTGATGCGAAGGATACTTCGGATCTTCGTTTCCTGGAACCGCTCCAGACGTTTGATGTCCTGGCGATAGAAAGTTCACGTCTCGCAAATATACAGAAGTGTGGAGAGGAACACGGCCCGGAAGACCATGATTTTGGATCTTATGGTAAGGCCGTTATTGCTGAAAACCCGGTGGGAGTGCATTCTGTACGCAGTATGAGCTGCTTTGATCCTATTACCAAGGTTTCTCTAGCAGCTGACATTACCGAGATGATGTTGCCAAGGTAGAGAAATTCATCGACGACTTCTACCGGCTGTCCATTGATGTTGATGCTGACTTCCGGTATTGCTTGTCCTAGAGCCGTCTCAATGAGGATCTTTTTATTTTTTTTATATTGACCTACACTCCGAAGCGTTTGTAGAGCTTGTTTTAGAGGTTTGCCGATCTATGGGGATTAATGGCAGTCTGGTCCGCAGTTGCATTGTCGTCAGTATACTGAAATTCTCGCACGCAAGTTATTGTACTTTTTGCGAGAACGATTTCGAATGATTTTGAAGAGTCCACCGTCGAATCTGTATCGAACGCAGTACTCGATCTAAAATATAAAATATTTATATATATACAGAGCAATATACAAAATGCAATATCGTATATTTCCGGGTATAATGCGACTTTAAAATCTTTAAAGAAAAAAATATTAAAAGGGAGTTGTCTAATACAACAGTTACAAAATGCTAACTTTAAATCATGTGGTGTATCGGCACTGGTAAGTAGGCTAGTATGTTTGCATCATGGATCGTGGTAGGCTAAAAACTGCCTCGATATGGTAACTACCGATGTAAATATTTGTAATTGAAACAATTCTCATTATAATGCTCTGCTACAGTCATAAATATAATAAAACGGCTTTTGCTTCTTGATTTCACATTAAAATGCAATATTCAAGAGACAATTACATAACAATTTGCAAAAGTTCTTCTTAACAACACACGCAAATAACGTAAACAAATCTTTCGTTCTTGATTTGTAGAGCTATGGGTGTGTTTGCACCAGTCATTATTTCGCATAGTGATGTTAAAGAACAACATTTAGGATAACATATAATCTATATTTCCAATTCAAATTCATTATGATTGTGGATTTAAATCACAACATTTAATATAATGTGCAAACTTTATTTTTTCAATAACATATTTTTTTTCAGTGTTAAGCAACGAAACATTTAAACTGCCATAAAATCTTTATTTTTCATTACAGAATAAAAGACGTAAGACACCCACATACATAATTAAAACCTTTCAAATTACTATCATCATCACCATGAGCTCATCATAAATTTAGTCAGTTACTGTTTAGACATATGGGTCGGCAATCTTGTAGCGGACCCCCTGGAGGAGGGCGCGATATGAAACCGCGACCTGAGCGCCCCCGTATCGTAAGGTGATGTGGTCACAAAAGGCCCGCTAACGTTTTTCGTATTAAAGACGTGAGATCTGACAAGTTGAAACAAAATTGACAACAGAACGTGACGAAGGTTGGAGTCGATGTGCAAACGTTCCGGTCGTGTCGACGCTATTTAGTAACTGCCCCACGCAGTCACATGTGTCACAAGGCCGAATTTTAAAATCCCCGTAGACCCTGCATAAACGGAGTCGGGTCTGTCTACCTCCCTGGACGAAACTCTGCCCTTCGGCATAGCCTCGTCCGGGTTCCTCTCTGGCCGAAGGCAGAGAGTTCGACTAGCGTAGCTGGGAAAGATCCCAGCGTTCGTGTCGACTGTGAATTCGGCGAGAAGTCGCTGTGTTATGCTAACGGAGACTAACAACAGAAATGGTCTCGCTAAAATGCTATAAAATCTCTCTAAAAATGAGGTGAGATTTGCTACGCAAAGACTAAGGCATAAAAATGCTTAGAGGCATATTACGACTACGTTCGTAATACCAATGAACTAAAAGCTCATCTCTAAAACGAAATTACCAGCATGTAGGGAACACGATCGAAAGGTCAAGGTTGAAATGCCCTGTTCGCTTCCGTTTTAGGGAGCGGCCAAAGGCGGCCGCGACAATCTTATACTATAGATATCAGATAAAATCACGAAAATTTATTTAGATTTTTGGATGTCAGCTTATCGATAGGTCGCCTTATAAGTGGAAATATACAGTATATAAAAAGCGATATTTAATTTCGCTGTTTTCCGCAACGTAGTTTCATGTGCATGCTCTGTTCGACGTTCTAGACGGTTGAAAAGGATAGGAAACTCAATTTTGTAATTTTGCTAATTGTTTGTTAATTGTTGAAAAGTGTTGCATGCGACACGTGGTTCGCTGGGGGGGGGTGATGGGAAAGGAAAAAATTAAGAGAGAGTAAATCTGTGCAACGCATATTCGATTTTTTTGTTTTGTTTTGTTTTTTTGGGGGGAGGGGGTTATGCACGCTTATTTGAGCGAACATGTGGTATAGCGGTTGCAACACATTCCACAGACATTTTCAATTAATCTCAAATTTAAATATATTTCCTGTAAAAAATGTTGTTTGAAAATTTTGATCAGTCCGGATGATTATTTTTTATGACTAAATATGTGTTCCATTTGCATATATTTTATCAAAGTGAAGCTGACTAAAAATCCGGATTTATATTTTAACACGTCTATAATGAAACTTCTCTCTATCAATCACCTGAACGACCCCTTCCTGCCTCCCATCATCATGAATGATACTAATCTCCATGACAGTGACTTGTTACGCCTTCTCAAGTTTACATTATCAGCTGACATGAAGTGGAAAGATTATATTTGATACATTGCTTGGTCAGCTACTAAGAAAGTTGGTTCGTTGTGTCGTGCTAGACATTTTTTTCTCCTCTGAATCTATCTTACGTAACTACCATTCGTCTATGCTTTGAATATTGTTGTCACATATGATCCCGTGCTCCCTATGTATATTTAGATATTCTTGATAAAATCCAAAGAAGAATTAGTAATATTATCGGTTCTGACCTGGCGTCTCGGCTTTAGTCACTTTCCCACCGCCTTAATCTAACTTCCCTGTGCTTTTCTATAAATATCTCCATGGTAACTGTTCGGATGAACTCTTCGCTATGGTGAAATTAGGCTAGCTTGGGTTTTCCTTTTTGATGATTTAGTTTCCTTCTTCAGTTAACTTAGCTAGGGTATGTATGCTCATTGTCCCCCTTTTATTTCTGTCCCCATTTGTTTTTTCTTTAAGTTTAATTCCCCATCCCCTCCCGCGTTAGGTGGTCAGTGATGTCAGTTCGCTGGTGGATGCGGGGCGTCTTTCGTTTTCGTGTGAGTGTTTTTCGTATTTGTTGTTGTGTCTGAATGAGTGCATGTCAGTGTGAGTGATTGGGATGAATGAATGGTTTATACTATTATAGTCCCGCATTGATTTCGGCCAGTGAAGTGATGTTTCTGTCACATTTAGGAAATTGTGGGGGGGGGGGGTTATTACTAATCTTATTTTCTTTAGTTTCTTGTAAATAGTTTTTTGTATGCATATTGTAAATACTCATTTGGGGTTAATTTTTAGAATTGTTGTTTTATTCCTCCCCCACAGACCACGAATTGTAAATATGGGGACTAGTTAGTATTTTCATAGAGACAAAGAGGTATTATGGTGGTTGTAGTAAGAAAGGTACGAATGAATGTGTTGTTTTGGTGTAAGGAATATTGTTTCGTACGTTTGGGTCAGTGCTTGCGGCTAGCTAAGTTATAGTTAAGACAGAAGAAGACCGTCCTTTCCCCAATCCCCTTTTCGGCCTTGTGCCACATTTCTGTATTGTACAGAATAAATATCACTCTTCGCTATGGTAGATAGATTTTATGAATTTAAGCGCAGTACTAGATTGGCGGCAAGGTCTCATCAATTCACAAATTGGTTTAACTAGATGTAACCGTAAGTTTTATACTAACACAGTTTCTTTTCTCGCACTCCCCATGTGAAACTGTCTTCCGGCTCCATACTTTCCAACCAAGTTTTATCATAAAAAATTTAAATACAATGTCAATCGTTATCGACTGTCCTCTTGATTACTCTTCTATTCTCGCTCCTTAATAATGTTTCTCTTTTTTTTCTTTTTGAGTCATAGTGGCTTTACTGCCTTGTATCGAGTGATATGGTTACAAAAAAAATGTGACATAGAGTACTATACATACTAACAGCTTTCGAAAAAGTAATTTAATTTTTTCTGTCAATGAAAACATGTATACCTAGTGAAGACAATCTATTGGCACATAAAATATTGAAAATAAATACATATTGCTTGTATTCAATATACAATCTTTAAAATAGGAAAAAAGATATTGGGAACTTATTTAATGTATTTACTATTTATTGATACTTTTTCTGTTTGGAAAATAAAGCAATATTTATTTTTTCAATTCTGATTTCAAAATTCAAGATTAAAAAATTATTTTCGCTGGCTTCATTTAGTTCATGTTAAATTTGTGTTTAAAGTGAATGTAAGAGAGACAACTTTGTTTATGCAAGGGACACAACTCGTATTCAAGGGAGTTAAATAATTAGCTATTTCAATTGGTAACGGAGAGAGACGTGTCTCCAAATTACAAATTTAAAATTTGCAAATTTTGTTTATGCTTCTGATGAAAAAAAAATTGATCAAATAAACTATCAAATACGTTTGTGATTTGAGATATTTTCTGTTAATTCGTCTCAAATAATGCAAAGTTAATATAAACATTAAATATTAATTCACCTCAAGAAGTTATAAATTTTAAATCAAAGTTTGTTTTTATGAAATTTTTGGCACGCTTTTGAAATCATAAATTTTAAATCAAAATTTGTTTAGCTTGCCTCACAATACTTGGTGCGATATTGTGTGTTCTGCAGATGTATGGGAGATAACTTTGAATTCTTTGAATAAAATGGAAATTTCTTTCCCATATTGCTATATTTCTTCTTTCTTCTTTCTAATTTTTAAATTACAGTCCGAAAGTTTTCTGTATTCGAAAATTTTATAATTTTCATGTCTATGCTTTTATTTCTGTTTTTTTTTTTTGTTTGTTTTTTTAATCAGGAAATGTTTCGTAATAAATAATAATTATCTTCCACTACATTTTTTCCGATATATACGGTTATTTTTACTATTATTTTTATTACTTTCTACACCTAATAAGAATAATTTTAATGCAAAATATAGGCTTCTCCAAATTTTATTTTAAATCTACTTTACGTTTAAAGATAATTTAAGTTTTAAAAAAGCCGACAATATTTTCCAACATCCGTGCAGCAACAAACCAATCTAAGGGAGACAATCGAGTTATTCTGCTCTTTTTATTTGGAGGTAAACAAAAAATTTTCAAGCCATGGCGGAACTTCCAGTCACGTTGGAATTAAGGTAAATAATGTATTTTTTCGTTTTAATTACAAAACAATGCAAACTTTTTTTTTTAAATTTCACCTTGACGCATCAACTAACTGGTTAACGCTCATTTCAGGAAAATCATGGGATATGGATTAAAAGAAGAACGGATGAAGATTTTTTTAAACTTTAAAAATGTACCGTGTTCCTTCCGAATGTGGGCGACTATATCTCTCCACATCTTCCTTAATTCGCATTTTTTATATATAATAAATTGAAATAAAATTATATTAATACCTGGAACAAATAAAATTATTAGCATTTAAATTTGAAAACAATCCGATATTTCCCTCTGACAAATCTAGTTATAATTTTAATTACAATTAAAATGCTAACCATTAAAGACTAAAGAGCTTGTTGAATTATACTATATTTTATCTCCCAGAGAAATTCTCCTAATACCCACCAGGTGGTGTTGTATAAAGCCGTAAAAAACAGGAAAGGGCATGTGGGTTACCCCATTTAGCTCTGCCAAAAAGCGCTCGATAGAGGGGTTCTCTTTAAGGAAGCCTATAAATAAGCAATGATATTGTCATTCACTTTCTTTTTAAACCTTTTTAGTTCTGGCTTTCAGATGTAAGCGTACATGGGTAAAATGTCCCCCATTGGGGCATGTTCATTTTCATGTTTTTCTCTCGCTTTACTCTTCTTGTACTTTCTCGCACACTCATACACACACGTTCTTATTTTTATTCTTGTTTTAATGTTTTTCCATTCCTTTTTACAACTGTCTTCACATCTGATTGATTTTGTTAACATGCATTTGTCATTTGTTTTATATTTGTTTTCTGTTACTCAATTATTTTTTTTTTTCACCTGGGCTTACATTGAGTCTGCCATTATTGTTTATTATGTACACTATTTACATTTCTCGGACTATCATGGACACACGGTACAGTGGATAAAGGCATTAGTTAGATCCAGTGACAGGACCCAAAGAGTGTGAGTTCAATACCTAGTTAAGCCAATGAAGAATTAACAGGAGATAACTGATAACTGACATCCATTAGACATGGCACGTGGAACTAGAACAGTCTACCCCAGCAAGAGAAATAAAGGGTTCAGTTCAACATTCCAACTACCTGTAGAAGGGTGGAGTGTACAGCAGCCAAAACATTGTGATAAATATGGCAATGAAGATGAGGATGATAGTCCAAGCAATGTAAATAGTGAACACTATACTATTATTACACAATCTTCTGTTAAAAAAAACTCCTTTTTTTTTCTTTTTTTTTTTTTTTAATCCTTTCAACCCAAGAAACTGGAAGGGAGTTCCACAGGTGAGAAGTGCAAGAAAAGAAACTAGTGGAATAGAACTCAGTTACATTTTGCATTTAGATGAAACCTATTAGCCAATCTAGTAGAATGCACATAGTTGAGGTACCATTAGAGAAACTGTCATGAAAATATTTATAGAAAAGACAATGGGAAGCTTTGTCATGAAGTGGGTAAAGTGACTGAAGTTGAGATGCCAGGTCAGGACCAATAACATTACAGACTGTCTATATTTCTGAGATGAGGTATTATGTACGCTATTTACATTATTCTGACTATCGTCCTCATCTTTGTCGTCATATTTATTACAACATTTCAGCCGTTGTACACTCCGGCCATCATCAGGTGGTTGGAATGTCGAACTGAATCCTTTATTTTGCTCACTGGGGTAGCCTGTTCTAGTTGCGTGTGCCATGTTTAATGGAAGTCAGTTGGCAGTTATCTCCTGTTAATTCCCCTCTCCAATTTCTCCACTGCCTTAACCAGGTATTGAATTCACACTCTTTGAGTCCTGTCACTGGATCTAACTAACACCTTTATCCACTGTTCCATGTGTCCTTTAGGACACATAGCACAGTGATGAAGGCCAGAGCATACAATGGCGGAAACGTAATAAATATGGCAACAAAGATGAGGACAATAGTTCAAATAATGTAAATAGTGAACATTAGAGACCTTACTTTGCATTTTGTCAAGAATCTCAAGATATATGGCCAGAGTACTCTACCAGATATGGCAGCAATATTCAATGCACAGACAAATGGTGGGTTTATAAATGTGCAAAATGGGTTCTCACAAGAAAAATTGTCTGGCATGACACATTGAACCAACCTCCTTAGCAGCAATTGATTCAATATAATCAGTCCACTCTGTCAGTAGAAAATGTGAAACCTAGAAGGTGCAATGAGTTGCTATTTTGGAGGTTAGCATCAGCCATGTTGATGATGGGCAAAAATGTTTCTCTATCATAATTAAAGGATAGCAGTTTCATTTTGGAGACACTAAAATTTTCAAGCCATTTCTTTCCCCAGATAACCACTGATTGAAGGTCATTTTTGAGAGTATCTGCTAGTTTTACTTTGTTGGACCTATTGGACTTGGTATTAAGATAGGAATAAATAAATTTACTAACGTCATAGTTGAGAACTGAATGAACTGATGAAGGTTGTTGAGATAAACAATGTAAGTCCAAAAATAAATCCTTGAAATTGGATTAAGTCAAATATCTGGCCAGAGACACCATAATCCTTTCAAACATATTTGTAAATGTAAAGCTACAGCCCAAACCTTGCCATTCTTATCTAAAGCTCAATAGACAAATTCAGTAATAACAATTGACATATTGGTGGTTGACATAGAGAAAAATGAAAGCCATATTGTTTATCTGAAAGAAGTTCATGCTTAACCAATTCAGAGTTGATTAGAGTGGTAGTTCTCAACCAGGGGTCAATGTAACATTACTCAGGGGCCACACAAAAAAAAATAACAAATTGGAGTCCACATTTTAGCTGTCCATAGAGCAATTTCACTTTGGAATGGTTGCTACAACTGAGAATTGGAATTTGTACAGTAATCTACATCATATTAAAATGAGATCAAGCGATATAAGTTAACATCCTTTTTACTCCTTTTTTTTCTTGTAAAAGTTGAATAAAAACTGAGAATGATATATAAAGGTAAATTATATAAAGATTCCTAAACTTATCTATTAGTAAAAAAAATAAAGTAATTTCTTTTTTTTTTTTTTTTTTCAAACAGTTATGGGGTCCACCAAAAACAATTAAGAGTAAAAGTGGTCCATGGGTGAAAAAAAGTTGAGAACCACTGGTGAAGGGCCTCTAGTACTTTAACAAAAAAGGTAAAAGATTAATAGGACAATAATTTCCTGGATAAGAATGTTCACATGAGTTCTTAGACAGGAACTACAGAAGAGGACTTCCAACAAGCTGGAAAGCAAGAAGCAGCAAGGCATTTATTGTAGAGTTTGGAGAGAACAGGAGCCAGTTTAGGAGCCCATTTTCTTAAGACAATTGCAAAGATCCTGTCAAGTCTGCAAGCTATTTAGGGATCTAAGCTGGAGATGATAGCAGAAACCATGGATGGAGGTATGTTAATGTCACAGAGTAGAGATTCAGTTCTAGGAGGAAAATAAGGGAAAAGTTATTCCTGAAGAGTCGCGAGTGAAGTTGGAAGAGAATTTCCGAGCAAAGCATTCTGCATTATCAGCAGCAGATGACAATACTTGAAAATGATTGAAGAGAGGAGGGATTGAGGATTTACTTTTATTCAACACACTCTTACAAAGCTGCCAGTAAATGTACTCTTTACCTTCTTGATTGTGGCCTTTACCACTTGAAAAAACATCTTTTGTCTAACAACTTGCAATAATTGGAGCTGAATGCATTTCAATAATACAATCAATTTTGTAGGAATATATAGGTTTACTTAATAGACAGGGTGTCCACAAAGTCATTGCAGTCTGAAACATAAAAACATAATATTAATAAAACTATTAACTTTAATAATCCTATTATAATTGTGCTTGTCCCTCACTTCATTGGTTTACACGACCATTATGCCCTGCCAGTACTTCATAAATAATCAACTATTCCATTTTGATTGTGTGGAAAAAGGGGAAAAAGACACTACTTGGTTTCAGTAAGAAAATAAAAAAAAAGAAGTGAAGATAGATATATTTGATGTCTCATTCCAATACCTCATAAATAACAAACTATTCCATTTTGATTGCATGGAAGAAACAAAACACATATCGGAAACACTATTTGATTTCAGTGTGAAAATGAATGAAAGAAAAAAGGATTATAGAAATGTTTCATGGCTGTTTCAGTAAAATGGAAAAAGTTGTCAATTTCAAATCTTTTCATTTGTACCCACTTCTTAAAATAATAACCACCATTCAGATTTATGATCATTATTACAATATTTTGTTAAAGTTGTTAAGCTCAAATATTTAATGATGTGGTAGGGAAATTTCTACAGATATTTTGTCATAGAATTTGCCATAAGCTTATTCAATCATTAACTTAATTCTTAAGATTCATGAGAAAATTTAAATAGGAAAACCATGAAATTCTCTCAGGGCATTTCTAGTAACATATTATTAAGGAGTTAGAACAATAGAAGAGTAATCAAGAAGACAGTAGATAAAGTCTAGGTACCATAGCAAAGAGTTACCGTTTTACTTTTTCTCAAATTTTCTTATCTTGCCAATATATTCAACTCAAAGTTGTGTTCCCATCATTGAATAACTTTACAAAACTTGGTTTCTCTTTTGAGGTTGTAGCATTTTTAAAACCCATGGCAATTTTTATAAACCTGAAATTAAAAAATATCAATTACTATTCTATTGTCTACTATATAATAATTACCATTGTGAATTTGTTTATTCATATCTTTTGTGTCACACATGATATTGACAAGGAAGGTAAATCAATAAAGTAGTAAATTTATGAGTGGTTACTCCACTTAGTCATTTCAATAATCTATACCAATGTTTCTCAACCTTTTTAAGCAACAGCACACCTAGGTGCGATTGAAAATATCACAGCGCACTTAGCAAAATTTTTGAAGTGTGTACATTTAAATGTTATGCAATAAAACTACATAGTTAAAAAAATACACACAAATATGAACTTACTTTATTTCAATATTTCTATTCAACTATTTGTGCAGTTTATTTATTGTGAAACCAGTTCCTTTTGTTTTTTTTGTGATTTGTTCAATGTTTGGTCAAATGTGCAATAAGCACACCCTCATTTCTTTTTCACTTGAGTGTAGTCTTTTTCGCTTCTTATTTTTGAATATTATTTAGAGTTAATAAAGTCTTTTTAGTTAATGTGGGATAAAAAGTTTAATACTTATTCATTTATTCAAATACTAATACTGTACCATTACTACTTCCACACACACATATATATCTATGCTGTGACTATTTTGCGGCATTCTTAAGAGGACTGTGTGGCATGTCAGTTGAGAATCACTGATCGATACAAATAGAATATTTATCTTTACTTAGACAGGTGAGACAGAAAAGTACTAGGAAGAGGAAAAAAGTCAATCAGTTATGTCCTGACCCCAAAAAGAAGAGATATTGAGCAAAATTTCATGGGAAAATTTGCTCACGGGGAGGTGTTGTAATGGAATGTCCCTCACTCCCTATCACCTATTGTAGACTGACTATATCAGTAGATATATATAGTGTGCACAGGATATACCTGACCAGCTTGATTCAGGAATTATTAGCCCGCTAACTGATTCCCTGTCTTTCAGTAGTATATTCTCTTTTACAATAAACCTCTTTCTTTTATCTATTGCTGTATTGCTGTTCCTTTCACTCGAGTACCACCTTTGTCTGTTTGTAACCTCTTTAAGTATATGACATAAACAAAATTAGTTCCCAAGTAAAATGAGTCATTTAATTAATGCATCCTCTTATTACTATGTTTCTTATACTGCAGTCTTATTTTATCCTAAAAGATTACGAACACTTGCTTGGTTAATACCAGTTTTATTGTGAAACCATTGATTTACATCGTAAAATCTGGCAAACTTGAATTGAAATTGAAATCTGTTCATGTAAACTTGACTTCACTTAGTCTGTCAGAATCCTTTTATCTGTAAAGACAGGCCATAAATGGAGTACTGCTGAAATACATGGGCAGGAACTGCCTCGTCTTCTCTTTCCACTCTTGATAAAGTCTAAATGTGTCTCCACATCCTTGTGGGTGATGAATTATTTTCCGTTTGGCAATCCCTTTCTCACATTCACTATTTCCATGGTGCGTGTTCAGATGAACTACACTCCTTAGTTCCACCTGTCCAAACCTTCATAGTTAAGACCCTCCATGCTACACACATTGTAGCAAATCATCATTCTCTTCATATTCCCTGGGTGAGATGTAAGTTTCAAGCAGCCTTTCCCACAAACCACTGCCTTATGGAACTGATTCCCAAGAGGTTGCTTCTCCAATCACTACAATCTTAAACTGTTCAAGTCTAGGATTAACTGTTACTTTCCCCACATATCTGCATAAGCTGTGTCTCTTATTCTGTAACCATCTACCTTGAGTGGTTTTGTACAGGGCACTGGGAAAAAAACCAAAAAAAACCCAAAATAATGATATATTAACCATGGCTGCTACAAATTACAATTTTTAGACTCCTTTCCACAAAAATAATTGCTTTATTCTCACATCTTATAAATAGAACAATTATTCTTTTATAGATAATGTTAAGTTTTGATGCTTTAATTTCATAGAAACGTTTATGTTTTTTATCAATTTTTTTTTTTCTTCAGCGGTGGTGCAGAGCTGCTATTTAATAATGTAAAAACCCACAATATCAAATTACCTTCTAAAGGATCCGATCCATGTAAGTCAAAATGAATATTTTCTGTTTCTTCTTTCAACATATAGAGTTGTAAATGCATTAAATTTGTCTTTAATTTTTTTTGTTTTTTTATTACTAATGTTCATTTAACACAAGACTCAAGAGCCACTCAATGTAAAGCGAGGAAATATCACAATGACCATGCAAGAAATCTGTTGTGCCTGTATCATGGAGATGAAATCAGAGCTCAGTTGGATGTGTTTAAAAGAACCCAGCTATTTTTTTTTTTTAAACTTGAGTTTGAATATGCAGTAGTAAAACAACTGGAAACTTTTACATGTATCTACTGTCAGACATTTTGGGTAAATTTTATAACATATCAGTCCTTGTTGGGTTATTTAAGATCAAAATCTTGTTTTTTTTTATACCAGAGTTTAACCATGGTCAGGTTTATACTTCAGTCTGTAGGCTAATATTAGTTCATCTATTGATGAACCATGATTGAATTTATACTATATTTTACTAAATTTATACTATAGTCTATCAATGAACCATGGTTGAGTTTATACTTAAGTTTATTGATGAACATTGGTCGGGTTTATAATTCAGTTTGTTGATGTACCTTGATTGGGTTTATACTTGAATCTGTAGATGAATCTTGGTCAAGTTTATACTTCAGTCTGTAGGTGAAACTTGGTTGAGTTTATACATGAATCTGTAGGTGTGCCTTGGTTGGGTTTATACTTGTGTTTATAGACAAAAATTGGTCAAATTTATGCTTGTGTCTAGATGTACCTTGGTGCTGTAAGTTTGGATGTGCAGGTGGTGATTTGAATATCATCTAAAAATTGGAAATCGGAGAGCAGAGTTCCAATACTAATTGGTTTTGTTATATTCACTTGTGCACAAATACCCTTGGTAATGATATGGATCCACATCTTTCTCTCCATCAATGGGTAATTATGACTTCAGTCAGTAAATCATGATTATCTTGCCAAAATTCTTACAATCAAAAAATATTTTCTGGCTTTAAATAACCTGCAAATGGTTGATAAGTCATAATAAACAAATCAATCATACCTTATTTGGATTTATACTGGAGTCTACAGATAAACATTGGTCAGATTTATATTTGAGTCTGCAAGCATCCAATCAGAAGGTTTTTGGTGTTGGTGGAGGAGGGTAGGGCTTTTAGTCCTTTGCAAGAGATACAATCAGTGTATATAAAATCTAGATCATAAATAGTCAAAAGAAATTGTATCGCTATCCATAATACTTCTAGGCTTGACTCTTAGGATTCAATATGTTATTATTTCTTGTTTATTTACTAGTTATTACTGCTCTAGTTTACAGTGTGAACATGTCAAATTAGTGAAATTTCTTTCCATTTCAACTGGTGATATCTCGTAAACAAAATGTAATATTTTCACTTTCTAGATATAATTCTTTCTCATGTTTAGTGATTAATTTTTATTTCATGTTGAAATTTGTATTACTTACCGACTAAATGAACTTTGCCAGCTGAATTTCATTTTGAATTAAACTTCTTTTATCGACAGATATTACAGTTTAAATCTTTTTCTTCAATTAATAATAAAATAAATTCAAACTGACAGTTTGGAGAAAATAAAACAATATTCAACCATATATATATATATATATATATATATATATTCATGCACGTTTCATTAAATAATATAGACAAGTGTTGTTTATTTAAAACACATGAAAACAATAGACAGAAACTAAAAATCCTTGAAGCATTATACATCAAACAGTTGAAACCCAACCTAAACAAAATCAATTATGGCATCTCTACAAATATACTTAAATGTCTATAATTGGTAACAAAAGCCATTGGTTTATACCAATGACTTCCCATACTTCATACTTCTCCAATTCACTCTCGTGTGGTCATGTGTGATGTCATGGGATGCTGTGCGGTTTTTGCTTCTAGCATCTTGTGTGCGCGTGTTTATCATTGCTTGGAGGTCGTCTGCATGAACAATGACAGACTATCATCACTGTCATATTCATATATTGCTTAATATGTTGTAATTGACATCTTTGATAATGGCTTATGTAAGCCGAAAGCTTAGATTGTATTAAAAAAAAATATGGATCAATATTATGAATTTCTTTCTTCGTTCAACGATAATGTTATTAAACTTATCAGACGTTACGAAAAAAATTTACATAAAGTAAATAGACAACACTTGTCTATATCATTTACTGAAACGTGTGTGAATGAAAAGATGCTGCCTAAATACACACACACACACACACATATATATATATATATATATATATATATATATATATATAATGATAAGTACAGATGATCCTTAAAAATCTATTTCAGTTATAATTTATTTCATGAACATATTCAAATATTCATCTCTTCAGACCAAAGGTTTTTTCATTAAATGGAATCAATTTGTCCAGTCAAAAGGAAAGGGGAGAGGAAAAAAGAAAGGAAAAAAAAAAATTTATATTAAAAGAGGAAGAAATAAAAATTTCAATATAAGGTTAAAAAAATTGTGGGGCGAGAAAAAGAGAGAGAGTGGGAGGGAGGGAAAGAAAAAATTTATTATATTATTATTATTTTTATCCTTATCTATCTATCTATCTATCTATATATATATATATATATATATATATATATATAAGATCTTTAAATTTGCTCTTTATCTCTTAATTTATTTAATTATTAATATTATTTTTTAAGTATTTTATTTTTTTATTTTATTTAACTTACTTTATTGATGTCAGATATTATTATTATTAATTTGAGATAGTGATGATTATAAAGCTATGATAGGTACCTCCACGAAATTGCTAAAAAGAGAGCATAGCTTGATGAAAAAGACGCCAACCTTGCCGAAAACAAAATTTTATTGTCTAAATGCTTATGTTATTATTAAGAGGAAAGACCAAAGTTTTTTTTTAATTATTTTTTAAAAAATTTTCCTTCTTTTTAGAAAATTCTAAATTTTGATTAAAAAAACCTTGTTTCTATTTGTATCAAGCGAACTAGTAAATAACATAGACAATTTTTAGGATGTTTTTTGGTATGACACACATTAATTTGAAAAAATCGTGCAAAAATAGAAATAATTATCGAATGTTAATGAAACTTTCAGGAACTATTCACAGATGATCGAAATTATTATAAATATGTTTTTTTTTTATGAAAGTCATGGTAGAAATATGTTTTTAAAATATTTATTACCCCCCAACTAATTTTATGAAAACGCTAGAAATTGATCGCATCGGTTTTAGTGATTACAATAATTAAAAGCACAGGGCATTGAGGAATGCAAATCATGTTTTTTTTTTTTTTTAATTGGATCTGCAGTACCTGAAAATCAGCTCTGAATTGTAACATACAAAACTCAATAAAACAAAAGATATTATTTAATTTCAAATGCTTTTATTTGCTTTTAGTTATTTTTTATGAATATGGACAATATTTTCTGAAAGCAAAAAAAATTTTCGATGAAAATGAATTTTAATACAATTATTTGTTATTTCATTAATTATAATAGATTTTTACATTTAAGTTGTTAAAATATTATAAAATTAGTTAAAAAGACGATCGGCTTTCATAAGTGTCCTTATGAGATAGATCTTTTTTTAGCGCGTTGTAAATTGTATCATTTTGACTAATCAGAAGATCCACAGTAATTAAGAAATGTAATTTTGTGCTTATAACCGAGCTGTAATTATAAAGTACGGAAGACCAACCAGAATATAATTAAGTTGCGTTATTTGAGTTAAGCATTGTTCTCCGCTGTTAAGGCCTTTACTTTTGCGAAACACGTGTGGAGAAGTTAATTTGATTTTTCAATTTCAACTGAGAAGGGTACCTACAAGTATCAGTATCATCTTATGAAATTTATATGATCTTATTTTTATATTAATCTCAGTTACGACATTTTTCCATAAATGAAATATCAAAATTAATAATAAAATGAATGCAAATACAAATAACAGTAGAATGTAATAAATGTACATAAAATTATAGTATTTTTTATGTACAATTCTGATAAAATTTCATAAGAAAGGTACCTATAAATTAATTAGATACCTTTCTTAAGAAATATGAAATTTAATGTCACTCTTAACAGTTTTATTTTAATTTCTTTAGAATATATTTCCCATAAAGCATCATAAACGTAAAAGGTGAAAGCTAAGTACGAAAAAAAAAAATTAGACCGCTGAAAGTTTTTAATTTAAAAATAACGAGGTAAATAATTTGTTCACGAAATGTAAATTATTTCACTTTTCTCCTTCCGTAGAACAAATTAGCCTCATGGAATTAAGTAAATATATCATTCATCACATGTCAAGAGACGCGAAAGTTTATGACCTGCTTTGTTTTATTTTCAAATTACATCTTTTTGGCACAAAAGCTAAGTTAAGATTGGTTCAAAATATTTTAAATAAACATTATAATTTCTGATTTTCTTAAAATAAGTTTTGAAAAAATCATAATTAATATTTAAAAAATTTCAAAGTCAGATTTCCAGTTTTTTTTAAAATGGAAAAAAATGGTCAATTTTGCTGACTCAAAAAAAACTAGATTTTTAACAAAATTTCGGACGTGCTAGGAACGATTAAAAAATGGAAAAAAATACCCCAAAAATACTTTTGACCTTTCCTCTTAATAATAACAAACATTTAGACGATAAAATTTTGTTTTCGTCAAGTTTGGCGCCTTTTTTCATCATGCTATGCTCTTTTTTTAGCGATCTCGTGGAGGTACCTAAGCTATGAGGATTTCTTTTACTGTTGAAAATGTCATAACTATTAGACACTTTGCTTTATCTATTTTAAGTCTGATCAACCTTCCCTTACTCTGTATTTTAACTTGTTCAGCCCTTAAAGAAAAAAATAATTTCTAGGTCAACCTATCAGCTCATGTTTAATTCTTTCTTTTTTCCTTTCTTCTCTCCCTCTCTCTCTCTCTATATATATATATATATATATTTCATATATTTACATATTTTCTATCCCTAATATTGAGCACTTTAACCCATAAATATACCATGCCTTAAAACTTTATTTCATCATATATATATATATATATATTCTATTGCTGTTAAAATAAAAAATAAGCTGGATAAACTTTTAGGACTTTAAATTTTGTTCATTTGTTCATAAAAAATTAAATATAGTTAATAAAATTTTTTATGGTCATTTATTAAGTTTCACATTGAAATCATTGAAGAAAACTTTTAAACCCATTTTCAATAATTCAAATGTCACTTTTGAAGTTAAATTTTGTTTTAATTTGAAAGATAACAGGTTTAAGTGAAAATTAAATAGAAAACAATTTTACATATTTAAATGAGGTTTTAACTTTTTAAGACATTTTTAAAACATTGCCACAGTCACTCATTAAATCTCCATTCTTGACAACAAAAGAACAATAACAAATTTTAAAAATCTCTGAAAAATCCAGTATTTCAGAATAGTAAAATTAAGGAATTTTGTAAAAATAATACTTATTTTTTGATTGAAACATAGGGAAAATAATATATATTCACACCTGGCAACCTGTGAGCAGCTGTTATAACCACAGTAGTCTTCTAATGTTAATGCTTGAAAATGGTTTTAAACTTTACATTTTTCAATTCTTAAAATATATCTTCATTTAATAGGAAAAAAAAACCTTGTTGGAGGAGCTTCAGAATTGCAATGAAAAATTATAAGTACATTTTTAAAAATAGATATTCAATGTAATTTTTTTTTGTATCAAATGTGAAAGAAAATATTTTAAACTATACCAACTCGCAACAAAAATTTTTTTTCAGTTTTATTAAGTTATTTTTTGGTATGGTTTATGACAAACTTTTAGTATGTTCCCGGTTGAATTTGAAGTTTTTTGTTTTACATCTCCAGGAATTATTCTTTTATGTAAGTGTAAAAAATTTAGATAATGATATTTGAAAGTTGAGGTGTAACTGATGAGGAAAGAAAAAAGACATGTATCACTTCACCATGAATCAACCTCAGACATGCTCAAGTGCAACCAGACTACAACTTGGTTGGAAACAAAGCCAGCAAGTGAGTGTCAATCTAGTTCTTGGCATTTCCAGAAAACATACAAAACAAAGACTCAAGCAACATATGTACTTCTGAAACTTCATGTACAAAAAATGATTGCTAAAAATGAGAGGCAAAAGAAGTCAAAACAGTGATGCTGAGAAACAGAAATGTTAACTCAGTCATCAAGCATGGTGTTCCTGTGAAGTCTAAGATGTACAACAGTGTTTTGGAAACACTGAAAGATCAACTTAGATATCTGAAGGTTCTCTTCAGTATCAAGATAGACATCAGTGAAAATAAATCTCAGCTGGAAGCTGCTCTTTGCAACTACTTCATGACAGGAAAATCAGTTGGATTTATCTCCATCAAAAGACAAGACAAAGGAAAAGAGAAAAAAACACTCAGTGATTCTGAGTATTTAAACAACTTTAGAACCTGAGGTGACTAGTTATGAGCACCAAGGACAATGAGTTGCAGTATATTATGACTCCAACTTTTATATTGGGAAAGTCATTGATATTGCATCCCCATTCAATGCTGTGATAATGTTTTTAGCACCAACAAAGTGCAGAAATGATTATTTCCAGTGACATTTGTCAGCTGATATTGCACAAGTGGAATGTACATTTGTCTTCAGATGGGACTTTGATGTACTGCCAGTTTCAAGTAATGGCTGGATATGGAGTGTTCCAGAAATATTAACCGCATTTATTTTATAAAGGAAATTCAGTTGGCAAATCACCATTAGGAGAATAAGCACAGGATAACTATTCACAATGTCCAGAAAGTCTTTTCTATCAATTTAAATCTGAAGAAGTTTAACGCACTATTATAAAGTATTTATTTTCTTTCTGTAAAAAAATTCATGAGTTTCGTACTGTCCTGTTTTTGATAAGCTGAAAATTATATCATTTCCCAAAATTTTCAAAAAGATATATATTACAAAAAGTATTAATCTTACAGTGAAAAGAGTCTTTTTGTTGCATTCCCCATCCCAAAATTACTAAAGTTTCAATGGTTCAAGCAATCGATACTTTTTTTATGTTCAGTATGGTATACTTTTGACCAGTTTTTGCCCTACTGCCAAATTGGATTCTGCCTGCTTTTATGTGCTGCAAATGTAGATATTTTTTATTGGGGTATTACTGAAAAGAAATTAATTTCATCTTGGTTGTACTATGAAACATAGGAAGAAGTTGCATGGCATTAACTGTTGAAATGAAACTTACATGATTGACAAGATTTGTCCTTCTGTGTCATATTTTTATAATCTTATTTTTGAGAATTAAATTTTCCTAATGTTTAGGCTGGTCTGGTCTAAGATTTATTGATTCCATGAGCATTGTCTCTCTTTTACTTCAAGACTACCTAGATGACAGAAAATAGCAAAAACACTTTATACTAAGAATTTTTTGTGTCGAGTTAATTTGTTCTTTGCTATTCTTGTAAGGATTTGAACAGATATTTCAATGAACACTTGTTTATAGAATGTTTTCCATAAGTATAGAGAGTTTCAGGATGTGTGAGTAGGGCAAATCAGTGCACCAAGTTCAATTTTTTTTTTTTTTTTGTAAGCGTTTCACCCCAAGCAAGGTCGGGAAGCCACTAACACGCAAGGGGTTACAGAGTGTTGGAGTGAGAGCAAATAGGAGTGATAGAGGAAAGGATGAAGAGAAGGATAGGGGATAGATCAAGTCATCCGGAGACGTCAATTGACATTACATTTAAATAGTTGGAGATTATAGCTATCAGGGAAACAGGAAAGGTGGGGAGTTCCACAGGCAGGAGGTGCAAGACATGCAGCTATTGAAGAGAGGGCTACATTTAACAGTTTCAACAGTGAAAGGGTGTGAGTGAGATGCCAGCCTAGTAGAACACTTAAATTCATGAAGTCTGGGTACCAGCGAAAGCATCTCATCGGAGCAGTTACCATAAAAATATTTGTAAAAAAGATAGAGGGAGGCGATGACATGACTGTGAGAGAGCGACTGCAGACAAGATGCCAGATCAGGGCCAATTACATTGCATATCTGTCTCTGGATCTTATCAAGAACCTTGAGACAAACAGAAGGGGCACCAGACCATATATGGCAGCAGTACTCCATGCAAGGGTGAATGGTTGATTTGTAGATTTGAAGGATCAACACCAGCAAGAAAAAATTCCTGGCACGGCACAGAGAGCCAACTTTCCTTGCAGTGGACGATGCTATTGACTCAATGTATTTGTTCTATCTCAGGTTAGCAATCAATGTGAGACCGAGTAGTCACAAAGAGGAGGTCTCGGGAAGTTGAGCGTCAGACATTCCACTTCCTGTTCCAGTTCACAATCGATTGGAGGTCCTTTTCGAGAAGAATGGCCAGGTTAGTTTTGTCAACGACAATAGATTTGTTTTTGAGGTAGGAGTAAATTGTAGTGTCATCCGCGTAGATGCCTACTTAGGAATCTATGACATCAGGAAGATTGTTGATGAAGATAAGGAATAGAGTAGGGCCTAGGATGGAGCCTTGGGGGAACATCTGCATTCATGGGATAGGAGCTGGAAGAGAATCCGTTGAGAACGACCTTCAATAGATGGTTTGACAGGAATCATTGTATTAAATCAAACAATTGACCTGAAATTCCATAACCCTGAAGCTTGTGAAGAAGGCCAGCATGCCAAGCCCTATCAAATGCTTTGGAGATATCTAGAGCCACAACACAATCTTCTCTGTTATTATGAAGACCTTGATAAACAATTTCAGTAATGGCCGTAAGCACATCAGCTGTAGAATGGGCAAAGTGGAAACCATATTGCTTGTTGGAGAGTAGATTATGGGATGCAAGGTGTTTAACCACTTTGGCGATTAAAGCTTCGAAGACTTTGCTGAAGAGGGGTAGGAGACTGATAGTATGGTAATTAGAAGGGTCTCCAGAGTTCTTAAAGACAGAAACAATGGATGAGGATGTCCAACAGTCTGGAAAACATGATTCATTGAGGCAATAGTTATATAATTTGGAGAGAGCAGGGGCCAGTTCAAGCGCACATTTCTTCAGGACAATGGCTGGTATCCCATCTCCACCACTAGTCTTGTGGGGAATCTAAATTAGAGATAATGCCCGATACCGATGACGGGGTTATGTGCAGCTCGCTCAATAGAGCCTCAATTCTAAGGGGGAAATCAGGTGTGGGTAAACCGGAAGAGTCAAGCGTTGAATTGAATGAGAATTTCTGAGCAAAGCATTCAGCCTTGTCAGCAGAAGAGATCAGAACCTCGAACTGGTTGAACAAAGGAGGTATAGAGGGTTTGCTATTGCTAAGTACACTCTTGCAGAGACAACAATAATCCTTGGAGCCAAATTTGCGAGCTGCAATATGTTCTTTCATTCGAGCAGCAAATAGTGACTTTGCTTCATTGAGGACACGCGTACACTCGATACGGGCAAAGAGATGTCTATTGCAGTCAGACATGTCGCTACGATATAGGTGGAAGAAGTGGTTCCTATAGGCAATGGCAGCTGAGCAAGCAGTGGAAAACTAAGGGGAGGTGCGCAATTTGAACTTATATTTCCTTGAGGGGATGAAAACCTCGATTCCAGCATTAACCCAGGAGGAGACCTCGGAAACACATTCTTGAACAGGGAGTGTAAAGACGACATCCCAGGGGACATCACAAAGGAAATCCCAGAACGAGTCCCAGTCTGTTTATTGATAGCAAAATGAGGTTCTAGTGGTAGGAGGTTCTTTGTGGTGGGTGGAGTTGAAGGAGATGTTGATAGACACTACAGCATGATCAGAATTGCCAAGAGAGCAGAGCTGCTTGGCACTACAGGACTTGGGGATGATGGTAAAACATAGATCGAGAAGAGAAGCCTTACCATCCCAGTTGTAGGGAAAACGTGTGGGGAAGTCAACTATCTGTGTGAGTGATTGATAAATTGAAAAATTAAAGGTTTGAATGCCTGCAAGGTCATTAGTAGCATTTTAAAGTCACTTGGTATGATGAGCGTTAAAATCACCAAACATGAATATGTGAGCAAATGGATGGAGAGAGAGAGAGAGCCTTGTCAATGTTGTCAGAAATGCATTCAATTATACCACAGTCTTGGGAGGATGGTGAGCGATGAAGAAGAGGTAGCTTACAGCATTGAGAAGAGATAGTCAGAGACACATGTACGAATGGTCTGGAGATTCAAGGGACAACTCTCTAGCCAGTGGGAGATGGTCCTTGACGTAAACTCCAAGGCCATGCATGTGGATTTGAGAGTCTTTTCTAAGGAGAGGAAGGTAGCTGGAGATCGAGGAGGGGATAGATGAATCAAGGTTGGTCTAACACAGAGCCAGTATATCCAGGCAGTTCGCAATGAGGAAAGATTCCACACTGCAGAAATTAATTCTAATACCATGGATATGTTGGAAAATGAAATGTTAAAGGGTTGCAGTTATATTTGTTGCAATCACTTATGTACAAATACCCTTGGGAAAAGTATTAATCCATCTCTTTTCTCCTCCAGCTGTGGGCAAAATAGTAGGACTTGTATCTAGAAAAATCATGGTTATCTCAAAAAAAATTGTTAATGCAATATTCTCTTCCAAAGAAATATAATTATTCTTACAATCCAAAAACTATTTTTCGGCTTTAAATAACCCGCAAAGAGCACAGCTGTTTGAGGTTTCCTATAGCCCCACTTAACTTAAATAAAGTCAATTCAGGTTTTCTATGGTAAAAATTTTCTTTCCCAAGTGAAAATCATCACAAAAATGGCAAAAGTCATTTTGTCACAGCTTATTTTCTCTGAAAAAATGGATTTTTTATACTTTTATAGGGGTAAAATATTGATAAATGACTGTTTTGTCTTCATCTGAACAAATATCAAGGAAACTTTTGATTTGGACACTATGAAACCAGGTATTTTCTGAAAGCAAAGAATATATTCTTTCATTTAAAAGTAAAATTGGCTGGTGTAAAGGACTCAATAGTTTTTTTCAGGGGATAAAATGTGAAAAAATAGTGAAAATTTTGCATTTTTTCTAGTTCTAAAAAAGATTTTCCCTATTAATGGGAAATTAACTTTTTTTCTTTCTTTCTTTTTTTTTTTTTTTTTAATCAGAAAGCCTAAATCATAATCAAACTATTTCAGGCATAAGATTGAGAGTTTTGAAGGAAATCAACATTCCTAAGGGATCAAAATGTGACAAAGTCCATTGGTAATTTTCAATTATATAACTGCCAGGGGTTAAAAAATTGACACCCTGCCACAGAAATTTTTAGTAAAAGGCGAAAGATTTATATGCAATTCCTGACTACCAGAAACCAGGAGTTTTGGGGTTTTTTTCCCAAAAAATAGCAGCGATAAGGAAAATTAAACCAAGTTGACTTTTACCATGTCTGGGTCAAAGGTCAACCAGCCAGCAATTTAGGACAAGCTGTTGTCAGCTTGTAATAAAACCCACCATTCCCAGATAAGAGCAAAGAGGGGGGGGGGCTCAACATTGGTAGGACTTGATATAAGATTTGTTCTTTTGTTTTTTCTTTTTCAAACCTATGTTTGAACAATGGCCTGCTGTGTTTTGTTTTTAACACCTCGTGACCTGGGTGATGACAGCAACACTTAGCAGACGACATTGTTTTTTTTCACTGCATGTCTTTTGTATTTCCCATCGCTGGGCCATTTAGCCATTCCTTTTATTCAATGATGTTCATACCAACTTAAGGAGAAAGGGATGAAGCTTGAATGATATTATTTTGAAGTGAAAAAAAATATTTTTTCATAAAGAAAAGGTGATTTTTCTCAGAAAATTGGGCATAATTTCTTAATGCTAACCTCCAAGTGACATTTTTCACAACCAAATCGAAGATTAATTACCAGTGAATAATTCCATGTGCAAACAATAGCCGTCTGAATCCTATAACATGACCGAAAAACATCCAGGATTTACTGATTGATCGAAAACTTGTTGCACATAATTGTTTTCCATGGTGAGTTTCCATTATTTCATCTTAATGTTGTCATTTTCAGACAGCCAAGTCATCAAGGATTCAAGAAAACAGTTTGGCACAGATTTGCTTTGAGAATTTTACATTCTATGAGGTGTTTAAAATGTTACTGATCAATGGGATTTTTTGCCAAATATTTCGTTTACGCGCCATGTTGGATTTTCCTATATGACAAAAACAAGTGTTTTAAACAGCCATGAGAGTTGACAAGCTGTAAAAGAAAAAAGGAATCAATCAAACAATGGGGGATTTAAACTAAATGAATACATTTTTTTTTTAAATCTGTATGAGATATTAGATTTTTAGTTTTAGTCATTATGTCCTGTCCATTATTCCATACGCTAAAGAGTTGGATTGTTTTTACCTGACTTTGAAGTCACAGTGTAACAAGCTGTTATAAAAACATCTGTTTCCTTTTACCTTTTATCTTTCAATCTCATTTTATAACTCATCCCCTCCACTTGCATAACACTGCTATCCAACACAATAAATAGAACTTTTTATCTGTAGAAGTAGATAAAAAGTTACAACTTTTTATTCTTGATACAATCAATGACTTTCTCAGAAATATTTATATCAATAAGTCAGCTATATTTTTTTTCATTATTTAAAATTTTAATATGAAATTTGAACTTAAAATGTTAAATTTAGACTTGTTTCAATTCTTGAATAATTAACAAAAGATTTTTGCTTTTTTTTTTTTAATTGTTCTCTTATTCTAATTTACTATAACAACATTTTTCAGTGGGTGATTATGGCTCTCCACAACTTCCTGTCCTTTAAAGCTCTTAGTAAATTTTATCTATTTGCTATCTCTCCTCATCCCTGTTCTGCTAACTATTTGCACAAGTTTGTTGGGTAGCTTACTCACAGCTTTCCTGGAAATTTTAATTGTCTCTTTCTGTTATATGACAATGAATGCTGGACAATCTCATCACAGGTGAAGAATAGACTTGAGGCAACAAAAATGTGTTTCTACAATGAGCTGAACATGTGAGCAACTATAAAGTTTTAGGGGAAATGGAAGCAAACAGGACACTTATACTTAAAATCGGGAAGAGACAATTGAAATTTCTAGAACACAATGAGGAAAGCAGGCTTGGAAAATTTGACATGCACAGGACATATTGAAAAGTAGAGACAAACACCAAATAACCTACTTGTGTAAATGGTTGGCATAACAGGGTTTAGGAGAGTTAATAAAAAGTTAAAACTTACTAAGAGTTGAATAGGGCAGGAATATGCACGCCCACGTCTTGAAGGGACATAGTACATAGTAAAAGATATTCTTAAATGTTTTCTTCTACACAAATCACTTATGTACAATTGTTGTACTTATACCACTTCAAACAAAGAAATGTTTATAAAAACATCTGTCATCTTACAAAAAAGATATTAGTAGACGTTTGGAGCCTTTTTATGGGTATGATGACACCTCAGGATTGGTGCAGATTTAGAGTCTGCTATTCAGAAGTTTGTTTTTTGGGGTTTTTTTTTTTTTTTATTGAAAACATCATAATGTTAGAATTTGTTCTTATGGTGGGAAATCTTAAACAGGGATTTCCTCTATATACATTTGCCAAGTTTAACTTCAATGAAAATGTTTAAAAAGTTGATAAACCATAAAGAACAAATCTATCAAGGAAAAAGTTTAATCTTTTGTAAGATACTACTTTATATATACTGACAGCAATATTTAAATAATTTCAGACTTAAATAATTCTCTTATCATATGGGAGAAAGGATTCTGCTGTTTAGCTCATTAAAACTAAACATATTCAAAGAATTCTAATCTGAAATAATAATAATAATAATAATAATAATAATGCCACTAAGACACAAGGGGCTACTGGGCATGATAGAGAATGAAAAGACTTTCAAAGGAATCGGAAATCCTATCTTAAACAGAGAACAATGGATAAACCACTTCTATAGTTCAAAAGATTGGGGAGAAGTGTGAACCAGACAATGAGTGAACCTAAATAAAAAATGAGCAATTAAGAAAAAAACACAATTAGCAGATTGGTCTCTCCTACTTAGTAATGGAATCTTCCTTTTTATGACATGAGGTACATTCACTTATTAACATTGTTAATATAAGTAACATCCTGTTACTATAACAGCAAAATATCTCATTAATAATGAGTGTAGTTTTTATTATTATTTCTTTAATTTTTAAATATATTTGCTTGTTATGTCTCTTTTTTGTGAGTTCATGTTTATTTTTTGTATTTCATTGGAGTTTAGGGAAAGGAAGACACGAGTTTGGTCTTCATTATTTAAAAACTTGGTCCAATCTCTAAACTTCACTTTTATGTGACACATGACTAGACCAGGTATGCAGCATTTCAAACTACACTTGGAACCTCTAACATGATTAAAGGAACCTCATGTCCAGAATATTATGGAGCTAGTGGCTAGAATCCAAACTTGTCGTTCACCTATAATGCTGTATTTGTTTGGTATGATTGGTTTCATCCCAGTTGTAACATTACATTGTCACAGATGAAGAAAAGAACTAAAGAAACAGATGTGGCTCTAACAAAAAATACTGGAAATACCATAGACAGAGCATGGGAGAAAAGTCAGTTTTAAGAAAAAATAAAAAATAACTGTCACTAACAATCAAAAAGTGACAGTTGTTGAAATTTTTGGTATGCATAATGAGGAAAAAAAGAATTTTACATGCACAGTGCCTATAAAAAAAAAAAAGTAAAGAAAACCGTAGATAATCTACTTGACAAGTTTGTGCAGACGGATAAGGGAAGAATGTGCAATGAAGACAGAAATAAACCCCATCAATCATCAAATGAAAAAATGGTTTCTGAGTTGGAGGTTCAGTGCATAATTCCAGTTAATAAATTAATCCTTTGAAAAAAAATATTTAACATTTTTTAACCAATGGGTCACATTCCCACCAGCAATAAAAAAATAAAAAAAAAAAACATGCTTCATGATCCCTTTGAAGAGTATATAAGAAAAGTCACCAAACCAGAGAAGCCAATGAGGTACAGGAACAGATGATGGCAGTTCACAATGGCTAGCATGGCTTCAAACAATACCCTTACTTATTCATTTGTTTAACAAACAACTACAAACAAGGAACTTTAACACAAGAAATTTAATTATTTACATTGTTCAGACTATTGTCCTCATCTTTATTGTTATATTCACAACATTTTGGCTTTCTTCAGGTGATTGGAATTTCAAACTGAACCCTTTACTCCTTCAGATAGGAATTTCAAACTGAACCCTTTACTCTTTCAAAATGGACCATGTGTCCTCAAAGACATGGCCCAGTGGATAAAAGCTTGGTTGGATCCAGTGGCTTGATCTAAAGAGTTGCAAGTTCAATACCTGGCTACTGCAGTGGTGAACAAAAGCTTGGAGAGTTGAATTAAAGGGAGATAACTGAGACATCCAGAAGAGGCATGGCACATGGAACTAGAACAATCTACCCCAGTAGATGAAGCAAAGTGTTCACTTCGAAATTGAAGAAGGCCAGAGTATACAACAGCCAAGATTTCGAGAATAAGGCAATAAAGATGAAGGTAACAGTCCGAATAATGTAAATAAATAAAATACCTCATCTCAGAAATAAAGGCCGATATTGAAGAAATTTAATACTTGTACATGCTGAGAAAAATTTAGTTGTTTAACATGAAAATAAGAATATTTTATATTTTTATATTTAAAAACCTTTCTCTACTTTTTTTTTTTTGTGGGTTGATTCAAATCCGCTACAGAATTACCACAGGAAGGGAAGTCATAAAGCAGCAAGTATTGGTGAGAGTAACATAAAGAAAGGAATCTGTGGAGAGCCATGATCACCCACATCCTGAAAAGACATGGTGCATGAAAAGAATGTCTGATACTGAATATTCACCAGGCTTTCCTGTATTACAAATAATTTGCAAAAAGAAAATGAGCTCTTTGTGTGGGTTTCATCTATACAATAAATATATGCACAACCCCTGCCAAGAATCACAAAATCAGAATAGTTAGAGAATGTTAACTTTGTTTTTTGTTTTAGTAATAATTACACTAATTTTTCTCTTTCTTCTTTAAAAATTTTTTTTTCTTTTTCTCATAACTATTTTTTGTCTGAATTTCTGGGATGATGAGTTATCATTATTTACACTATTTATATTCAGACTATTTTCCCTTTCATCTTTTTTGTTATCACAACCTTTTAGTTGTTGGGCTCTCCAACCTTCATCAAATGTATGTCAATCTGGGTAGCCTACAGGGAATTCTCATATTCTTTAAAATATTCCATATTTTCCACTGCATGGTTTGGAAAAAAAATTATACTACTAATTCAAATAATTTAATCTAGTTTAAGGTTTATTTTATGAATCTAGAAGTTTCAGCTATTAAATAATAAAATGTTTTGCATCTTATTTGTTATTAGTTTATTTAATGCTAAATAAAAAAAACTTAAGTTAACATTGGCTAAGTCTGCTAATTCTATAATTTGTGCCAGGAGTTGTATCAGGACAATAATTACATTTGAAATTAGTCAAAAGCTCATATTTATTAATTTGCTACTTTTGTTTCGTTAATGACACAGGTGGAGGTAGAAGGCTGAATCACTTCAATTAAAACAGTAATGAAAATAATTGTTTTCCTCTGAACAATACATGATTCATTCCTCCAATATTTCAGTTTAGCAAGGTTAACTGACATTGTCCCAACAGAATCTTTACTCTTTCAGTAATACTGAAAGGTTCTTCATGTAGTGAGTCCTCAGGACCCACAGTGGTGATTTGGGGTCATCCCTGAGAAATTCAATGGGTCCCAACTAAAGTTTCTTAATAAACTTTTGTGTTGAACTGCAGGGCTAGAGATTAATTTTTATTTTTGTTTTCTATCATCCCAAAAAAACAGTTTAAATCACTTAAATTGATGAAGTACTTTTATTCAATTAAATTAATAAATTCAAAACAAAAACTGTATTTCCGCTTAATCACATTTCAGTTAAGAAACTATTTTTTTGAGAATTATGACAGAACAAATGTTTTATTTTTTTATTTTTTTTATTTTTTTTTTTCAATTGAATCAAAAAATTTAAAACAGAAGCCGTATTTAAAGCAATGGTCAGCAAACTTCAATAAGTTCAGGCACTTCAAATAAACAACCAAGAAATTTTCTGGTGACATTGATGTCTATTTCATGCCACCCACACATCACACTGGCCAGTGAAAGAGTAAGTGAAAAGAAGAACTAGTAAAAAGTATTTGAAAGAATAACATCAAATAATTTGGTGTTTATCATTTAAAATTTGAAAAAGTATTGGCCTCCTGTCTACCAACCCATACAGCAAAATTTTGTTTTGTCGGAAGCCATTTTTTGAGTCCTGTTAAATGTTAGTTGAACGATGAATTGAATGTTAAATACAAATGTCTCCGATTGTTCAGAAATGAAAAGACTATATTGAATCCATTGCTATGTCAACTGCTAAGAAAGTTGGTTCACTGTGTCATGCTAGACAATTTTACTCTCCAGAATCTATCTTACATATTTATAAGTCTACCATTCATCCATGCTTAAAATATTACTGCTACATATGATCCAGTGCTCCTGCTATATATCTACAGCTCTTTGATAAAATCCAAAGAATCAGCAATATTATTGGTCCTGATCTAGCATCACAGCTTTAGTCATTTTCCCTTTGTCATAAAGTTACCTCCCTGTGCCTTTTCTACAAATATTTTCATGGTAATTATTCAGATGAACAATTTGCTATGGTACCTAGACTTTTTGAATTTAAATGGAGTACTAGACTGGTAATGAGGTCACATCAGTTGACAGTTAAGCTGAGTAGATGTAACCATAAGTTCTATGCTAACAGTTCCTTTTCTCACACTTCTCACTTGTGGAACTCTCTCTCGGCTCCATGCTTTCCAGCCAGTTTTAATTTTCAAAAATTTAAATGCAATGTCAATTGTTATCTACTGTCCTCCTGGTTACTCATCTTTGGTTTTCACTCCTTAATAATGTTTCTGTTTTTTAATACTTTCACATCCAGTAGCCCCCTTGTGTCTTAGTGGCTTTACTCCCTTGCTTGGGATGAACTTAATCTGCTGTTACCTATTCCTACTTGATGAAAACTAGCAAATGCTCAAAAGAAGAACCCAATTAACATTCATTGTAAAAATACTTATCTTTCTTTAATTTTTTTACTATCTCTCTCCACTAATTGTTGATACAGCTGTAGTCATGCCATTAGTCAACTGCATGGAGTTAACAGGGCAGTTCGGAAATAATAATTGTGAAGTTGAAATAACGAAAAGAAAGTAAAAAAAAATTTTTTTTTAATTCCTAATCAAAATGAGTAATGAAACACAAATCTGTCATCACCCAGCCACTCTTTATAATTGCATTAAAAATGCAGGATGCAAGTTCATTTCTTGGCATAAACCACTTCCTTTTGATTACACAGCTTGAATCTTGAAGCCAAAATATTGAACACAGTGTCAAATGAAAAAGCAACAAAAAAGATTAAGTAAAACAAGGAAAGATGGCAACCAGTCTAAAAGATAGAAACTTTGAATTCAAACAACCAGCTGCCTTGTAGATCCTGCCTCTCTAGGCAGAAGCTAGAAAAAGTCAACTTCAAAAACAAACTCACCTCTGAGAAGAGGGACAGTGTAACTTCAACATCCCCAGTGCAAAAGGATCCAGCAAGCCATTGCATTATTCTGCCTTGAATGTCACCATGAACCACAATTTTGAGATGGATGAAGGGAAGTAGTGGCCACAGTGACACAAAATGCATTGACTAAAATGATGAATGATGAAAACTAGTCATAAAAAAATAAGTGAAAATGATTTGTAAGATTGAGTAAAACAAATAATAAAAAAATATATAAATGCTTCATAACAGTGTAAAACTAGTAATAAGAATATAGTGAAAATATTTTATATAAATTTTTTTATTTGATCCCTAGCAAGGCAATAAAGCCACTAAGACACAAGTGGTTAATATGAGAAAAAAAGCAATATTAAGGAGAGAGAACAATAAAAGAACAAGAATTAAGAAGACAGATGACAACAATTGACATTGCATTTAAATTTTTCAGCCTTCAGATGGTAGCTCTGTTCTCAAATTTCTATAACTAGTAAAAGTGAAAATGCTTCTAATAACTTCAAAATAAATGTATTTCTGAAAGTTTAACTTAAAAAAAATTAATTGTTGCTTTTGTTTTTATTTTAATTCTATTCTAATTTGTCATTTAATTTACATGTTTTATTTCTATAGGGCAAATACGAGACCTTTTAGTTTGGATACGAGATAATCTGCTGAAAGAAAGGCCAGAATTGTTCTTACAAGGAGAAACAGTGTAAGTGTCCAAGTGTTGTACATATACCACTTCAAACATTTCTAACAAGATAACAGTCTTTATCTATCCTCTTACATAACAATATACACATTACATATGAAGTCAGGAATGAGTTTTAGACCCAGTAGGCATTTGAGGCTTTTTAACGGTATGACTACACCTCAAGATTGGTGCAGGTTTACGGCCTGCTATTCAGAAGATTTTTTTTTTTTTTCTATTGAAAACATCATAATGTCAGAATGTGTTCTTTCTGTTAGTGAATCTTAAATGGGGATTTTATCCATATTCATTTGCTAAGTTTAACTCCAATGAAAAACTTCAAAAAGTTGATAAGCCATAAAAAACAGTTAAGCTACGTCACAGTGGTGGGAAAATAAATGATGCCAAGATACCATATTTTAAAAATCTCACCTTATAGCTGCATCACATTAAAACACTGGTTCTCATATGATCACCAAAGTTAAGCAATGTAGAACTGGTCAGTACTTGGATGGGTGACTGTTTTGGATGGGTGACTGTTTGGGAATATAAGATGTGCAGGTGGTGTAATGTATAATGGCTCAGAATTGCTAATCAGAGGACTGAGTTCCATTTGGGTTCACTATATTCCCTTATGCACAAATACTCTTGGGAAAGGTATGAATCCACCTCCCCCACCACCATTACACCAGTTATGGTTTAATTAGTAAGACTTATATCACTAAATCATTATTATCTCAAAAAAAAATATTCTCTTACAGTCTAAAACTATTTTCTGGCTTTAAATCACCTACAAAGGGTTGGCAAGCCATAGAATACAAATCAATCTAAAAATCTTGTTAAAAAAAAAACTGATAGTTGTTTTATTCACTCAACATTTTATTCTGTATCAGTTTCAGCTTGAAAATTAAAATCTATAAAAGTTTTTTTCTTTAAATTTTACATGAAATTTTGTAAATGAAATAATTTTGTTTTCTTAAATTATTTTAGTCAGTCAAAATTGAATTGACATCTTTTCATTATTAAAATCTGAAAAATAAACAAAAAAATATTTGTTTGGCTGAGAGACTCTGTTCAAAATTTTTAATTCAAAAAGGAAGAGCCATTTAAAGTACTCTGGGAAAGTTTTCAGAATAACCAAGAAGTATTTTGAAAAATGAGGGAGTGATGTTTGATCTTTTGGTCTGATTTGGGAAAATAGGTCAAACCTGAAAACTTTTCTGTACCGCTTCTTTTAGATTGCTCTTAAGAAGTATTGTTAACCTATAATAATTTGTGTTTTGTTTACTCTTTTCTAGACGGCCTGGTATTTTAGTTCTTGTTAATGATGCTGATTGGGAATTAATGGTAAGACAATTTCTGTTAATATTCCACTTAATTTATTTTTGTTTTAATTCATGGTATAAAAAAATGATACCTATTGGAACAGACTCCCAAGTGGATTTTTCCCCAACCACTACAGTCTTAACCTGTTCAAATCAAGAGTCAACTGTTATCTTCCCCTCCTATCCATATAAACTACCCCTTAACTTAGCCTTCTATCTCAATTAGCCCCTGGGCCTTGTACTGGGTGAATCTTACTGTAAAATATATATATATATATATATATATATATATATATATATATATATATATATATATATATATATAAATAAATAAATTACAACCATCTATGCCAATATTATTGACAGTAAAATCAAAATTAGCAACCGTAACTTCTGTATTAAATTCTGCTATAAGAAAAGGATAAAAACTGAGCTGCTAGGACAATTTATCACCAGCCAGTTTATTATGAAGTCAATTAATCTATAGAACAATTGATCCCAGTATCAGTGATGATTGATTTCTGCTTCTTGATTTCAACATGTTCATTGGATCAAATTGGCCACCTTTAAGCTGTTGATTTAAAAATAAAATAGATATAATGGACAAAATGCTGATGGATCTACAAGATGTTGGACATGTGAAAATACTGCATGCCTTGCAAGATTTCACATAAACAAAAGTTACAAAGAATTTCAAATTGGATTTCATTACCATACCTTAAGAGCAGCAGAATTGTGTGCAAAAGTTGTTGTCTGGTAAAGATATTATTTTTATGTCAGGTCACTATACAAGTACTACTTAGTATCATATAACCTAATACTACCTACCGAATGGTTGGGTCATTGGCAACTAGACCAGTTCCCCCACTAGGTTTTTCTGATGGGGAGGGTTGCTAGATATCCAGCAGGATTAAAAGCAAGACCTGTCAAAGGGAAGATAAACCTTCTTGTAGAGTCAACAACAATCTAGTACAATAGGGTAGACTGGGCTCCATAGCTGTGCATGCCACTAGTGCAGTGATGACACAGCATTGTTGGTCAGTTGCTTTCATAGACTGAAGTTAGCAGCCAGGGCGGAGTGTTCCCTCTATGGGATCAATGGTCATGCGTCTATAACCAGGGTGAGTCTCCAAGTTGAAGGACATTGACTGCGATTTGACCTGGAAAGGAATGGGCTCCACCAGGTCTAATTGCCCATAACATGCTACACATGGACTACTCCTGCTACTTTCAACCCAGATTTGTGGAAAGAACTGGTCAGGTGCTCAGCTCTGCAGTGAACCTTTGACCACACCCAATCATATTACTGATGATGATGAAAGAAATTATTTATAGAGAAGAAAGCATCCATCAGAGAAAATGAAACCATGTCTACAAAATGTGATAGAAAATTACAACTCCAAACAAAAAAGTTAATTTCTTCAAATCAGTCACATGTTTCCAAGTTTTTTTGTTTTAATTTTGAGCATTTCTTGGAGTTGAATAAAATAAATTCTTAAAAATTAAAACCATCTCTCACCACTTCTTTGTGTCATGGGGACAAATTGTGCTATCAACAAATTGACCTCACGCCCATTTGGCCATATGACTTCTGAGAAGTTTCTTTGTTAATGTATATTGCCATCATAGATTTCTGTGTGACATATCCATTCAGGATATGGGTGATCACAGCTTACAAGCACAAAGTGCATATCTTTGATATGCAAAAATCCTTTCATGTTTGTTTCTTTGTCTCCTATTACATTGCACTCTCTAAAACTTTAAAATCATTTCATTATAACTATGAAACGTGGTTTAAAAAGGTTTTTGTGATTTTGAATGCTTTCCCTTCCTCTAATGCTTTATTCTTGTTTTTCAGGGAGAACTGGATTATGAAATTGAACCCAATGATCACATTGTCTTTATATCAACATTACATGGAGGATAAATAAAATATCTATACAGGCAATTTAAAATTCTTTTATTGTCTTATTTTAATTACTTTAATGCATATGAATGTATATTGTTAGGCATGTATGTTGTTTCATGTAAATAATCCTTGTCATGGTTTGTTATTGTAATGGATAGAAACATTTTTAGGCTTCCCACAAAATCATCTACAACAAGAGAAACAAATTTTTAATTATTATGACAAAGATACATAAAATCAGGAAATTTAAAATATTGATTCTTCTACAGAATTAGCAAAACTATCAAGAAAATGCAGAGATAATTTCATGCATTTAAGGTAGAAGCCTCCACCAAAAACGCAATACCTAAAGTTTAAAATGAATTTTTAAAAAATGAAAAAAATTTTCTTGGAGCTTTTATTTTAGTTTTAATTTCAAGCTAATAGATTAAATTTAATATTTCCACTAAGCAAAATACTTTGCTTTATAACACCTCCTGCCACCACCTACACCCAGTGGTGTAACCATGTTTAGTGGTTCAGCCATCAGGGTTTTAGAACAACATTTTTAACCACGGACTAACTCTGCACTGGTCAGTGCTGACACTGGTCCAAGCTGGTTGTTAGTCACTAACTGCTTCGATGCGCACCAAATCTGCACATCTTGAGTTCTTGGTCTCAAAGCAGTAGTAGATTGATTGTCATAGTAATTGCAGCACCTGTTCAAGTCATGATGGGTGTTACATTAAGGAAAAAATATCTTCACAACAAAAAATAAGATGAAAGATTCATGCAGTTAATCTTTAATTGGTTTATATAGTCTTGGTACAACAAAATTTAACTCTTCCTGCATAAATCTCTATAGTGACACTGTGCCTTGCCTAATAATTTGGGTTCAAAGCTCTTCAGAATCAGGAAAGCTGGTGACAGCTGACATGGATTCCAGTCTCTCGATGTGGATTCTCAGCCCAAGTCTTTGAGCACCCAAAACCAGCGTGTGGCTGAAGTGTTCTGGGGATTCGGTGATTCCCCAATTTTCACATTAATCTCAACAAGGGTTCTTTGTTCCCTATTACTGCTTTCTTAACTTTCCAAATTTGGGGAATTATCCACCTTCTCTTGGAGTAGTTGCAGGGATTGCTCCTTCCTTAACTCCAACCTGCTTCACTTCACATCTCATCCCACCACTCAACTCCTCAGTTCATCTTTCAGGTTGGCCCAACTGTCTTTGTGATAAATCTAACTTTTAAAGCATGTAAGTGAAGTTTTATTCTAGTCATTAATTTTAATTCTTTGATTCTTTTCTATTTTCCTGGAATTATCTTTATCCAGTGAAAATGTAAACCAGACCACTGATGACAGATTTTGTTTTCATAACTCCTGCTTTAATTGTACATTCGACCTGTTAAGAGAAATTCATTCTCATTTAACCTTCCAAGAGATGAAATTATTTCCCAATTTGTTTTTGTCAACAAAAATATATGTTTTTTCTAAATTCTCAAAGAAGAGATAAGATTGTTCTCCATCCGTGGGCTGATCACTGTCTTAGCAAGAATACAAACCAGATCATCTGCTTGTCATAATAGGATCGATTTTCATAACTTCACCCCTCACTGTGTGTTCGTTCCTTGTTTTTATTTCTCAATTCATTTTTGTCAACAAAAATATATTTGTTTGCCTAAATTCTCTAAGAAGAGATAAAATTGTTCTCCAAATCTGTTTTTGTCTGCATGCCAGACTCTTGACAGATAAGAAAAATAAACTTTAGGAAAGAAGAAATCCAAACAGTCCCATTTTCACCAGGGAAAATGTCTCCACTCTCTTTCTCTCTCTCACTCGGCCTATATTCCATTTTGGGCTTAACGCTTTTCTGCTCAGAATCAACATTTAACTACCCTCAGTGTCACAGTTGTATTTAAAAAAGTAATTTAAATTGTAAAAAAATTTTTTTTTTTTTTTTTTGATGAAATATTTTTAGTTGTCTTTCATCACATTGTAATTCTGTTTATTAAAAAATATTCCAAAAGTAAACATACTTTTCTAAAACTTTATTTGAGGAATATTAGCTGATTTAAAGTGTAATTAATTTGATTTGATACAAATATTATTTACTTTAAGTTTAAAATATCACAGAAATTCATTTTTTTACCCAACTTTAGCTGTGTTATCATGTTTGACAAGGTGATATAATCTAATATTGTTCTCTGGAGACTTTATCCATAAGACATAATTGAAGAAAATGATGTGAGCAACTTTAATTTTTAAATACTCAATCTTAAAAATTTAGGAAAATATTCTCTGTAATCTCTGTGTTTTATTGAATTTTAGAAATTATGGCTTTAAATTTACTATAGTCATTACTCTTATTTTTTAATAATGTGTATAGTTGCCTGTACTTACAAAAAATTGCACATTTTTACAGTAATAAAAAAAATTCAAAATTATTTTTAAAATATTGGCGTTTGATCATTTTCCATTTATGGTTAGTAAAGTTTTCACTTAACAATATCATCAAAACTACTGAAATTAATTGAGAATTTTAAAAGATTTAAAACTTAATAAATTTTTCTAATTAAAAAAAAATGAAAACATTTCTTGCAAAAATTCATTATTTATTGAAAATCTTTTTTCTTAAGGCAATATTTTCCTTAATATATCTTATTTATAAAATCAATTAGAAGCTTTTCTAATTAAATAACATCATAGTCTTATTAAATTTTTTATTTTACAATTCAGAGCAAATTTTCAGTAAATGTTGATTCTTTTTGACAAAAACAAATTGCTGATCTAACTTCTCCAAGGAGTCTTGCTTTTAACTAATATGAAGACCCTGAAATTTTAATTTTTCTAAACTTCATAAAATTAAGTGTCTGTGTGTGGGGGTGGTGTGATATGTAAAAATGTATTTTCACCATGATTTTCCAAAAAATCATATTTCAAAATTAATTTCATTCATTAAAGAAAAGATCCTGAAAGTTTCATTAAACAAGAATTTTCAAGACTATGCTTTTTACAGCAAAAAAGACAAAAAAAATTTGCATACTAATCTGTGGCCTACCACTTGCACAAAAAAATCAAGATTTTTAACCAAAACTTTGAATGTGCTTAGAAAGGATTAAAAATTTTAATAAAATAATCAAAAAATACTTTGGTTATTACTCTTAATAGTAACATAAACATTTTGGCAATAAAACTTCATTTTTATCATTAGTGTCTTTTATGCTATGCTCTTTTTTTAGAAAATTTTGGGAGGTACCTAATGAAAAAGACACCAAACTTGACGGAAACAAAATTTTATCGTCTAAATGTTAATGTTATTATAAAGAGGAAAGACCAAAGTTTTTTTTAATTATTTTTAAAAATTTTTCTTTCTTTTCTAACATTCTAAATTTTGATTAAAAAAAAAAAAAAACCTTGTTTCTCTTTGCATCACTGGAACTAGTAAAATAACATAGACAATTTTTAGCACATTTTTTTTTGTATGACATATGTTAATTTAGAAAATATTGCAAAAATAAAAATAATTATCGGATGTTAATTAAACTTTCAGAAATTATTCACAGATGATCGAAATTATTATAAATAAGTTTTTTTTTTTTTTTTATTAAAGTCATGGCAGAAATATTTTTTTTTATATTTATTAACCCCCCCATAACTAATTTTATGAAAACGCTAGAAATTCGATCAAGTCTAGTTTAATGATTACAATAGTTAAAAGCACAATGCTTTGAGGAATGCAAATCATGTTTTTTTTGTTTTTAATTGGACCCCACCTACCTGAAAATCAGCTCTGAATTGTAACATACAAAACTCAATAAATCAAGTATATTATTTAATTTCAAATGCTTTTAGTTGTTTTTATGAATATGGACAATATTTTCTGAAAGCAAAAAATTTTTTCGGTGAAAAATGAATTTTTAATACTATTATTTGTTATTTCTTTAATTATAATAGATTTTTTACATGTAAGTCGTTAAAATATTATAAAATAAGTTAAAAGCCACATCGGGTTTCCTAAGTGTCCTTATGAGATAGATCTTTTTTTAGCGCGTTGTAAATTGTATCGTTTTGACTAATCAGAAGATCCGCAGTAATTAAGAAATGTAATTTTGTGTTCATAAAATTCGTTAAAATGGCTGTAATTAAAAAGTACGGAAGGTCACAAGCAATAAAACGTCACGTGACTTGACTGTAAGCGTTCTCCACTGAACGTCGATTACATTATTGCAAATTCTTCATGCGAAACACATGCTGAGCATTTTGAATTAGTGTTTTTTACTCATTAAAAAAATTTGAACATCATCCTAAGCTATTTTCACCATCAAGATTACTACATTTTTAAAAGTACCATTTATTTCATTTACATATTTCATTGCAATTTCAATTTTTTGAAGTTGTTTTACAGTTTTCGATTTTCAGTGAGTCGTCTTTATTTCATGTGAATTTCTTATTTCAAACAAACTGTTTTCGGTTCTATCCTTAAGTGTTGTTGTCATCACCCTGCTCAAAAGGTGCTAAAAAACAAAAATACATCAAGACATTGTTCAAACATAGAGTAAAAAAAAATGAGATTTTTTGCAAGGTGATGACAGCTTGGTATAGTCGGCTGCCTGTCCTTTGACGCAGCAATGTCAAAGTCAATTTTGGCTTAATTTCAACACTGTTTTCCTTATCGCTGATTTTAAAAAAATTAAAAATAATAAAAAAAAAAACATAAAAAAATCCTGGTTTCCAGTGTTCAGGAATAGCAATTTTAACTATTTTTTCGTATTTTATCCCCAGAAAAAATTTTTATAATCATTTACACTAACCAATTTCACTTAAAAATGAAAGAGCATTCTTTGCTTTCAGGAAATACCTAGTTTCATGGGGTGCAGATCAAAAGTTTCCTTGATATTTTGTTCAGATGACAAAAGTCATTTTCATTTTTTTTTTTTTTTTTTTTTTTTTTTTTTTAGTTCAAATTGGCTGTAGTGTAACAAAATAACTTTTGACATGTTTGTGATGATTTTTACTTGGGATAGAAATGTTTTATCATAGCAGATCTGTATTGACTTTAGGGGGGCTATAGTCGCCCTCAAAAAGCTGTACAGCACTTGTATTTTAATTTATTTATAGTATTTATAATTTCTACAGATAGTATCAACAAACGTATGGTGTAAGCTACAGTAATAAAAAAAGCAAAATAAAAGAAATTGAAATGCTGAAAGTTTTGTTTTTTTTTTTTTACTTTAATAATTACGAGGTACTACATAAGCTGGTTCATGTAAAAAAAAAAAAAGTTACATCAATTATGTCCTTCTATATGATAACTCAAATCTCACATTAGCTGTCAATATGTGATGACAGCAATCATTCATCACTTGTCAATAGCCAACAATGTTAAGATCGCCTCCTTTTTATTTTAAACAACATTTTTCTTCGAAGAAAGTAAGCAAAATTTTTTTTCAAAATATATTAAATAATCTTTAAATTTGCTAATTTTCGTCAAATAAATTTTGAAAAATGTATAATTGATTTTTGGATGAATTTTAAACTATGATTTTAACTTAGTTTACAAAATTTTTTAAAAATGGCTGATATCAAGTTTTTGTTTAGTAATTTCGCTGACAAACAAAAAACAAGATTTTTAACTAAAATTTTGGACATGCTAAGAATGAGTAAAAAATTTTAAAAAATAATCAAAAAATACTTTGGTATTTCTTCTTAATAATGATATATATACTTAAGCAAATAAAATTTTTTTTTCATTAAATTTAAGACCGTTCTTGTCATGCTATGCTCTTTTTATTAATTTTCATGGAGTTACCTATATATATATATATATATATATATATATATATAACATGCCCATGAGGAGGATTGACTTTTAATGTCCATGGATCGCATCAAAAATACACAAAAATAACATAAATTTTTATATACACACACACACACACACACACACTGTCAGATATGTCGCAATCACCTTTTAAACCACAGCTGAGATGTATGAGTCTTCACTGCATCTGTATACCCAGCAGAAATGTTTTTTAAATGCCTATATATTAGTATGCACCTTTTGGAATTCATACAGTAAGCAATGGCAATTATTTTGCTTTGTAAAATTATTATGTGGTTAAACTCAGTGTGCATTTTATAGTGCATTTGAATCAGAAATGTTGATAAACTAATTCTAGATGCAGTTTCCTACCATTTAACCATGGTTCTGCCCTGGCTGGTTGACTCCTAATTCTTAGCACTTAAATGTTATTACTTTCTGAAAACACTAATATTAAAATGTTAGAATATATATGTTTGAAAAATGTCACAAGAACCTATACTTCATTTCAAAAATAAATTCTTGTATATTTTATGAAGCTAAGAATTCTTATGGTCACATTCGATACACTTGATTTCTTGAACTCTGAAATGCACTATAAACATTTCTGTTTACCAAAGCTGAAAGCATTTGGTGTAATGCTTCATTTACCTGATCAAATTATTGGCAATAAATGTCTGCAGTGATAGTCCTTCCATGTTTTACTGGATTGTGATGGAGGATATCTTTCATATTCCATTTGACACAATATGAACGGAGTTTTGGTGTTGATACTGGTTTCTCATTTTGTCATAACCTCAATCTTTTTCATTTTCTGCTAGCATGGAAAACCCATTTTTCATCACCTGTAACAATGCGATTCAAGTGAAAAATTGGCATTCCTGGTTATAAGACTGCAACAGATGGTGAAACATTATATTTGGCTCTCAAGCTAAAAGCTCATGAGGTACTTAATTTCCCTCTGCATTCAATCCCATTTAAACCCTGAAATGCACTATAAACAATACACTGACAGATAGAAGAGATGATAAACTAATTCTAGACAAAGCTTCCTACCATTCTGCTATGGTTTTACCTTGGATGATTGAAAATTCATAGCAATCAAATACATTGTTACTCTCTGAATATTGTACTTTATGAATTATAACTCATTTGACAATAGCATTGTGAGACAATGTTATTGATTTTATTTTTTTCACACACTAAAGCACACATAGGTTTTAACATGATATAGGTCACTTCATTGTATTTAATATAATTACTAAATTAATTCTATGACATGTTCTAGACAAGAATACCTATATAGTATGATCCTTATTTCATTTAGAAAGCAGCAAAATGATTTTTAATGCCATTTCCTTTCAGAACATTGCAATCATGATTGATTGACTGACTGTTTCATTTTCTACGGCTTATCAGTCCATTGCAGGTTATTTAAAGCCAGAAAATACTTTTAGATTGTAAATTTTTTTTTTTTTTTGAGATAATAATGAATTAGTGATACAAGTATTATTAATTTACCCATATCTGGGGAGAAAATAGGTGAATTTATATCTAATCAGAATTTGATCAAAAAACAGGAAATTATAATGTGGATATAAAGTGAAGGATCAATTCTATATAATAACTATGTAAACTAATCCCTCATTTCGTGGCCACTATAAATTTATATTCCAGAGAATGTAAATAAATCTGAAGAACATGCCTGTGTAGCTAATTAGTATTTGATTGATTTGTTTTTATGGCTTATCAACCCTCTGCAGGTTACTTAAAGCTAGAAAATATTTTTAGATCATAAGAATTTTTTCAAGATAATAGTTTAGTGATACAAGTTTTACTAATTAACCCATAGCTGAGGAGGAGAATAAATGGATTCATACTTTTCTCAAAATTATGTGCGTGTAACGAACACAACAGGAATTGGAACTTGACTCTCTGATTAACAATTCTGAACCATTATCTTTTATGCAACCCATGCATCCAAGATTACAGTACCTAGTGTTCACAAGCGATCACCCATCTAGTTACTAGAGGGGTTACCATTGCTTAACTTTGGTGATCATAGAGCAACCAGTGTTTCAATGTGATGTGACCATAAATCTGTAAGCAATTATGGCTCACTACAGATTCTGTTTCTTTATCATCTGCAAATTGCCATGACATGGAGAAATAGTGGAGTGATTTCCCGATAATTTTCTTGTGTTTCAAACTAAATATTTTCCTTCTAGAACGGCTATGACCCAAGTCTTTAGAGCCCAATTTATCTTTCTATATCTGGTGAATTCATGCTTTTCCCTATGTTATGAGTAATATAAGCCAGGATTTGATCTCACATTCTTGATTCCATTTATGCGGTTGCAAAATTTAACTAACTGCAAAAGTTTAACATCAAACAAATTCTTTGATAGCAATTCATCATCACATTAATAGCTAAACTTGCTTTTTACAAAGTAAAGAAGGTATTCAAGAATGAAAAATAATATTAAAACAATGAAAATAGTGCTGGTCTGCAATATAACAGTTTATCTTTTATATACCACAATGCTGGACAATTTCATCAAGGATGAAGAAAAGACGTTAATCAACATGTATGTGGTTTTACTAATGAACGCTGAAAATACCATGGCATGGACATGTGAGCTATGCAGAAAGTTTTATAGGGAATAGGAACAAGAGAATCTTAGATTCATAATCATAAATAGATAGCTGAATTTTCCGGAACATATGATGAGGAAAAAAGGCCTAGAGAATTCAATACTCACGGGATATTAAAGGCAAGAGAAGCACGGAGAAACAGTAAGTAGCCTTCTTAACTATATATTTGCGAATGAATTGCAGAACAGCACCATAGAGAAGTGGTAAAATGTAAACAAATTATTTAGAGCAACAGGAGATAAGATGATGTGGAGAGCCATGATTGACTAGAGATCGCCTCACAGGTTATAGCGAAAGCAAGTGAAACTGGGGAAAGAGTGAATACCTACCGAGTTTGGGTGAATGGCAGAACAAGGAGAAAGAGGGGTGGTAAAGGATGAAAAATTTACTGAAATGAAAAAGAGGCAAGAAGCTGTGGAGAGCCATGATGTTTAAACTTCATAGAACATATTGAAGGCAAAGATCAGGGGAAGCAGCAAGTAAGCTACCTAAGGAATCTGTATGGATGGCAAAACAGAGACAAAGACTGCTCACGGTCTCAGGTATAACTCTTCAAACCAAAAAGGCTTTTAAATGTTTGATTCTTCTTTTATATGCCATGTCCCTTCAGGACCTGGGTGATCATGGTACTCGACGGGTATGCTTGACTTTTTTCACCTTCGCCCTTTTCCCCCGCTGTACTCCCCATTCACTCAAAGTCATTTTGTGTTCTACTCGCTGCCTCTCCCTGCTACTCTTGAGAGAGTGTTGGAGAATTTAATATGCGACTTTTATGTTAAATGAGGTAACTCCATGAGATCGCTAAAAAAAGAGCATAGCATGATGAAAAAAAAAAAAACGCCAAACTTGACGAAAACAAAATTTTATCGTCTAAATGCTTATGTTATTAAGAGGAAAGTTTTTTTAATTATTTTTTTAAAATTTTTCCTTTTTTTTTTTTTTTTAAAGAACATTCTAAATTTTGATTAAAAAAAAACCCTCGTTTCTCTTTGTATCACCGGAACTAGTAAAATAAAATTTTTAGCACGTTTTTTTTTTTTTTTTTTTTTTTTTTTTTGTATGACATACATTAATTTGGAAAATCTTGCAAAAAATAAAAATAATTGTCGGATGTTTATGAAACTTTCAGAAACTATTCACAGATGATCGAAATTTTTATAAATATGTTTGTTTTTTTTTTATTAAAGTCATGGCAGAAATATTTTTTTTATTTATTACCCCCCCACCTAACTAATTTTATGAAAACTCTAGAAATTCGATCGCATCGGGTTTAGTGATTACAATAGTTAAAAGCACAAGGCTTTAAGGAATGCAGATCATGTTTTTTTTTGTTTTGTTTTTTGTTTTTTAATTGGACCCCTCCTACCTGAAAATCAGCTCTGAATTGTAACATACAAAACTCAATACAACAAAGATATTATTTAATTTCAAATGCTTTTATCTGCTTTTAGTTGTTTTTATGAATATGGAAAATATTTTCTGAAAGCAAAAAATTTTTTCGATGAAAAATGAATTTTTAACACAATTATTTGTTATTTATTAATTTTTTGTTATTAATTAATCTTTTTTTTAGCGCGTTGTAAATTGTATCATTTTGACTAATCAGAAGATCCGCAGTAATTAAGAAATGTAATTTTGTATTTATAATCGGGCTGTAATTATAAAGTACGGAGGACCAACCAGAATACAATTAAGTTGCGTTATTTGAGTTAAGCATTGTTCTCCGCTGTTCAGGCCTTTACTTTTGCGAAACACGTGTGGAGAAGTTAATTTGATTTTTCAATTTCAACTGAGGAGGGTACCTACAAGTATCAGTATCATCTTATCAAATTTATATGATCTTATTTTTATATCAATCTCAGTTATGACATTTTTCCATAAATGAAATATCACAATTAATAATAAAATGAATGGAAATACAAATAATACAGTAAAATGTAATAAATGTACATAAAATTATAGTATTTTATGTACACTTCTGATAAAATTTCATAAGAAAGGTACCCATAAATTAATTCGATACCTTTCTTATGAAATATGAAATTTAATCTCACTCTTAACAGTCTTATTTTAATTTCTTTAGAATATATTTTCCATAAAGCATCGGAAACGTAAAGGTGAAAGCTAAGTACAAAAGAAAATTAGAGCGCTGAAAGTTTTCCTTAAAAATAACAAGCTAAATAATTTGTTCACTTAAATCTAAATAACTTTTCGGCTTCCTTAGAACAAATTATGATCAGGTAAATCCGTCGATACGTCATTCAACACCTGTCAAGTGACGCGAAAGGTTATGACCTGCTTTGTTTTATTTTCAAATTACATCTTTTCGGCGCAGAAGCTAAGTCAACCTTGGTTCAAAATATTTTAAATAAACATTATAATTTCTGATTTTCTTAAAATAAGTTTTGAAAAAATAATAATTGATTTTTAAAAGAATTTCAAAGTGAGATTTTCATTTTTTTTATAAAATGGAAAAAAATGGATGCCATATATTCGATTATCTGTCAATTTTGCTGACTCAAAAAAAAAAACAAGATTTTTAACGAAAATTTCGGAAATGTAAAAAAAAAAAAAAACATATACTTTGATCTTTCTTGTTAATAATAATATGAACATTTAGACGGTAAAATTTTGTTTTCGTCAAGTTTGGCGTCTTTTTCATCATGCTATGCTATTTTTTTTAGCGATCTCATGGAGGTACGTATGTTAAATTCACCAAGCCCGCTTTCCTCATCATGCATCCAAGAAATTTCAGCTGTCTTCTTTTTGAATTATAACTATCTTTTAGTTCCCGTTTTTCTTAATATACACACACACACACACACACACACACACACACACACATATATATATATATATATATATATATATATATATATATATATATATATATATGATGTTGCTATGCGACAACAACGGTCGCGGAATAGTAGACATGGGTCGTAAATTCGTAATGCGGTTCTATTCTATGACCACGTGAGAGAAAGAAATGTTATCATCAGTACCATGTGTTTAAATGCTATTCTGCGACCGTTATAGTCGCAGAGCAAAATTCTATGTAAACATAACAGAATGCTATTTTTGATGGTGAACATCTCTGTTTAAATATCCATATAACCACTCTAATAATGGATCATGTGAGCCGGAAGCTTAGATCGAGGAACAGCATAATAAAAACTATCCAAACGTTGAACAGTTTTTGCTTTTATTTTCTTCTGAAACTAAAGCCACTATACGAAGCTTAGAGATGCTCATGATCAAACATAATAGACATTCGTTGTCTGTTATATTTAACAATATATGTTTGAATAATGATCTGCTGCCCAATACACTAGGATATTACATCGAAAACATTTCAAAATCGCTACACAATTGCAGTCGTCTTTCGATGCGTATTATTGCATCTCATGATGAGATGCATTGATACTCATCAATATACGATTGCAACTGTGTAGTGATTTTGACATGTTTTCGATGTAATATCATAAAATAAATAATATTGCTCTACTTTATATTGGGCCCTCTTTTAAATTAAATGTTACGAACGTTGGAATTGTACTCTATTCGCTCTCATCTTACCTGGATATATATATATATATATATATATATATATATATATATGAAAATTACATATCACTGCCCGTTTAAGGTCTAAATGTGAATTTTTTCTAAGATCATAGCTTAAAATAGGAAATGTCAAATAGATCGACCTTTTTGACTTCCAAAATTATCTGTATACGTGATTATTTTAATTGAATTACCAGCTGTTGCATATTGTTAGCGATAACTGTAGATGCTTTCTTTCATTAAAAAAAAACACCCTGCCACATGTCTGATTTTATGCAATGTTTTAGAAATACACGATGTCATAATATATACATTATTCTAGCAGTTTAGAGTAACGGAAAATAACAATGAAGAGGACACATCGCTATTTCACTTACCTGTGACCCACGGCAGCTAATCACAGTCCCCAGTAATTACTTTTAGAAAAGGAAACAAATATCTACATACGCCATAATCCAAAGTGCTTAGTGCCTAAATCAAATCGACTAAGACAGAACAGTAACCCTAACCAACGACATCACACAAAAGAGACTCAGTTCAAATAGAGTTTCTCGCAAAGTCATATATATATATATATATATATATATATATATATATATATATATACGACAGTAAGTCAAAATTATCCTCACTTTCACCATCTTTAGGTGTGTCACACTGCCTTCTCGTGTCTGCTTATATTTGGTACTGTTGTGGTCACGTGATCGAATTTTGAGCTTGATCGCACCAGTTTTCTTGCTGCTGTCGTGTTGTAAACATGGCCGCTCCACTAGCAGTTTGCACCAAGGAGGAACAAAGAGCAGTGAACCGAATCTGCAGAGAACATACTACCTCATTAATGATAACTCGCCGATCTTGCTGAATCTTCTCGTCAGTGGTGGGTGTTGACGTGTGTCCTGCTCCTTCATCGTGCGTCTTGTTTATCCGCTCACTTCTCAATCCACTCATACACAGTTCTACGTGAGAGTGCATTGCCGCCGTATTGTGTTAAAAGGCTCCAATGAATTTCAGCGACCTGAAACATATTCTGGCCAGCGAAATCGGATCACTGCTCTTTGTTCCTGCTTGGTGCACACTGCTAGCGGAACGGCTATGTTTACACTGTAACCGCAGAAAGAAAACTGGCGCAATCAAGCCCAAACTTCGATCATGTGACCACAATAGTCTTAAATATAAGTACGCATGAGCGAAAGGCTGTGTGACAAACCGAAATAAATGTTATAGCGAAAGTGCGGATTATTCTGACTTACCTAGTGTATATATATATATATATATATATATATATATATATATATATATATATATATAATAATAAAAAGGCTTAAACACTAATATTCCATGGTTCTAATTTATTACATTGGAATCGTCATTTACATCAATTCATCACACCTAGAAATTTGTAGGTGTGATGTATTGATCGTAATGACGATTCCAATGTAATAAATTAGAACCATGGAATATTAGTGTTTAAGCCTTTTTATTATATTCTTACTCTGTCCTAGACATTGAGGTCTACCTGGATTCTATCCTCTTGGAATTTATATATATATATATATATATATATATATATATATATACTAGCAGTAGAGCCCAGCATTGCCCGGGGATGTAACAGTAAGAGATAGATCAAGTATCGACCATCATAAAGACTGAAAAATAAAATTGACAAAGATTATTGTATAAGGTTGACGGACACACATGTCTTAATTATTTTTTTGTTGTTGTTGTTTTTTTTTACGAATTGGTCAAACCCAAACTCAAACAAAAATATTGTTTTCAATCGTTATGAGTCTACCGATTGAATAGAATTTTATTATAAACAATTGTCTTGTAAATGGAATTTTTAAAGCATTCTGAATATAAAAATAAAGTAAAAAGTGTGCAAGACAATAAGAAACACTACCTGCCTCCAAAAAAGTGAAGTTTTGTTGAAATCGGTTGAAAAATGTAGGAAATCCGATCCCATATATAAACGGGGACACACACGCACACACACACAAACAACCTGGGTTTTATAATAAGTATAACTCGATATGAGTTGTCCCCCCTTTCATTCTCGCGACAGCGATGCCTCTTAATCGTGTTTTCAAATTGATTTCGTGCAAAAACAATTGTTTTGTTTTGTTTTTTTTTTCAATTTCTGGCGCTGTCAGAACCACCGCAAGGTAATTTTACGTAGTCCTGTGAAGTTTTGTTGAAATCGGTTGAGAAATGTAGGAAATCCCATCCAATATATAAACGAACAGACACACACACACACACACACAACCTGGGTTTTATAATAAGTATGATATATATATATTGACCACTAATATATATATGCTGATTTCACTTTAGATTTTAATGACTGTATTCTGTATCATACCTTGGCATAGTGTAACTGTAATTAAATATAAAAGTATACTGGAGCCAACAAAAACTTTTGAAGAATTTAACCATGAAGAATTGTGTCAAACATTCAAATTGAAAATACATAAAAACTAGACAAAAGACATACTTAGTTGACAAATGTCATATTATTATTTACTAAGCTTAACATAGTTTTCGCCTGAAGTCAAAAGTTTATTGGAACCCAGTGAGGATCGAAATCACTACTCATTAGTATTGGTCTAACCAGACTAGATCGCCAACTATTATTGCATACTGAATGGCCCTAAAAGTTATTTACTGAGCTTAGCTTAGTTTTGGTACTACACCACAAGTATGGCGGTGAAAATCAAACCCACTACTCAGTAATAATGGTCTAATCAAACTAGACTGCTAACAATTATTCCACACAGTGTCGTTCTAATAGTTATTTACTAAATGCTTTGCTTAGTTTTGGCACAGGACCACAAGGATGGAGCACCCGGTGAGGATCAAACTCACTAATCCATAGTAATGGTCTAACCAGATTAGATCGCTATCATTTCAGACTGAGTTACACTAATAGTTATTTACTGAGCTTAGCTTAGTATTAGCACTACACTACAAGTAGGGGACACCCGGTGAGGATCAAACACGCCGCTCAATAGTTAGTGTCAACCAGAATATCTTGCTTACAATTAACCCAAGCAAAAGCGCCAGTTTTTGATTCATTGCAACCTGAAAAGGTAAATATTCTTCAAAAATAATTATTTTTTATTCTTAGCTTGGTTTTGGCAAAAGCGAACAGGTATAATCTTATTAGCCATTAACCAACACAGAGACACTCTTGATAGATTATAAATTAATTACTCTGTAACATATATCGGCTAATTTCCCTTAGCTACATAGTTGAACAATGGTAATGTTGAGAATAACTTTAAAATTGAATGGTGTCTCTTTTCGTCATGAAGATCGTAAACTCTTTAAAATACAGCGTAATTCACTGTTTCCTCCACTGCCATATCTGCCCAATCATCATACACTACCAAAGGGTTCATGTCGCTACGCTAAAACAGCAGACCAATGAGTGAATTTAGCAATAGTTGCATCTTAATTCCTCTCGGTTGAGGCAAACAATGTAAAGATTGTGGGTGTACCGTACTTCTCTAATAAAGAACTTCGGCTAATGACAGCTAAACGGCGTTTAAAAAAAAAAAAAAAAAAAAACAGTATAAAAAGGAGCGCATTCTCCCGTTCTCCCTCTTTTCTTTCTCTCTTTACTCACGAGATGCCGTAGAGACAAGACATGTCTCTCTTCCACTTCGGGTGATTTCTTAGTCCCAAGTGAACCACGTGTCGCACTGTACATAGTGTTGCCTATAAAGGCCCGACCTAATAACTCTACCAAACCAATAAAAAAAATTCTTCTCCAATGTAAGTCAACCTCTCCACTATGATTTTCTACGCGCCAAACGTACGATTAAAGACATTGCAATGTACATATTCCCATTTACCACTTTTTATATCTTTCCTATTTACTTTTACTAAGAAAGTAATATGGCTTTGTTATATATACAATATTGTTTATCACTTCATTCTTATCTTCTATTCGAGAAAACACCGCATACAACCACATTATCACAGCACTATCACTCTAAATATATCCCTTCAACATCTGGTAATAATCACAAGAAATAATGTGAAACCTCGGTTATCGAGAACTGTTATCATATGATTCGATTATCGAGAACTTTTTTCCGCGAAAATATGCCTCGAAAATTGTACATCTCATCGGTTATCGAGCAAGGGAATCCGTCCGTTGCGAACCTGTATATTCCTATTCACTTGCTGCCACGTGACTTCTCCAACTCAAACTCACAAATGTGTGTGTGTGTGTGTGTGTGTGTGTGTGTGTGTGTGTGTGTGTACCACTTTGTCTTTGTCTAAGTGAGCATCTCCCCTAACATTAGCCCGAAAATTTTCGTTGTAAAATAGTGTTTTTGTGTTTTATTAATTTAGTTTTACTGTTAAATAAACCACTATGGGGAAGTCAATGGGCTTGGATGTGAGTGGACAGGTTGCGCAGAATTTGAAGGACCACATGAAGAGCTGACCACTAAAGAACTCCAAGACCTTCAGCTGCAACAGCAACAAACGGTAGCTAAGGAAATGGCTTCAGATGAGGAGGAGAATGTGCCTTCTTCACTGATTAAGAACATTTGTTCAAAATGGAGTGAGGCGCAAAGTTTTGTTGAAAAATATCACCCTAACAAAGCTGTTGCAGGCCGTGTCGTAAGCATGTTTAATGGCAATGCCTTGTTACATTTCGGGTAAATATCTAGATATAACCGTAACTTCTACGGTAACAGTTTCTTTTCTCGCAACTCTCGCTTGTGGAACTTCCCTTCCGGCTCCATGCTTTCTAACTAACTTTAATCTGCAAGAATTTAAACGCAATGTCAATCGCTATCTACTGTCCGCCTGAATACTCTTTTCTCTTTCTACTCATTACTAAGGTTTCAGTTCCTTATTCCTCCACACCCTGTAACTACTTGCGTGTTAGTGGCTGTACTGCCTTACCTGGGGTGACACTGATTAAAATAAAAAAAAATAAATTAAAGAAATACATCTTGAAGAGGAGACAAGAACAATCCCCTCTGGACAGGGCTTTAGTGTGAAAGGGATCCAGTCTGTTTCAAGTAGCTTCTAGTGGCGCAAAGTGACTAAGGGAAATAACCTCAGAAAAAGTCTTTATGGAGGCGAACTCCTCTTCTAAACAGTAACACCTCTCCTCCCACCACCACCCACATCATCGTCTTTCATACGCCAAGAGTTTCCAATAAAGGTAAAGTTAAATGTTCCTTGATTCTATTTAATTGACATTTATATTTCTTTCTTTTTTTTTTTCTGTCTATACAACTATAATTATTCTGTATAAAATGTATTTTTGTTAGTATTTTTGGACGTGGAACAGATTAAGTGGAATTACATTATTTCTTATGGGAATATTACCTTGGTTTTGGTGCATATCAGTTTTCGGCCGACTTTCTCGAACAGGTTATGGCCGATAAGTGACGTTCTACTAAAATAACTGAAGAGGTATCTAAACCGCCTAATATGTTTTCAATCAAACAACACAGGGCAAAAGCAAAATACAAGACTGAGTAACACATTATGAAATATTTATTCCATAGTCCGAGTGTCTACGTTTCTGAAACAAGAAAATCACTGGTTACATAACCAACTTTAGAGAAGCGTTATTCTTTACTGATAATGACCCTAAGAATTAGACGAAGGAAAATGAAGAGAGAGTTTCTTTTTGAAACATGGCTTTAAAAAAAAGAGTCAGTCAGCTGCTGTTTATCCTAAACTATTATCTGCTGCTACTACGTATTTTTTCTACAGCCAATTATCTGTATCGGTACCTAAACTCACGACAGTAGCCGCTAAATAAGTGCCAATGTTTACATTATGTTACATATTTTCGGTATTACATTCTTCTTGTGATTGGTTTTCTGCACCATAGAATTATTTAATTTTTACCATAGGTGTTTTTGGAAAATATACAGAATATCCGTGATTAGAAATATAACAAATAGGGTTAATAAAGTTTGTTTTCTATGTTCGAGTAAAAGCAACTGTCCAGTTGAAATTGTTAAGTCAATGTTTCGACAATTGCTAGATTTATTCAATCTAATAGATTACTTCAACTCTATACTTCCAAAATGTCCTCTTAAACACTGAAATTTTATTTACTATTTATTCATTTATTCCCTTATTTCTTTTCCCCCAATAATAGTAGATAGGTTCACCTACCGTCCACTTCACACTCCTGCTCTGTTTCCTGGGTATGACGATAAACTACATCCGGCAGCAAGGCTCTGATCGAGAGATTGGAAGTTATGTGGAACCTGGAACTACGTCTTAATTGCTGTTGGTCACAGGTATACCCTGTCTCAATATATATTTGTTTAGTTTTTATTTTTATTATATTATTTTTATTATTATATTATTTTTATATTATTTTCAAATCATTCGATAACGTTCTTTCACGATGTATTTGAATACATTCTAATTTGAAACTTCCATATTTCACATATTCGTCCAATTTATGTAATATATTCGATGCAATTATTGTGTAAATTTTGCATAAAGTACACCTGTTGCAAATTATATGTGTACTGAACAACGAGACACAGATGAAAATATATGCAACAATTGTTACTCTAAAATATTAATGTTAGGCGTCTTATTATTAAAATTTATCAAAATATATATATTTTTTCTTTTCATGACCTTGTGTTCACGGTTCTGGAGTTACAATTTGATAAAAAACAACTCTTGCTTTATTGGTATGGTGTGGTATCGGTCTGTCACTCGTAACTGACGAATCTGCGCTTGAAGACGCATGCCTGGGCAGGGTTGTATTTTATGAGAGATCGGCAGTTGTCCATGCAGCCCGTCTCCCAACAAATATTGTCCAAGAGAAAGGCATCTGCGTCGTTGTAGTAGTTGTCAGAGCGAAAATGAGCAACTCCGGATAATAATTTAGAGTTGCCCTTCTCCTAGTCTGTTTGCCAATCATGGTTACAAAATTCAAGACTGGATGGATTTATACCTTACCCAAGAGTATTTACAGGTATTACATGATTAAATTCGAACTCAGCTCTACGATTCCTCAATCCGAGCTGCAATCCATTACACCACTGTGCCTCCTTATAAGCCGCTTTATACACCTCCTTATTAACATGATCCCAGATTGCGTTGCGCATGGAAATTTTTCATGTCAAATAATTAAACATAGATTGCATAAAGTCAGGAGACTTCAATTTGTCTTTTTAGCGTAGTTGATTTAATTTTCAAAATGGTAAGTATCAGTTTGGATAAGCGGATGGAAATTATCGTAATGTCACAAAGAATGTGTCAACCTGAAATCGCTAAAACGCTCGGAATATCGTGGCGTGCTGCCCAAGTCGCCAAAAAGAAGCATCATGATGTTGAGGCGTTTTGAATATGAAAAAGACTAGTAAACCTTCGAAATTTGACAAAAGAGATCAAAGAAGCCTAGTGAGGTTATCAGTATCCAATCGAAAATTAACAGCTGGTCAAATAATGGACGAAAGCAGCGTTATTACCGAAGTGTACATTTTTCCAGTAAGAAGGATACTAAGAAAAAGTAGAAATATAAATTGGACGCATTGGAGGGGGAAAAAAAACAGCTGTTCCAGGTTATCTTCCTCCTTGTTGAAAAAAATTATAATATCTACATCTTTCTTTTAGGTATATTTATCCAGAAAAATCTTCCAGTGACAAGGAAATTTTCTCTGGGGTCCACTGATGATTCTTTCATGCGCTTTCGACTTTCGTTATTACACTCCCGTTAGCTGTCTCTTTTTCCTTTATGGCTCGCCTTCTTCTCAGGACTGTAATATATTAAACAAAATTTCCGACAATATAGAAATACGTCTCACTCGACATCCATCTGCGAACATTGTTGAGATATTTTTGGCGATTTTAATGTTCATCTAACATGAAGAATTTGCACCATGATATTTGGAGTGTTTTGAATATGAAAAGACTAGTTATCCTTCGAAGTTAGACAAAACAGTTCAAAGAAGGTTACTGAGGTTATCAGCATCCAACCCAAAATTAACAGCTCATCTAATACTGAATGAAATTAACATTACTACTGATGTGTTAATTCCATCAGTAAAACTATATCACGTGAAATACATCACAAATTCACTCATGCCTATTTGCTACATTTGCTCAAGAATACATCAAATCTTCACCGGTGTTAATGTATGTCTTTGCATTTTGAACCGTTAAATTTAAATTTGCGTATGTGTGTATGCATATGAATGTGTGTGTATGTATATATATGTATATGCATGCGTATTTGTCTGAGTTCGAATTCCAGTCGAGTTCATTACATTCACTTACGTTCTAATGCCATTGGGGACGGCATGGCTGCATCTCTTCTTTCCGCTTAGTGTAGTTTAGTTGATTTAAGTTTCACAATGGTAAGAGTCAGTTTGGAGAAGTGGATGAAAATTATTGTAATGTCACAAAGAATGAGTCAACCTGAAAGCACCACGACACTTGGAATATCGTGGCAGGTTGCCTAAGTCGACATGAGGAAGCATTATGATATTGGGCGCGTTTTCGATATAAGAAATACGAGCAAACCTTCGAAATTAGACAAATGAGATCAAAGAAGACTACTGAGTTTATAACTATCCACCCAAAATCAACAGCCCGTCTAATACTGAAAGCATTATTACTGTTAAAGTTGTCATTCCCCCAGTAAAAAGATATTCGCAAAAAAAAATAATCTTGAAGGCGCATCTTCTATGTGCCGTGTCCCTTCAGGACGTTGGCAATTACGAATCTTCAGACTTTTCTTTTTTTAATTCTTCATACATTTTAGCTTTTTGTTATCACTCTAAAATATAGTTCTAGCAGACATTTATTCAAGCTCGCCATGTGTTGTTCCTCTCTGTCCCTTTTGCCTTCAATCTGTTCTGAAGGTATCAGATTTGCCGAGTCCTCTTTCCTCATTATATACCCGTAGAAATTTCAACTGTCACTTTCAGTGACATTTATATTTCCATTTTTATTAAAACTTCGTTGATGCTCATATATTCGATACATGATATACTCAGCATCCTTCTGTAGAACAACCTTTCTGTTGTATCAAGTATCTTCTTTATTTTTGAAGAGATTATTCAGCATCCACTGAAATATAAGAGTACTTATATTACATAACAGTTCCCTACTGATTACTTTGTCTCAATCAAAATTTTACCGTTTCTTAATACTTTACTTTGCTTTTGGAAGAAATATACATCTCAAAATCTGAACAAAAACTTCCTAAAATGTCGCTAGAAACAAAGTTTGTCAGGTAGCTATGGGATATCTCGAGCCATAATAAGCAAGATGTTCAAATAAGAGCGCCGATTGAATCCTTTTTTTCATAATTTAATAAGCGATGTGTGTGAGTGGAATTATTACAGACCCAAGAGTACAGAAGACGGAAATCAGAATATTGTCCTTGGTCACAATAGCCTTCGTTCACAAATTGCCTTGTGAATTACAGTAACGAATAAAAGAAATGAAACACCTAGCCGAATATATATTTGTTTAATTTTTCAATTTAATTTTAAACAAAAGGTAAATATTCGACAATGTACTTTCAGGCTATATTTGTATATAATTTATAATCTTTAAAAAATTAAAATATTTCGACAATGTATTTGTATAATTTCTGATAAAATTTAAACAAATTTTACATGTTCGACAATGTAATTTCACGATATATTTGTATAATTTCTAGTTTACAATTTAAACAAATTTTAAATATTCCACAATATACACCCAGTTTATATTTACATACTACCAAATTTTAAATTTTTTATAAATCTTTCGACAATGTACTTTCGGCATATATTTGTACAATTTCGGATTTCAAATTTCAAATATTCGACAATGTACTTTCACGATATATTTGCATACTTTTTAATTTAAAATTTAAACAAACATTAGATATTCCACAATGTAATCTTCAATGTATTTGTTTAATTTCTAATTTAAAATTTAATTTTTTTTAAATCTTTCGATAACGTACTACCACGTTATATTGCATACTTTCTAATTTAAAATCTTTGACGTTTCTTCTTTTGTAAACAAAATGGAGTGTGGAAAATAATTCCTCATTGACAAGGACACAGTGTCGCTTTTTAACTCTATCAAAACTGAAAAGTGAAGACTGGGTTTCTGTCCATATGTAGCAGCAGTACTCCTTTTTCTGACTTGTAGAGGTAGAGGATAGTAGATGGTGACATGAAGTCTGGATTGAGCTTAGGTCACAATAGACGTTCTAGATACGAATCTCCCAGAGAAAAAAGCCCGTTCATCGCGATAGAAGAAAATCCAGGGCGTTCTCGCTACTTGCGAAAAAGTGTGCCATTTCTGTGTTGGTCTAAATGACCACACGGGATTGAGTCCTCTATGAGTGTGGGTCAGACGAGATCATTTGAATAGACGGTCATAATGGCACCAATATAAAGTTACCCACCCACGGAAAATCTTTAAAACAATGACTTATAATCGAAACGGAAAGAAACATTTTTTTTATTTTTTAAATTATTAATCATATACATATATGTTTTGTGTAATCTATAGAAATTTCCATGTTCCGTAAAAATAGGACAGGTTTTGTTTGCAATGAAAAAGGAAATTAATTTAAATTTCTAAGCATTTTAAATTTACCATTTAATAAAACATTAAATAGTGTTTTTTGTAGGGGGTCATTTCACTTATTCTGTCAATTGATGTAATGTATTCGATGCGATTATTGTTTAAATTTTGCATTAAGTCCACCTGTTGCAAATTATATGTGTGCTGAACAACAAGACACAGATGAAAATATATCCAGCAATTGTTACTCTAAAATATTAATGTAAGGCTTTTTATTTATTATTTAAATTTGTCAGAATATGTTTTCTTTTCATGACATTATGTCACCGATCAGGAGTTAAAACTTCATAAAAACAACTGTGGCTTTGACACAATAAAGTTATCAGTGAAGATTAAAATATGTCCTCCATGTTTAAATTTTTAAGCAGCTGAGTTATTGATCAAAACAAATCATAATCCTATAACGTTGAATGAAGTGAATAAGCCTCTTGATGAAGAGTTTTTTGGGGTTTTTTTTTATCCGAACAACATGATACAGTGACAAGTAAAAAGATTTTAGCAAACAAATTTTAAATAAACATAAATATTTTGATCAATTTTGAGGTAAAAGCTGTAAGTATTCGATGATATATTTTCAGGTGTAGTATCTCTGGTCCTTCAAGAAGGTAATGCAAGTTTTGACATTCAAGGGAAACAAAATACGTGAGGATGCGGACCTATTTAGGTTCGTATCCTCATACTGAAAATGTATTATGCAAAAGTTATGAACCCCTTTATTTTTTACATTATTTACATTATTCGGACTATTGTCTTCATCTTTGTCGCCATATTTATTACAACGTTTCGGCCGTTATACGCTCAGGCCTTCTTCAGGTGGTTGGAATATCGAACTGAACCTTTTATTTTGCTCACTGGCGTAGACTGTTCTAGTTCTACGTGCCATGTTTAATGGATGCCAGTTATCAGTTATCTCCTGTTAATTTCCCTCTGAAAATTCTCTATTGCCTTAACCGGGTATTGAACTCACACTCTTTGGGTCCTGTCACTGGATCTAACTAACGCCTTTATGCACTGTGTCATGTGTCCTTGAAATAAAGGGTTCAGTTCGACATTCCAACGACCTAAATAAGGCCGGAGCGTACAACGGCCGAAACGCTGTAATAAATAGGGCGACAAAGATGAGGACAATAGTCCGAATAATGTAAATAATGTACATAATACACTTTTTTGTATAGAGTGTCATCGGTCAGTCTCTCGTAACCGACGAATCTGCCCCTGGACAGGCCTGGGCAGGCTTATATTATATGAGAGATGGGCAGTTGCCCATGCAGCATGTCTCCCCTCTTCACACCATCGATGTCGTCCAAGAGAAATGCATCGACGTCGTCACAGGAGTTGCCCTAATGAAAATGAACATGACTCCGACTCCTTATTTTAATTCAGAGTTGTCCTTCTCCTAGTTTGGTTGCTTACCATGGCTACAGAATTCAAGACTGTCCATACTATTTACACATAATTGGGGGTTTTGAATTTACCACCGAAGGCTATAGAATCCAAACTGTCCTATTTACCAGTACCTGGGGTGAGGGAGAAGAGATGGATTCATGCCTTCCACGAGAGTATTTACACGTAAGCGAATGTAAGGAACGATGGAATTCGAACTCGGCTCTACGATTCCTCAATCCGAGCTGCAATCCATTACACCACTGTGCCTCCATATAAGCCGCTTTATGCACCTCCCTATTAACATGATCCCAGATTACGTTACGCATGCAAATTTTTATGTGAAATAATTACACATAGATTGCATAAAGTCAGGAGACTTCAATTTGTCTTTTTAGTGTAGTTGATTTAATTTTCAAAATGGTAAGTATCACTTTGGATAAGCGGTGGAAATTATCTTAATATCACAAGGAATGTGTCAACCTGAAATCGCTAAGACCATCGGAATATCGTGGCGTGCTGTCTCCAAGAAGAAGCATCATGATGTTGAAGCATTTTGAATATGAAAAAAACGAGTAAACCACCGAAATTTGACAAAAGAAATCAAAGAAGCCTAGTGAGGTTATCATAATATAATGTGTGTGTATGTATATATATGTATGTGCATGCGTATTTGTCTGAGTTCGAATTCCAGTCGAGTTCATTACATTCACTTACGTTCTAATGCCATTGGGGACGGCATGGCTGCATCTCTTCTTTCCGCTTAGTGTAGTTTAGTTGATTTAAGTTTCACAATGGTAAGAGTCAGTTTGGAGAAGTGGATGAAAATTATCGTAATGTCACAATGAATGAGTCAACCTGAAAGCACCAAGACACTTGGAATATCGTGGCAGGTTGCCTAAGTCGACATGAGGAAGCATTATGATATTGGGCGCGTTTTCGATATAAGAAATACGAGCAAACCTTCGAAATTAGACAAATGAGATCAAAGAAGTCTACTGAGTTTATAACTATCCACCCAAAATCAACAGCCCGTCTAATACTGAAAGCATTATTACTGTTGAAGTTGTCATTCCCCCAGTAAAAATATATTCGAAAAAAAAAAATAAACTCGAAGGCGCATCTTCTATGTGGCGTGTCCCTTCAGGGCGTTGGCAATTACGAATCTTCAGACTTTTCTTTTTTTAATTCTTAATACATTTTAACTTTTTGTTATCACTCTTAAATCTTGTTCTAGCAGCCATTTATTCAAGCTCGCCAAGTGTTGTTCCTCTCTGTCCCTTTTGCTTTCAATCTGTTCCGTGGGTATCAAATTTGCCGAGCCCGCTTTCCTCATTATGTACCCTAGAAATTTCAACTGTCACTTTCAGTGACCTTTTTGTTTCCATTTTTATTAAAACTTCGTTGATGCTCATATATGACGGTGAGGAGAGACCACAAAAGTGTATTTTTGGGCTAGCAACCCGACTTACGCAATTCAGGAAACGCTACTCATGCGAATAAATACCCCCCAGGGAATCCCGAAAGGAGAGTGAGAATGGGATCCCCATTAGGCCGGATGAAACGTAAACGAACCAAGCTACGGTTCTATAGACAACGAGACTGACATGCCCATGTGGAAAGATGTGCAAAAATATGCGCGGCCTAAAAATCCATCAGGCAAAAATGAAGTGTCAGATGCAGTCGAACCAACAGCAGTGCGCAGGAATTTTTCCTGGTGAGACGCAGGCCGGGAAGCTCACCACAGTTCCCACTTCCTCCAAGCAGAGGTTCAAGCAGAGCCTGATACTCCATTTCGAAGAAAGATAAAATGGCCACCAGCCAGTAACAAACACGCCTGGCACAAATTCGACGTGGACATCGGCGAGATTCTTGAAATAACATCAAGAGGTTCGGTAGATAACGACAATGTCCAAAATCATCACTAGTTATGCAGCAGGGAAATTTGGATATGAGGAGCGGAAGGAAAAGAAGGTATTAGCAAAGAAAATAGGAGGGTATTAGCAAAGAAAAATAGGAGGGTATTAAAAATTAAACAATTTAGGTCGGAGCTAAAATCTCTTCGCAAACAATATAAAATCGCAAAACCCGAAGAAAGTCAACCCTTATGGGAGCTTCGAGGCTTAATTCGTTTAAAAATAAAGTCTTTACGTTGAGCAGAATGGAATAGACGAAGGAGGAAAGAAAGGGTGAAGAAACGTATGGCATTTCTCTCAAATCCATTCAATTTTACAAAGAAGCTGTTAGGGGAAAATCGATGTGATCATTTGGAGAGTACCCCTAGTGAAATTAATGCTTTCCTGCAAGAAACTCTGAGTGATCCAAACAGACAGCTAGAACTTGTAGAAAATATGTCCCTGATAAATCGTAATGCACCATCAACGCCTTTTGACTTGAAAGAACCAACTTAGATGGAAATTAACGCAGTCATTAAAGCAGCCAGAACGGCCTCCACACCAGGTCCTTACATAGTTTACAAACGTTGACCAAAACTCCGTCGGATGTTATGGAAGTTACTGAAAGTTATTTGGAAGAGAGGGAAAATAACAGGACAATGGAGACACTCTAAAGGTATTTGGCTCCCTAAAGAGGAGGAATCCAGAAGGATAGACCAATTCAGATGCATCTCCCTGTTGAACACGGAGGGTAAAATATATTTTAGCATCTTAAACCGACGCTTGGCAGATTTCTTTCTTAAAAATCAGTACATAGATACCTCTGTACAAAAAGGTGGAGTACCAGGAATTCCAGGATGTATGGAGCATATAGGGGCCGTGTCGCAACTGTTAAAAGAAGCGAAGACAAATAGGGAAGATATAGCAATTGTATGATTAAATCTTAAAAACGCCTACGAATCAATACCATATAAACTAGTGGAAGAAGCTCTCCATCGCCATTATGTACCAAGTAAAATAAGTGAATTAATTTCTGATTATTCTAATAATTTCCAAATGAGAACATTATCAGAAAATACTGCGTCGGCATGGCATAAATTGAAGAAAGGCATCATAACAGGATGTACAATCTCAGCGACCCTCTTCTGTTTAGCCATGAACATGCTAATCAAAGCAGCAGAAACAGAATGTAAAGAGCCGGTCACTAGATCAGGATTAAGGGAAACTCCTATAAGAGCCTATATGGATGATATGACGATAACCACTACATCCGTTATTGGCGTGAGATGGCTGTTAAAGGGGATTGAAAAGCATATCACATGAGCCCGAATGAGTTTCAACCCTGCGAAATCAAGGTCACTCGTTTTAAGGAAAGATAAAATATTAGATAAGGAGTGATTCAGACTATCCGGGGGGAACATACCAACAATTAAGGAAAAGCCCGTAAAAAGCCTTGGAAAACTTATAGATCACTCTCTAAAAGACGCAACAGCAATCCAAGAAACAAAAGACAAACTAGAGACTTGGTTAAAGAGAGTTGCTAAGTCCGGTTTGCCAGGCCGATTTAAAGCTTGGATTTATCAGCATGCCATTTTTCCCAAAATCGTATGGCCATTGTCTATTTACGAATTCACATCTCCATCTTCCTTTCAGAAGTCTAGCAGAGGAATTCAAAGTCACCAAAATTAGAACAATAACGCAGTACGAGTTATCCAAAGATCCAAAGGTGGCTGGAGCAGGCATTGAAGTCTACTCAGGAAGAAAATGGAGAGCAGAGAACGACTTACATGTCGCTAAAGAAAGGCTCCGCGAAAAGGTCATATTAGGCGCCGCGGCCACTGGACGAGCGGACTTAGGTGTTTTCCTACCATTTCGGTGGACAGAGCTAAAGGTAAAGAAAAGAACCTTTTAATACAAGAAGAAGTACGCAAGGGTGAGGAGGAGAAAAGGGTGGCAAAGATGGTAGGACTAAGGCAACAAGGTGCGTGGGGATATTGGGAATCCAGGATTTACAGGAAAATCAAATGGTCGGATATATGGAGTAATGATATCAATATACAGTTCCTGATTCAGACTGTATACAACACCCTTACCAGTCCTACCATATGGTATAAAACAGAATCGCCACTATGTCACTTGTGTTCGCGTCAAGGACCTCTAAAGCATATTTTAAGTAGCTGTAAGACAGCACTAACTGAAGGCCGGTATAGATGGAGGCATGATGAAATCTTAAAGGATATAGCAAAGATAGTTAGTATGGCCATCAGCACTAATACTTTAAACACAGATAAAAGAGCCATAGAGTTTCATAGAGCTGGTGAGAACCCACCCACCCCACCAAAAAATAAAGAACAAGAACATAGCACATATTGTCATTGGCAACAGACTGGGAATTAAGGGTCGACTTAGGAAAAAAGACTAAAATTCCCTGACCACATCGTGCAAACATCATTACACCCAGATTTAGTATTTTTCTCTAACAATATTAAGAAAGTAATAATGTGGCAACTGTCAGTGCCTTGGGAAGAGCATGTAGAAGAAGCCCACGAACGAAAGATGTTAAAATATGATGAATTAATAACGAGTTGTAAAAACAATGGATGGAAATCAAGCTGTTTGCCAATCGAGGTGGCTGTAAGGGGTTTTGGTGCAAGGTCCCTATGCAAAACCCTAACTGATATTGCCTTAGTAGGTACTAACAAAAGAAAGGCAATTCGGACCATAACTAATACAACAGAAAGGACAGTAAAATGGTTATGGATTAAGCGTGATAGCTCTTGGACTTCAATGTAACAAATAATTATCAAGCCGGGTAAATCTGTAAATAATTATTAATATAATTGTAACATGGCAATGATATAAACATCTTTTTTTGATGTTTTTTTTGTTTTTTATGTTTAAATACACGACTTCAATTGTACAGGTACAGTCAACGAATATATCATATCAATTTGAAAATTGCGTTATTTGTAAATAGGTTGTTTTTTATGTTAAACCCATTTTATACGCGGTAATTTTAAGTTACTATTTACCTTTTAGCGGTTTCGGCGCAACACATCTCGTAAGACGTTTTGTCTTTTATTCTCATATTTTTTTAAAATTTTATATTTATACGAACGTAAAACTTTTTGTCTATTATTCTCATATTTTTTTAGTTATATTTATACGGACATTTCGCATTTTGTATATATTAATGACGGAATCATGACACGTATATAGTGTATTATTTGTTTCTCTCGGTCATCGCTATATATCGTTTGTATATTATTTTTATTTTATTCTATTAGTTTAATTGCCATCGGTTTTAAGCGATACATATATATAAATATAATATGAAGCTTCGTTAATACTTAATACATTCCAAGAGCATTTCGTAGTCGATTATATTTAACGACTTCAAATTTGTAAATAGTTTTAAATCAATGTTAATTTTATTTTTTTATTTTTTTTTTTTATTTTTTATTTTTTTGGTGCTTATTGTACTTTTATTTTATTTTATTTTTAATTTTATTTTTTGGGTATACAGGGAAAGGAAAAATATACGCCATGTTTATGGACAATTATTTTAATTTTGCGAATATATCCATTTAAAGTTAACCTGTAATAATGTTAAGAATCAGGCTACACGATAAAATGTGATAGTAGTGTTACGTTTATGTTTTCCCCCTAAAAAAGAAAAAAAAGTACAAATAAAATAAAAACGGCAAATAATTAAACTATACAATACTTAAGGAAAAGGGTTAAACTTAGGAACATCAAGATTACCTCCTCGGTTATCCATTGAAACTGTTATCCACCGAAAAAAGAAAATAAGCCAGTCCCCACCGCGCGCTGTTTAAAAGATAGTTCTCGCAGTGGATTGGTTGTTACAAACATCCAATCGGATGTGCGGAATACGTAGTCTTTCTTCGTCTAATTCTTTAAAAAGGCCAGAGTAGCTGTTAGCGTTTGATAGTGAGGGGGAATCAGGGATTGATCTCCCTCTGATTGGGTCGATTTGGTGATGGGGAGTATGATGTTGAAAGACCCGAAACTCCCTGATGAACCAAGTCAAAACATCACTGACCCCCAACCGGGCACCTACTTAAAAGCGTATTTTTTAATTATTCGATACATGATATACTCAGCATCCTTCTGTAAAACAACATTTCTGTTGTATCAAGTATCTTCTTTATTTTTGAAGAGATTATTCAGCATCCACTGAAATATAAGAGTACTTATATTACATAACATTTCCCTAATGATTACTTTGTCTCAATCGAAATTTTACCGTTTCTTAATATTTTACTTTGTGTTTGGAAGAAATATACATCTCAAAAACTGAACAAAGAGTTCTTAAAATGTCACTACAAACTAAGATTGTCAGATAGCTATGGAATATCTCGAGCCATAATAAGCAAGATGTTCAAATAAGAGCGCCGATTGAATCCTTTTTTTCATAATTTAATAAGCGATGTGTGTGAGTGGAATTATTACAGACCCAAGAGTACAGAAGACGGAAATCAGAATATTGTCCTTGGTCATGATAGCCTTCGTTCACAAATTGTCTTGTGAATTACAGTAACGAATAAAAGAAATGAAACACCTAGCCGAATATATATTCGTTTAATTTTTCAATTTAATTTTAAACAAAAGGTAAATATTCGACAATGTACTTTCAGGCTATATTTGTATATAATTTATAATCTTTAAAAATTAAAATATTTCGACAATGTATTTGTATAATTTCTGATAAAATGTAAACAAATTTTACATGTTCGACAATGTAATTTCACGATATATTTGTATAATTTCTAGTTTAAAATTTAAACAAAATTAAATATTCCACAATGAACTTTCAGGATTTATTTGCATACTTTCTAATTTAAAATTTAAAATTCTTTACAAATCTTTCAACAATTTACTTTCGAGATATATTTGTAAAATTTCAGATTTCAAAATTAACCAAATTTCAGATATCCCACAATGGCCTCTCGGGGTATATTTGTTTAATTTCTAATTTAAAATTTAAAGAAATTTAAATATTCGACAATGAACTTTCACGATATATTTTCATAGTATCTAATTCAAAATTTAAACAAATTTCAAATATTCGACAATTTACTTTCACTATATATTTGCATAATTTCTAATTTAAACAAACTTTAAATATTCGAAAATTTACTTTCAAGACATATTTGATAATTTCTAATTTAAAATTTAAACAAATCTTGAATGTTCGACAACGTATTTTCAGGGTTAGTATCTGTGATCATTCAGAACTTAAATCTCTCCAAGATCTTTTTCATTCTGTTATACAGGAGATTTTCAAGTCTTTACATATAGCTTCGATTATGTTAAAGTCATGGTTTTGGGCAGGTTCATCATGGCACACTCCACTGCCTCCATCATTGTAAGACGTCTTTCTTACATCCAATATATCGTAACGCGATCCTTCTGCTGTATCTGGTAATAAGTGAAATTTAATTAAATTAATATTTTTCGCTGTTCAGTATTATATCAGTTGTTTTTCATGTAGCCCCAAGCCATAAAGCAACCCCTATCGAATTTTACTGTTTTTGCAGTATAGTTTGGATTGTTTCTTGTACCAATTGGTGTTTTCTCAGACAATTAATAAGAAGCGTAATACCTTTCAACTTGTGAAGACCAATATGCCAAACACTTTCAAATGCCTTTGAGATATGCAAAGAAATAGGCCCAATTTCACCATTCTTATCTAAAACTTGATAGACTCTTTCAGCACTAACTGTTAACACATCATCAGTTGACCTACAGAAGGGAAAGCTATATTGCTTACTAGCAGTAGAGTCCGACGTTGCCCGGGGATATAGCAGTAAGAGATAGACCAAGTATCGACCATCATAAAGACTGAAAAATAAAATTGACAAAGATTATTGTTTAAGGTTGACGGACACGCATGTCTAAATCAGTTTTTTTTGTTTTGTTTTTTTACGAATTGGTCAAACCCAAACTCAAACAAAAACATTGTTTTCGATCGTTATGAGTCTACCGATTGAATAGAATTTTATTATAAACAATTGTCTTGTAAATGGAATTTTTAAAGCATTCTGAATGTAAAAATAAAGAAAAAAGTGTGCAAAACAATAAGAAACACTACCAGCCAAAAAAAAATGTGAAGTTTTATTGAAATCGGTTGAAAAATGTAGCAAATCCGATCCCATATATAAACGAACACACACACACACACACACAAACAAACAACCTGGCTTTTATAATAAGTATAACTTGATATGTGTTGTCCCCCTTTCATTCTCGCGATGCCTCTTAATCGTGTTTTCAAACTGATTTTGTGCAAAAACAATTGTGTTTTTCAATTTTTGGCGCTGTCAGAACCACCGCAAGGTAATTTTACGTAGTCCTGTGAAGTTTTGTTGAAATCGGTTGAAAAATGTAGGAAATCCGATGCAATATATAAGCGTACAGACACACACACACACACACACACACACACACAACCTGGGTTTTATAATAAGTATGATCTGTAAGTAGACTCTGCGAGGTGAGAAGCTTAACCAATCCAGAGTTGATTAGAGCCTCTAGTACATTGCCAAAAAGAGATAGATGGCTAAAGGCCGATAGTCAGAAGGATCAGATGATTTGCCTGTGTTTACACAGAATTACAGAAAAGGATTTCCAGCAAGCAGGAAGGTACTGTTTAGAGAGAACAAAATTCAGTTCGGGAGCACATTTCTTAAAGACTTTTGTAAGTCCATATGCTTTGAGGGGATCTATTTCAAAGATATTAGCAGAAACCGGAATTATATGCATATCACTCAATAGGGACTCAGTTTTAAGTGGAAAGTCAGGCAATGATACTCCAGATGAATCAAGAGTAGAATTTGAGGAGAATTTTTTAGCAAAATATTCTGCTTTATCAATAAAAAAGTTAACACCTCAAATTCATCTTCAAATTATGTGAAGAGAAGAAGGGTAGAAGACTTACTCTTATTTAAGACACTATTACAAATCTGCCAATGGTCACGAGAACAAAACTTGTTAGAAGCTATATTGTGTCTCATTCTATCCACTAACAAAAAAGTATCCTCTTTGAGGATACGTTGATAACTGTTACGAGCTGACACAGATAGACTTCTGTTGTGATCAGAACTATTACTCTGGAACACATGAGAGAAGTGATTCCTGTGGGCCATTGCGACAGGACAGACCGGTGTCAACCAAGAAGATTCTGGTTTCATCTGGTATTTCTGAGAATGAACAATAGCATCAATTTCAGCTTTGACCCAAGATGAAACCTCTATGGCACAATTTTCAATGTTAAGGATCTTAATTCCAAAATTCTTGAAGAAAGTTGCGAAATTAATCTCACTCGGAAGACTGGTAGCAGTCTTTTGAATAGGAGGATCTTTTCTAATAGACGATGCAAAAGACATATCAACAGAATCTATTGCGTGATCCGAATTGCAAAGAGGTGATGCGCAACAAGAACTAAGAGAGGAGGTAAGGAACAAATCGAGTAAAGAAGAATGTTGATCAGATTTATTGGTAAAACGAGTAGGAAAATACACTATTTGGCTGAGAGGCTGAGCAATGTAAAAATTGAAAGTTTGGATACCGGTTATATCACTAAGATTAGAATTCGTAAGCCACTTGACGTAATGAAAATCAAAATCGCCAAAAATATCACAAAAATATTCATAGATGGATGTAGAGGGAGAAAGAAAGATTTCTATATTGTCAGAAATGTTATCTATTATATTACAGTTCTGAGAAGAAGGAGAGCCATAAAGGAAAAAGGGATAGCAAACAGAGTGCAATAACGGAAGTCGAAAGCGTAGGTGACACCAGAGACAATTCCCCAGCGATGTAACATTTTCCCGGATATAAATACCGAACATTATTCGGTCTATCGTCCTCATCTTTGTTGCTATATTTATCACAACGTTTCGGCCGTTATACACTCCGGCCTTCTTCAGATGGTTGGAATGTCGAACTGAACCCTTTATTTCGCTCGCTGGGGTATACCGTTCTAGTTCCACGTGCAATGTCTAATGGATGTCAGTTATCAGTTATCTCCTGTTAATTCACCTCTCCAAGTTCTTCACTGCCTTAATCAGGTACTGAACTCACAACTCTTTGGGTCCTGTTACAGTGGATAAAGGCGTTGTTTAGATCCAGTGACAAGACCCAAAGAGTTGTGAGTTCAATACCTGGTTATGGTAATGGAGAACTTGGAGAGGGATTTGACAAAAGATAACTGATAACTGACATCCATTAGTTTCCCTAGTTCAGCATAAAAAATCTATTACTGTAAAACAAATATTACGCATAGTATTTTCTAGAAATGGAGTACTAAAAACATTAGTAACTGATAATGCTCCCGAATTCTGTGATGAAGGTCTGTGCTCGTGGTTAAGGAAGATTGACTGTGTCTCATATAAAACTCATCCTTACCACTCTCAATCAAATGGGATTGCTAAACCAATGGTCCAAACAATAAAGATGGGATTGAAAGCATTTTCTTCTCAGCAAGAAAAGATTGAAACTTTCTTACTGTTATACCATAATACCTATTCTATTGTAATAGACTCTCCCACAGATAATAAGTAGTAGTAGCAGTGGCCAGTTGGGCTCAGTGGTGTTGAGTGAGTCAGTCGATGTCGGACATTGAAGTATCAACCATCCCAACTAGATTGCTGCGTCATTAACTTTTATTTCAAGTTCCTAACGTTTTGTGCATCAAACCTAATTTAGGACGACTTAGTGAAATACAAGCCTCCACTGTGAAAACTACTCTACAACACTTACCACGGTTATTGCTGAGTTACAGACCAGTTAAGTGTTGCCAAAATTACGAGGAAGTTCAAAGCGAAGCTAGTTTGACTGACTATGTAGATGAACAAGAAAGCAGGGAAGAGGAATCAATGGACGATCAAAGTTCTTCGGAAGACTCGGTGTATGAAACATGGGACACTGAGAATAAAAGAACTAGATCAAGGTTCCCCATAACGAGAAATACTTGTGAAACCAGTGAGACAGGGAGGGAATGTGGGAGAAGCTGTATGTCCATGCAGGGCGTGAAATCCAAAAGATTCAAGGAGATGTAATGAGCTTTGTTTAGCTAATAGGTAATTAGCGTAAAGAGATCTATAACTCCAGCTCACGGGCAACTTTGAGTCAGTGTACATAGAATATCTACGGCTACTACTTTTGATCGTTATAATTCGTCATAACGATTTCAGGTTGACACATCTTTGTGACATTACGATAATTTCCATCCGCTTCTCCAACCTGACACTTACCATTTTGAAACTTAAATCAACTACACTAAAAAGACAAATTGAAGTCTCCTGACTTTATGCAATCTATGTTTAATTATTTAACATGAAAAATTGGGATGCGAAACTTAATATGGGATCATGTTAATAGTGAGGTATATAAAGCGGCTCATATGGTAGAGTAATGGTGTTCGAATTTTAATCGTTCATTACATTCGTTTATGTGTACATACCCTTGGGAAAGGTACGAATCCATCTCTTCTCTCCCAGCTATTGGTAAATAGAACAGATTGAGTTCTATAGCCTTGAGAGACAAATTCAAAACTTCCAACAATAGGTAAATAGTAGGGCAGTCAGGAATTCTGTAGCCATAGTTGGTAATCATACTAGAAGGAAAACTCGGAATTAAAATCCGGAGCCGGGGTCTCTAAAACAGTCATGTTCAATTTCGTTCTGGCAACTCCTTTGACGACGCCGATGCCAAGCTGTATTGGCCTCTGTCTTTCCCTTGACGCCATCGGCATGAAGAAGCGAGACGCATGGGAAAACTGCTCATCTCTCATATAAAATGGGATCATATTAATTCATGTTATATATTATCAGTGAAATTGGTTAAACGGGACCATTGGGTGCCGTCAATAGGCACGAGCGTGCTGGCCTGATTGCGCTAGATAACACGCTCTTTCCCAGAAACTGTAACTAAGGTCTGTTCAGCATAATTGCAGTATAAATTACTGGGATCTGTGGTCATTGAATAAACAAAAATGCACCTGAGCAAGCGTCTGCAATAGGGATTGGCTAGCCGCTTTAGTAGACGAGTATCCTCGAATACGAGTGGCCAGCTATACATATATATATAATGCACCCTGGAGAGACCATAACTCTTCGAGCGCAGATTCGTCGGGCCGACCAATGCCACACCACACCAATAAAGCGACATAATTTTTGCATAACATATTTCCAGTTCAGGTCTGCATTCACTCTTTTATTGTGTTTCCCTTGAATATCAAAACTTGCATTACAGTTTTGAATGACTTAGAGATGCTACTACTGAAAATATCATCGAATACTTTTTGTCTAAACATTTATCAAATTATTTGTTGTTTTTTTTTGTTGTTTTTTTTTAATTAGGTGGCTAATTTCTTTAACTTGTCACTGTACAATGTAGTTGGGATAAGAAACTATTCATCAAGAGGCTTAATTTATTCACGATATTCAACGCTATCAGATTATCATTTATTTTGATCAATAGCTCAGCTGGTTAAAAATTTAAACATAGACATCTTTAAATTTTCACTGGTAACTTTATTGTGCCGAAGTCAAAGTTGTTTTATCAAGTTGTAACACCAGAACGGTGACATAAATCGATAAAAGAAAATATTTGGGTAAATTTTAATATAATTTTAATAATAATAAAACCTGAATTTTTTACTTACGCTTAACATTAATATGTTAAAGTAACAGTTGCTGTATATATTTTCCGTCTGTGACTTGTTGCTTGTAATTTGCAACAGGTGGACTTAATGCAAAATTTAGACAATAATCGCATCGAATACATTACTGAGCTAATAAATAAAATACTTAAAATACAACTATTCGATGTTTTATTAAATGAGAATTTAAAAGGCTTAGAAATATATATTGCATTCTTTTTTCATTGCAAACAAAACCTGTTCTATTTTTATGGATCATTGATATTTGCATAGAGAACATAAAATGTATTTGAATATGATTAATGATTCGGAAAAACAAAAATGTTTATTTCAGTTTCGATTATCAGTCATTTTTTTTATTTAAAGATTTTACACTATTTTCTATAAGTTGGTAACTTTATCTCATCGTCGCTATCGACCGTCTTTTCAAACGAACTCGTCCGGTCACTCTCATAGTGGACTGTTTCTCGTGTGGTTGTTTATATCGACACGGGAACGGCACACTTTGTCGTAAGTTATCCGCAAAGATCTTTCATAATATCAGAAGGAGTATTCTGCGTGTGACGTCTTTCATGGCGTTCATCTGTCTGCTGGACCAACCTTGATTCTATGTTTTGAACAGCGTCCGCGCAGACACGTCGCTAACTGAGCTGATTATCAATCAATTCTTCTAATTTTTATGGAACATCTTACACTAATTACAGCTTCTACAATGATACTGTTGCGATCCCTGTATTGCTTGTACTGACCGATGACAGCCCTTTCGCCTGACTCTAATTCACCGAAGAAGGTAGATCGCGTGTGTTGATACATACACCCTGGTGCAAATTAACTGAAACAAAATGAGTAATTCCGTTATTATTTAAAATTTTTTTACGCATTTTTCCAATGAAACATGACCTATTGCACATGTTAGTACTTTGTATGTCCATTCCACGAAGTCGTTCCTTGCAGAATGACCACAGATTCTCGATTGGATTTAAATCAGGAGAGATTCCGGACCAATCTATAGTAGTTTGATTTACTCAATGTTAAGGCTTGCCAGGGTGCTCGTGCAGCTTTACAATTTTCGCACGCTTCCTTAGAGTAACGTCCATTGCAGTCAATCGACAATGGAGACAATAGTGTCCGGGCGTGATAAAAATCTGATGCAATCACGGATGACGCAATATTTTTCAAAGGAAACAAATTTCATCATACACCCCCAAAATAGATTCATATTACTGCACCCCACTGCAAATGACCTAATCTGAGGAAAAAATAAAAATCGATTTCATCCTGTCACTCCAGTGGGTCTAAAACTGACCGTATGCTGAAATATAAGAAACTAAAGCGTTTGTTTCAATTAATTTGTACAAGGGTGTAGGTTCTCGGATGATGTGGCCTACATAACATAGCTGGTGATTGACAAACATGACTTCGATGGTCGCCGATTGTGAGCGGTTTTTCTTTTTTTTTTTTTTTCTTTTCATTTTTAAAGATTCAATATGCTGACGATACGACTCATCAGCCATTCTGACTTCTGGATTTAAGCAATATCTAGATACGATAAGTAATACCTACAATTATGTTGGATTCAAGATTGATCCTAGGAAAACCGAGATCATACATCAAACTGCAACTCTGTTCTCACACGAATTTCACGTGGGAAATGCAGTTCTCTGGAATTCAATATCTGTTCGTCTCGCCTCTGGGCAACTTTCAAAATGTGCCTTCCACAACAGGAATCTCCCTAGTAAGACGAAGTTTGCTGTCTACAGAGTAATATGTATTTCAAAACTGTTATATGGCAGTGAATATTCAGTTATTTTTTTAAACAATTCACCCCAAGCAAGGCGATAGAGCTACTAAGACGCGAGGGGCCACTGGGAGTGAAAGAGAAGGAAAACATTTTAGAAGGAACCAGAAACCTAATCCTAAACAAGAAACAAGTGATAAATTTTTACTTCTGTTTAGAAGACCGGGGAGGAGTGTTAACCGGACGACAGCATAATCTATTTGCACCTACTGAGGAAAAATGAATGATTAAATAGTAAATAACATTTCAGAGTTTTGGAAGATACGTTCAAAAGCGCGATTAGTAGTTTGGTTAAGATAGTCACGTAGATTAGGGCAGTGATTTTAGTTGTACCTACGGATTTTATGACTACCGACTGTGTCGCTAGTAAAATCCACGTGATCGTGTTTCAAATGAACCAATCGCTGTTCATAATTAGAGAAAATAAAATGTGTCAGTAAATAAATAAAATATACAGGATCAAATCACACTCGACCGGAAGGGAGGGAATTCCGGTCAGGTTAAATTCTAAATAAGAGCAACTATGAACAAACATACTGTTATAGAATAAGTTCGAGGCGGAATTCCTGCTGGCCAAAGGGGAGATCTGGTTGATTAGTCTGTAGCGAGAGAAGACAGAAGTAGCAGTGAAGATATCCTAAGTATCGCTTACCTACCCCAAGAAAATGGCTAGTGAATTGATCTATGAATAAAAACCCTCTATATTGGAACCAACAGACTTCTTGCGTTTCTCACCAAGGTGATATCCGGACAGGCCGTATTTGAGTCTTTTCTCTCGACATTTTGCCTTCAGTATCTTTGCTGAACGTATACCATGGCATAGGGCAGAAGCTGGTTAGTTGGTGAAAAAAACAAGCACAACGGGCCGAAACTGCAGTAGTTGCCGAGCAAAGGCCACTTTTATTTCTCATATATATATATATATATATATATATATATATATATATATATATATATATACTAGTAGTAGAACCCGGCGTTGGCCGGGGATGTAACAGTAAGAGATACACCAAGTATCGACCATCATAAAATTGACAAAGATTATTGTTTAAGGTTGACGGACACGCATGTCTTAATTAGTTTTTTTTTTTTTGTTTTTTGTTGTTGTTTTTTTTTTTACGAATTGGTCAAACCCAAACTCAAACAAAAACATTGTTTTCAATCGTTATGAGTCTACCGATTGAATAGAATTTTATTATAAACAATTGTCTTGTAAATGGAATTTTTAAAGCATTCTGAATGTAAGAATAAAGAAAAAAGTGTGCAAGACAATAAGAAACACTACCTGCCAAAAAAAAGTGAAGTTTTGTTGAAATCGGTTGAAAAATGTAGGAAATCCCATCCCATATATAAACGAACACACACACACACAAACAAACAACCTGGGTTTTATAATAAGTATAACTTGATATGAGTTGTCCCCCTTTCATTCTCGCGACAGCGATGTCTCTTAATCGTGTTTTCAAATTGATTTCGTGCAAAAACAATTGTGTTTTTCAATTTTTGGCGCTGTCAGAACCACCGCAAGGTAATTTTACGTAGTCCTGTGAAGTTTTGTTGAAATCGGTTGAAAAATGTAGGAAATCCGATCCAATATATAAACGAACAGACACACACATACAACCTGAGTTTTATAATATGTATGATTTACATATATATATATTGTCTATTTGGACAGCAATCCCTCTTTTGTGCAAGCTTCGTTGAAAACAATTGACAAGACGACGTGGTTGAGTACTCCCATTCACTCTTAATATATATTTGATTTGCAGAAGAACTAGAAGAATCAGCAATATCATTGTCCTGACATGGCATCCTGGCTTCAATCACTTTCTCACTACTTTTTCTAGAAATATTTTCATGGTAATTGTTCGTTATGATACCTAGACATTATGAACTTAAGCACAGCACTAGATTGGTGGCAATGTCTCATCAGTACACAGTTGAATGAGATCGATATAACCGTAATTTCTATCCTAACAATTTCTTTTCTCGCACCTCTGTCTTGTGGAACACTCTTCTGACTCTATCCTTTCCAGCCAACGTTAATCTTCAAAAAATTTAATGCTATACCAATCATTATCTACTGTTGCCTTGATTACACATCTATTGTTCCCACTCCTTAATAATGTTTCTCTACTTACTTATTCTTTCACATTCAGTAACCCGTTGTGTCTTAGTGGATTTAGTGACTTGCATGGGGTGAAATGATTAAAAGACAATCTTCCATTCAGCTAGAAATGGTGATTCTATCAAAATTCACGTTGAAACACCTGCTCTCGTACTATTACCGAAGTTAAGAAACGTCGAGCCTGCTCAATACCGAGATGGGTAACCGCTTGAGAATATCAGATGCTGTAAGCTTGGATTACGTGTGATATAATGGATAATGTCTCGGAATTGCTAATCAGAGAGCCGAGTTCTAATTTCCGACAGGTTCGTTACATTCACTTACATAACCTGGGAAAGCAATGAATCCACCTCTCCTCCCCAAGCTATGGGTTAATTAGTAAGATTTGTATCATTAAACCATTATCACTCATAATATTCTTACACTATAAAAATAGTTTCGGGTTTTAAATAACCTGAAAATGGTTGACAAGCCATAAGAAAACGAATCAATCAATCGGACGTTCACCAAAGTTAAGCAACGTCGAGCTTGATCAGGATTTATATGGGAATAACAAATGCTGTCATGGATAGAATAATGGATAATGGCTCGGAATTGTTAATCGGAGAACCGAGTTCCAATTTCAGTCGGGTTCGTTATATTTACTTACACGCAAATACCTTAAGAAAGGTATGAATTCACTTCTTCTCCTTCAGCTATGGGTTAATTAGTAAGACTTGTATCAGTAAATCAGTATTTTTCCAAAAAGTTCTTACAGTCTAAAAATAATTTCTGGCTTTAAATTACCTGCAAAAATTTCATCAAGCACAAAACAAAGAAACAAAATCTGACAGAACGGTGGCTCCCATGTAATGAAGAAAAGAGTTCTTTTTATAATATTTTCCAAAAATATTAACATAAACTAAATTTCTTAATACTTTGCTTAGCTTTTCTAAGGCATCTTTCTATACCTACAATCTCCTGAGAAAATCCCTGTTTTTCCAAAGCTACTCTCTTAATTGATATATTTAACTTTATATGAATTATTTTTAATCAAAGCTTTTTTTTTTTTTTGACAATTTCCTCACAGATGAAGAGGAAACGAGGCTACAGAAGGATGGTGAGAATAACATGAATGGAATATATGAGTAACGAGAGTGTTTTAAGGAAAATGGAAACAAAGAGAGCATTTATTTAGTATAAGAAAATTAAAGTTGAATGTTTTAAGCATACATAATAAGAAAAAAGGGTTTGGAGATTTTGGCACTCACAAGATATGCCTGAATGCAAGAGGAAAGAAGCGAGTAACCTACCTAGGGATCTTATGTAAATAGATGGCAGAGCAAAGAGGATGGATAGTAAAGGGACAAACATTGCTAAGAGCTACAAAGGATAGGAAGTTGTGGAGGGCCATAATTGTTCCCATCCTGAAGGGAGGTGACACAAAAAAGCATCATTTATTCCTAGTCATGGCTTTCCAAAGGAGAGAAATGCCAAATGTATCCAGATTTTTCTCACCGCAACCATTTTTGTACTGCTAACCGCTTGGCTACCGGCGGTTTCTTTGTTAGAAAACAGGAAAACATTTGCGTAGATACCTCTGATGGCTACAATTGGATTACTTTGGGTTTAGACGGCGTTGTGTAAAAAGAGATTTTTGTTTGCAGTTTAGTCGAAAATTGCAAGTTTAACCTGAGACTGACATGCGATGGTTTCTAGTAACCTCAGATGTTAGCACAGCCTATTCCATTTCTGTACTCGAATCAAGTTACTCTTGTAGACTGTATGTTCAGCCGTCTTATTTTCTTTCTTTTTTTTTATCTGACCTCCCCACTTTTTTTTGTGGGAACCCCATACACGTACATACAGGCCAAAGTCAAAAAATACCCAGTCCACCCGATCACTGTTATGCAGGTGTCGATATTTTACACCGACCCCATCTGCCGCAGGGTTGAAATCCTCGGAATCAGGCACCTTCTCCCACCTGAAGAGAACAGCTACAACATCATGAAGGTCGAGAATAAAACGTATATATATAAAAAAAAAAACTCTAATCTCCGGTTTTATAGAAATAGATATGAGTGAGAAATAATGGCCAACAAAGTTAATCCAGACTTTAATCCTGCTATTACGAGTTGATTTAACACGCTAGATTCCATATTGCCTTACGCCAGAGAAGACAGTGAAAAATTCTATTTAATGAGAAAAGAAAGAGGAAAAAGTGATCAGTTTGAAAGACTCGTCTACACATGCGAAACAATAATAGAGCAAAAAATGGGATGATGACAATCGCTCAAAAAAGGGATAAAAAGACCGTAACGGAACAGTGAATAATTGAACTCTACAAGGAAGAAATATTGAGAAGAGAAAAAATCAAAACCAGAGACATTCGCAAATTAACAGCCATAGATATGGTTACACAGAGGAACTCTAAAAAGGGAGAATGAATTTCTCACCATTGAAAATAAAGATGAATGTAGCAAATTATCCCAGGAAGATTACAAAGATAAATCTGATTGGGTGAAAACTTTATCTACTGGGAACTATACAAGCGACTATATTTTATCCAGACAGATCATGGACATATTCAAAAACCAGCATCCGTCAGATTAAACATGCAGGTGCCGAAATTTTAAACCGACTCCATCTCTCTTAGTACAATGAAGAACGTGCTGCCGCAGGATCGGAGTCCTCGGAACCAGGCGTCTTATCCCATTCAACAACAAAAAAAAATAGACAAATACAATATCCCGAAGATCAAGAAGCTACAAAATTAGGAAGGTCGAGAATAAAACGTATATAAAGAAAACAATCTCCGGCTTTATAAAAATAGATATGAGTAATAAAGGCCGAAAAGGTTTGTCCGGACTTTAATCTGATGTAATAATTCTCCCGCTATTATAAGATTTAACACACTAGATTCCATGATAAGTTACCCCGGAGAAGATGGTGACATATTCTATGTCAGGAGAAAAGAAGGAGAAAGAAAAATGATCAGTTTCGAAAACTTTTCCAGACTTGCGAAATAATAATGAAGCAAATGATAATGACAGTCGCTCAAAAAAGTGATAAAAAGACAATAAGGGAACAATGAAGATTTGAACTCCACAAAGAAGAAATATTGAAAAGAGAAAAAAAAAATTAAAACCAGAGACTTTCGCAAACTAACAGCCAAAGACATGGCTACACAGAGGAAATCTAAAACGAGAGACTGAATTTCTTATCATAGCGGCCCAAAACAAATGTAATCAGAACCAATGATATCAGAACACAGATTTGTAAAACAGAAAATATTATCTTTGTGGGGATAAATATGAGATATTCAATAATCAATGAATGTAGCAAATTAGCCCAGCGAGAATACAGAGATAACTGAGTGAGAATACAAGTGGAGAATACAAAGATGACTAGGTGAAAAAGTTATCTACTGGGAAATGTGCAAGAGACTATATTTTGACCATACAGATCAAGGACATATTCAAAAACCAAAATTCGTCAGATTAAACATAAAATTATTTGGGATTTGAACGGATCATCAAAAAGGCGGACAAATAAAAATAAAACATGACAGGGGATTTTGTTTCGGAATTTTAAAGCTTATTACAATTCGAGGCCAGTATAGACCTTGGTTGTTAAACTCGCAACGATTCGGCCGTTGTACTCACCGATCTTCTTCAGATGTCTGTTGTTGTGCTCAGTAATCTTGCAGTTTGAAAACAAAACCGTTGCACCCTCCCTACATACACCTTCACGGGAATACACTGTTCTCAATACGTTTTCTGTCCTTAGGGAATATTTCAGCGAATGCTTACCAGCTTTATTTACTCTTGTGCCGCTTGTCAGTTTCTTTAACTGAAGTAGAACATGGAATTCGTCATCACTTCTAGATTCTGGAATTGTATTCACAACTACTACAAACAAACGATTTATTACACTCAATCATGTGTCTCTTACACTATCCTGTAATGTAATTTGGGAGTTTTAAACTTAATACCTGTCCTCAGGTGGTGGAAGTGCGCGTATCCTTACTCAGGTGTTAACACTGTATGTGTGTCCTTTCTTTCTTAATCAGAGTCTTCCAGATTGTTGCCAGGTCGTAAAATCTGCAATGACCCTTGCATTTGTTTTATCGATCAATATTCGTTTCTCGATCTCGTTTTCTGATAGTCTTAGAACTGTTTTTCTATTTTTAGTATTTTTATATGGCATAGATTACTTTAGAAATTCCAATTCTGAGTCGTAACAAACGTTCGGAAGTGAAATTGCTCTATGGACCACTAAAATATACCTTGGACCCCCAATTTGCTATTTTTGTGCGGCCTCCCAGTAATATTACATGAACTCCACAGGGTCCATATGGACTCCGGTTGAGAACCACTGATCTAGGCGATAGACAAAGAGAATACGAAGAAGAGTGCTGGAATACAGACGAGATTTGCTGCCAGGTATTATCTACGAAAAAGCAATGGAGAAAAAATAAAAAATGAAGTAATAATAATAATAATAATAATAATAATATGGCTTCATTTCTATTAGAAACCCAACACAGAAGAAAGTTCCTGGCCCCCAAAAAACTCTGAGTCACATTTCAACCCTGACCACACTAAAATAAAGATGCCCGCAGAAGTAGAACATATACCAATATACATTCAATCATTACAACATATGTATCCAAATATAAACAATAACGACGAAGTAAAAAAAAAACTCTTCGTCATCTTCTTCTGTGTGTTGTGTCCCTTCAGTACTTGGGCGATCATGACTCTCCACAATTTCCTGTCCTTTGTCGCTCTTAGTAAATTTTGTCTTTTCGTTATCTCTCCTAAGCATTGATCTGTCATCCATTTATACAAGCTCGTTCTTTTTCTTCTTCTATATGCCGTGTCGCTTCAGGCCGTTGGCGATCATGGCTCTCCATAATTTCCTGTCCTTTGTAGCTCTTAGTAAATATTGTCTTTTCATTATCTCTCCTAATCTCTGCCTTGCCAACGATTTACAGCAGCTCGCTAGGTAGTTTCTGCGCTGTTTTCCTCTGTCCCTCTTTGCCTTTAATATCCTCTGACAATGTCAAATTTTCTAAGCCCTCTTTCCTATTATGTACTCTAGAAATTTCAACTGTCCTTTTTGTTTCCATTTTGATTATTGCTTACAGGTTCAGTCCATAGTATTCCCAGCATCCATCTGTAGAAACCACATTTCTGTTTCCAAGACTCTTCTCCATCTGTGAGGAGATTGTTGAGCATTTACTTCCATATGGGGGGGGGGCGACATTACATAAGAGTTAATTACTTTTTACTTTGTTTCTAACGAGATTTTCCTGTTTCTTAATAATTTGCTTAGCTTTTGGAAGCCATATTTCGCTTCTAAACACAGTAACCCATTATGTCTTAGTGGTTTTTTTACCTTGTATGTGGGGCTAGACCGATTATACACACACACACACACATATATATGTATATATATATATATATATATATATATATAGAGAGAGAGAGAGAGGGATGGAGGAAGGGAGACAGAGAGGGGGAAAATGAGAGAAATTTCTATAATGATAATTTCTTGTCTAGAGCGTGCGGCTTTAATTAATTTCATTTTGTTCATGATTTTTTTTGTAATTTATTTTTTTGTAATTTATATTTTCTAATATTTTTTTATATTTTTTGTAATTTATTTAGTTTTTGTAATTTATTTTTATTTATTTATTTGCAATTTATTTTTTAAGGTGAGAAGTATTTCCACCAGGATCAAAAATTGAACCGGAAAAATGACAAATGGTTATTTACGGATCATTTTGATATCTCCAGTGTTATGCAAACCATGTTTCCTGTTTCTGTGATTTTCTTACGGTTGGTGAATAGTGAAGGACACGTTATGCCACTACATTTTTTCTACAGGGTCTTCAGTTGAATGATGTTGGCTACACTGAGGTGCTGGAAGCAGTTTTGAAGCCCTGGATAGACCTTGTATGTGATGGAAGGCCGTGTTTCTGTACCTGCTCACAAGGATATATCCCAAGAATGGATGGTAGCCAATCTGTACGACCAGATCACACCAAACATGTGGCCACCTAACTCGCCAGACCTAAATCACTTTGTCTATTGTAGGACGTTGTTAAACGGGAGACTAATCAACATGCCCACAATATGACTGATTCCCTGAAAGACACCATTTACTCCAGTAAAGTCGAATATAGAACACAGACCATCTGATGCATACATGTCAACGATTTTGGTCGCATATTTAACCATCATTGCGACAGAGGGTGGTTACATCGAATGAACATGTAGTCCAATCATTATTACATCATTACTGGGAGTCAAAGAGAATGAGAAGACTTTAGTGAGGAGAAAGGACAATAAGCGAACAGGATTCAGGAAGATAAAAGAGCGATCAATTTGCCCTGATATTTAACTCATAGATGAGGAGAAGAGATAGATTCATACATTACCTAAGGGTAAGTGAATGTAATGCACTTAACTGGAATTCGAACTCTGCTCGACGAGTTCTTATTCTTCGAAGACGCTGTCATTCCGAGACGCTATCATTCCAAGCTGCTATATGGATGAAGCATTTAATAAGTATTCTAAAAATTTTAGAATAGTTACATTCCATCATCGAAATCCAAGCTGTTACCAATCACGATGTCCGCTCAGGGAGGCCTCGTGCCTCGAGCACCTACTGGGCCTTAAACTCAGCCCAGATCTCAAGTGGAGCTCACACATAGTATCGATCGCTAAAGATGCTGGAAAAATAGTTCGTCCCTGTACCGCTCCAGTAAGTACCCGACTCCTCCTTCAATCCTCTACCATTACAAGAGCCAGTTCAGGTCTCTCCTGCCATATATGGGCAGAAGCTTCCCAGTCTTCACTTTCCAGTTTCGACAGAGTTCCAAAGCGTCTCCGCGTCCTTGTGGGTGGCAAATTATTTTCCACCCTACAACCCCTTTCCCACAGACGAAACATCGCAAGCCTCATCGCTGCTCCATCGCTATTTTCATATAAAGTGCCAGGCGAACTCCATTCTTTAGTTCCACTGCATCTAACATTCACTAAGACTCGTCATGCTACGCACATTGTAGCGAACCGCCCTCGTTCCCTTCGTATTTCATTGGTGAGATGTAAATTCCACTCAATCAGCTACTTCCCGCAACCGCTACCCTGTGGAACCGACTCCAAAAAGGGTGTTTTCCCGATCACTATAATCTTAGTCAGTTCAAGTCTATGATTAGCCGTTATCTTCATCACATATTCACACATGTACCTCTTAATCTGTAACACTCTATCTCGAGTGGCTCCCTGGTCTTGTACGGGATGAACATCACTGTAAAAAAATTAGATTAAGTATTCTAAAAATAAAGAATTTCAAGATTAAATTGATTGATTGATTTGTTTTTTATAGTTTATCTACCTTTTCCAGGTTATTTAAAGCTAGAAAATATTTTTAGATTGTAATATTTTTTAGAGATAATAATGATTTACTGATAAAGTTCTACTAATTAATCCATATCTGGAGGGAGAAAAGGTGGATTCATAACTTTTCTAAGGGTATTCACTCGTAAAGATAACGAACCCGATGAAATTGAAATTTTTCTCCCCAATTCCTAATTTCGAGCTGTTATCGATTTCAGTACCAGCACATCCAAGCTTACAGCACCTGATATGCACCTGATATGCACCTGATATCAAGTGGTCACAAATCTAGGTACTGACCAGAAGAGAGGAGCCGCAAACGTTTTTGGTTGTAATGTGGATTTTTTTTTTCCATAATTTTACTACACGTGTTTCTGGTCTCGCGATCGTCTTCAGGTAAAAGGCGGAGATTTCCACATACTGATAAAAATAATTAATTTTTTCTTATGTTTTTCAATGTTAAATATTCTCTATATGAGACATTCTCCGTTTTGTGTTAGTAATCCGAATGTCTTTCTTGAATTGGCAGTTGTAATGTGGATTTTTTTAAAAAAAATATTATGTTTTATTTGCCAATTCAAGAAAGACATAACAAATCCACATTACAACCAAAAACGTTTGCGGCACCTCTCATCTCTTCTTTTTAATATACACACTTTTCTCTCGTTGGAACCACTATAACCTCTTTCTTTTATATATATATATATATATATATATATATATATATATATATATATATGCATTTCCTTAAATAAGACAGAAAAAGGCGCTTTGATTTAGTTTTTTATACAATTTCTCATGTGATCTAATAATTTTTTTCCGAGCGCTTTCGGCTAAATGTATAGCCAAAGCGCTCAAAAATCCAATTCTGAAATATATTATATATTATATATATATTATATATATACTCTTTGGGTCCTGTCACTGGATCTAACCAACGCCTTTATCCACTGTGCCATGTGTCCTTGAGAGTGTGAGTTCAATACCCGGTTAAGGCAGTGGAGAACTTTCAGAGGGAAAATTAGCATGAGATAACTGACATATATCAAACATGGCACGTGGAACTAGAACAGTCTACCCCAGTGAGCGAAATAAAGGGTTCAGTTCGACATTCCAACCAGCTGAAGAAGGCCGGAGCGTACAAAGGTCGAAACGTTGTGATAAATATGGCGACAAAGATGAGGACAATAGTCCGAATAATGTAAATAATGGACTAGATAGATGTTTTGATAAACTTACAAGTATGCTATCCGAGGTTTTTTTTTCTAACCGTGTATTACATAACATGCATATATTATTTGATATTTGCCATTTGTTTGTGGATGACTTGTTATTTTTGGTGACTGACGTATGACTCTAATAAATTCTTTGGTCGAGGCCAAAGAAAAAGGAACGGTAGACCTCCAATTGAAAGAACCTTCACCAATACCCTGTCGTGTAAAGGATAGTTAACTCTTGTACCATCACTACCTATAGCAAGTGCGGGATTCTGGGAACTCCATCTCACCTCATACCTCCTCCACCACCCATCCGAAGCGAGAGACTGTGACCTGACCCCTTCCCCTCTCCTCCACCACTCATCTGAAGCGAAAGACTTTGCCCGCGGAAAACCGAGATCCATTTCAGAGTATCCTTAATTTTCACCAAACCACCATTAAAAATAAGTCCACTTGCACTGTCCAGAAAAAAAAAATCAAATTTAGAGATTGGAACGAAGCGCTTGTAGAGTCTCGTGTAATTAAGTTACAGTGTCTTGTCTCATCTTATTGTTGTAAATGTGTAAATATCTATGTTATTTTTTTAATTTTATTTTTTATTACATTTGTTTCTGTTGTATCTGCTGTTGCTTAGCAATGCTGAGAAATTGACGCGACAAGATTAAAGTTTTACCATCCCGATTTTTTAGCTGGTAGTAGACATCAGAACGTGTACTAAGTCATATCTTAAATATGAATTCCTTCTTATTTTTCCTTTTTGCAGATAGGCTAACCTATCGTCCATCCCGAACTCATTCCATGTCTATTGAACATGATTAGAGGTTCATCTCTTGTTCCCTGATCAGGATTTGGTTTACCGGTTGTCTCTTACTTCTGCCATGACCACAATGATTTAACTTACCTTATCGTGATCAGACTAACCCGTGTCTGTGATTTTCCATTCTGAGGCAGTTTGCTGGCTGCTGCTTCCGACTGGTCGTTAGGATCCCGAACTCTTTGGCAGCAATTAGAGAGGCTGCTCCGATCAACAGTCGCATAATATCGGGGTATCTGTAGCACCATGTCGCGCATGGGTAGTGTTGGGGCGCACCCACCTTCTAACTAGAAATGGACTGGTCCCTCTTATATAAGTCAGCTCTAAAGAGAGGACGACAGAGCGTCACAGAGCGTCAGCTGTCCAGATAAGCTTACCCGTTACATACCGTTGGACTATAGACTTTGGATATTGTTTCGTACTAACCAACCTTCGTTCTACTAATCACTCTATTGTTAATTGCTTTTATGAATATACCAGTATTTTCCTCTACAACTGTGTTTGTCTTGATTCATACACCGACACGCGGGAAACTCACAACATCTCAACAGGTAGGTGTCCCTGAATGTATTTCCGGTGGACAGCCCTGAGGCCACATTATGCTCTGTTCTCAGCCACGCACTGGCTGGTTTGTAATACAATTGACGACCGACAATTACGGTGGTCTTTTTTCTCTTTCCTCAAACAAATCTCATGGAAATCACAACAAAAAATACAACTAAACCAGCAAACAAACAAAAAAAACACCTACCCCTTCAAGACTTCCTTCTTCAATATTCGTGGGTATCCGTTCCAAATTCTGCAGTGTAAAATCTTTTCTCCTGGAAAGATTGCCAGATATATTTGCCCTTTGTGAAACTAACTTGAATTCTTCCATTCCTACCAATGAATTTTTAGTTCAAGGCTATGTCCCCCTTTGCCGAAAAGATTCAAGCATTCGCATGCATGGCTTTGGTGTTTACATCCGGTATAATCTTCCGATCACCAGGGAATTGTCTCTCGTGATTACTAATTACCCTTTCATGTGTTTCCGTCTTTCGTTACTAAACTCTGTTAGGTATCTCTTTTGCATTTATCGCTCCCCCTCTCCTCAGAACTGCAATATATTAGACATAGTATTAGACAGTACAGAAAAGGCACTTTCTCTTCACCCATCTGCAAACATCTTTGTCTTCGGTAACTTTATTGATCACCACGACACGTGGCTGAAACATTCTAAAGGTACTGATGTTGTTTGTATTCAGGCATTAAATGTTTTCATTGCCCGATACCTTACTCAAATCGTGGACTTCCCTACTCGTTTACCTGACAACACCGAGCAACAAGCTTCTCTATTTGATTGATTTCTTAGCTTCTCTCCTCATTCTTACCGAGCTTCGAAATACTACCCTCTTGGTAACTCAGACCACTCTAGATATTAATATTTCGTTCCAATCATCCGTTAAAGAAGAATCCCTTATTCATAAGACCTATTTCTGTTACCAGCATGCTGACTTGGACTGTGATTTTCTTCGTGACACTCCATGGACTGACATCTTCAACCCCACAATTGAATATTTCGCCGCTGAGGTTTCTTCTTCGGTCAAAGTCGGTATGCATGCTTTCATATCTTCTCAGGTAAAATCTTAATCCCCTCCATGGTTCAAACCAGCATGCTCGGCCGCTATAGCACACAGGAACCACTATTTTCGGCTATACCAGTGTGACAGCTCTCGTCATAGGTGCTTATTCGTTACTTCTTGAAATAAATGTAAGCTAGTCCTCTAAGGTGCTAAGTCTCTGTTTACCGAGAGAATGATGCACCGCATAGCAACTTTGGCTCTCATGATTACTGGCGGATCTGTTATGGGATACTAAATGAAAGGTTTCTATTCCCACTCTTCAATCGATTGGAGGTGTTATCATCCTCTGCTGATAAAGCATAATGCTTTGCCCGTAAATTCTCCTCAAACTCAGCTCTTGATTCATCTGGAGTACCCCTGCCTAACTTCCAACTTAGAACTGAATCTCTGTTGAGTGATATGCATATAACGCCTTCCATGGTTTCTGCTATCATCTCTAACCTTGATCACCATAAAGCATATGGACCTGATGGTATCCCTGTAATAGTCATTAAGAAGTGTGCTCCCGAAGTGGCCACGGTTCTCTCTAAACTTTATAATAAATGCTTCGCTGCCTCTTGTTTTCCTATCTGTTGGAAGTCATCGTCTGTTTTTAAGAACCATGATGAGCCGTCCAACTATAGGCCTATAACCCTTCTACCTCTTTTTGGGAAATTTCTGGAGGCCCTAATCAATGCTGAATTGGTTCATCATTTCTCATCGCAGGGACTTTTCTCGGACAAACAATACGGTTTTTTGTTTCTCCAAGTCAACTGTTGACGTACTGACGATAATTGCGGAAAAAGTCTACGATGCTCTAGGGCTAACGTTCTCAGCTGACATGAAGTGAAAAGACTATACTGAATCTATTGCTAGGTCAGCTGCTAAGATAGTTGATTCATTCTATAATATATAGAATATATTCTTAATAATAATGGATAAATATTGTGAATTTCTTTTTTCGGTTAATGATGTTACCAAACTTATCAGAAGATACGAAAAAATTTTGCATAAAATAAATAGACAACACTTGTCTATATTATTTAATGAAACGTGTATATATATATATATATATATATATACACTTAGGGGCTGATGATGCGCGTGTACAGAACGGCTTGAAATATGTTGAGGTAATTTTTTATGTGTGTGTGTGCGCGCTCGCGCGCGTGTGTGTGTGTGTGTGTGTACTAACGTTATTAAAAGCATACGGAAAGTTTTTTTTCCTTTTTTGGAAGCATTTAAAAAAACCAATATTCAATAAAATCAACTATGAACACGGTACAATGTACTGACCGTGTTTAGAAAATATTCCTATAGCTCTAGCTGCATACATAAGACATCCATATATTCAGCTAAAAATAAAAATAAAAATCATCCTTGATAATGGCTAAATGAATAGCCGAAAGCGCTCGGACATTCGAATATTTTTACATTAGTTATGTCCAGAAAATAAAAACATATGAACACAAGAAAATTAAATGAAAAACTTAATGAAACTTGTCTAAATGTTAGAGCGTTTCCCAAATACACAATTATATATATATATATATATATATATATATATATATATATATATATATATATATATATATTGATTGTGTATTTAGGCAGCAATCCTTTCATGAAAGCTTCATTAAATATGAGAGACAAGGTGCTTTGATTAATTTTTTTATACAATTTTTCATATGATCATATATTTTTTTCTTTTCAGTAGATAAATTATACAAAAAGTGGCCAAATGCTTTATTTTTCCAAGCGCTTTCGGATATACCTTTAGTCATTTTCAAGTATGAGTTATGTTTACTGCTAACTGGAAAAAAGGCTAAAAATAATGGAAGCCTTATTAATAAAAACAAAAAAAATCAATACTCAATAATATCATCTATGAACATGAACAATATATGTTCACTGTGCTTTGAAAATAAAACATTCCATAATGCTAAATACATACATACAACAATTCATTTCCAGTTATCAGTAAATATAATCCATCCTTGATAGTGGGTAAAGTCGTAGCCGAAAGCGTTTGGAAAAATAAAACATTTAGACAGTTTTTGTGTAATTTATCTACTGAAAAAAAAAATTATAAGATCATGTCAGAAATTATATAAGAAAATATTAATCAAAGCACGTTGTCATATTTAATGAATCTTGCATATATATATATATATATATATATATATATATATATATATATATATATATATATATAGAGAGAGAGAGAGAGAGAGAGAGAGAGAATGAGAATTTACTGCAATAATTAATGATTTCCTATCTCGAGCATGTAGTTTTAATTAAACATTTTGTTCTTGCTTTTTTTTTATTTTAGGCGGGGGGATGACCTCTGTGAGTGACATCTCTCTTCTGTCTCTGTGCAGTACAATGCTGTGTCATATGTTCAATTAGCGAAACATTAACAATAATTAAGCATTGTCAATTAATGAATTGAATACGAGAACAAAAATGTATGTCATTTTCCCCTTGTAAACAATTGTCGATTTTCCATAGGTAAAAGAAAAAAGCACCTTCTTGTTTTTTTGTGACCTACAGAAACCTCCACAGGTGCTACATTTAAATTAAGCTGTGTGGTATATAAACAAATTTTCAACAATATTTTTTTCACAACGGTCATGGCTACCGTCTGGTTCCTAGCTCTGTGGGGCCTTTTTGGTAAGTACAAATTTCTTAGTTTTAATTTTACAAATGTTGCATTATTTAAACGTTTACATCATTTTTAATGAAATTAGTCACATATTCTTACATCTACTGAATTAAAGCCGGAGATGGCAAATTATTTTTGCATTATTTTTTACCTTTAGATCACAAAAACTTAACTTAAAATCATAAAATCATATATATATATATATATATATATATATATATATATATATATATATATATATATATATATATGTCAATTTAAACATTATTTTAGCGGATACCCATATTTGAACTGACGTTCCATTTATTTACTAAACAGTAAAGTTATTGCAGGAAGAGGCACGGTGGAGTAATGGATAGCGGCTTTGATTGAGGAGTTCGGATTCCAGTCAAATCCATTACATTCACTTACGTGCTAATAGCCTTGAGAAAGGTATGAATACTCTTCTTTTCACCCCAGCTATGCGTAAAATATCAGGACAGACCGGGCTTTACCGCAGAATGACAACCTACTGGGTGAAAAATCTGCCTCGTCAGTCATGTATTGAAAGATACATGATCGCTTAAGTGTGTATCACGCATAGCACATAACTGACTGACTGATAGTTATTTATTTTTCGCCGGGATATTGGAGAAATCTTATTAAGGAAGAATATACATCTTCCCGACATGATTCGAACATGCGACCCCCTTTCACAAGAGAAATCAGCAACGCAATGAGTCGGTCTACAGGACGTCGGATCTAACGATGTTTTCTTCTGCAAAGGGGGTAACAGTTTCGAATCTGATCGGCGAGTACATATTTTTCTTTAATAAAATTTCTCGAATATTCAAACCGATAGACGAAAATATATAAATATAAAAATGAACGGAACGTCTACTCAAATATGCGCATCCACTAAAATAACGTTTAAAGTAATAAAATCTGTTGGATTAATAAATAAAATATCCATTACTTCATTATATATATATATATATATATATATATATATATATATATACACGCGCACACACACACATAGAGTCGGGGGAAACAAATATTCGTACACATACATATTTTTAATTTATTGTATTTCCAGCTGATGAATAAACATACTTTTCATATAATTGACTGTACCAAGATACATAATAAGTAAATATACATAGAAAACAAAAAACATTTTGATTTAATAGAAATAAGGAATTATTGAACTGCACCACATATTTTAAATCAATTAATTTATAATATATATATATATATATATATATATCACATGACTGTTTTTTAATCAATTATTTAAACCAAGTTGGTCGATATAGACTAAAGTGGTTTATATCGACCTCTGGGGATTGATGAAACTATTCAAGGAGTCGACAAATTCCTGTTAATCAATGGGGAGGGGTGGAAATCAAATAAACCGAGATGGCTAAAACTAATTTCTAACCAAATATCAATGTTCTTTCCACTGCTCATTAAACACATTCTTCCTATTAATTACGCCAAAATAATTCAATAAATAGCTATAATAATTTGTTTTTAATGTATCTCTATCAATCATGACATTTTTTCATTATTATTATTATTACTACTACTACTACTACTGTTACAACACTTACCGGAGGGCGGCGGGGTTTAATAAAATAAAATAAGTTATGCTTAAAAAAATTGCATACAACTATAAAAATATTTTAAAAATACAATTCTTTGTACAACCTTTTCCTGTCTTAAGACGAACGTTTTTAATGGTAATCAATGCAACAAAGCCAACGAAGTGAACTAGCGTTAATGGAATGCGAGTGAAACGTGCGTAATGGCGGTGGCGCTCATCTTGAAGTTTTCAGTTGATTATCTAATAAGAGCAATTAATCCTGTAGTTTAGTATAAATATTATGAAACTCTTCTATCATTTTGTTCACCCCAACCCCACTGGAGGAGGGAGTTAGTAATTTGCACATGTAATTATTTTCATAAGTTTTAAGGGTTGAAAGGTCTACGGATTTTGGATTATTCCAAAAGGCACCGACCTTTTTCTTTTATTAAATCGCACTCTTCTCTAACTGCTGCAAAATGTTGGAAGAGTTACGTCAATCATTTTGCTTATTATTATTATTATTATTATTCGATTTCTGCTATGATCATACTACCTACCAAGTCTGCGGGAAGACCTGAGGCAGGTAGTGGTGTGTTGTTATAGCTACATTTTATGGTTTTTCTAACTCCCATAACATCATGTTACATGGACAAAGTTCTTAGTATGTGGACTGTGCTTATCAATTACGCTGGAATTACAGGGATATTATTATTATTATTATTATTATTATTATTATTATTATTTGTGTATATTATGTTTCTTCTTTGTATCCAGTAGAGCCGGGTCCAAACTATAGTCATTAGGCCCTATAGGAGAATTGTCATTTAATTAATAGCACTTTTCTTAGTATATGGGACGTTCCTAGTAGGGCGATTTTCTGGGTAACTTATATGTTGATATTACCTGGGGTACTGTTAGTAAAATTATCCATTCCTTTTCTCATGAGGCCAACAGCACCGATTACTATTGGTATTATTATTTTATTTCCTTTGTTTTGTGGTGTATACTCATTTCTTTCAGGACCCCGACCAGAGACCTAAGGTTAGAAATGGCATCATGACATTTTCCACTGAGCAGTTTAAAAAAATTTCACATATTTTACCTAGACAAAGCCCTTAGTAAGGTGTGGGCTGTATTTGTGTGTATAATTATTTGTATTTCTTTAAGGCATGGGCTACCAGGGATTCCTTCAATAAGTCTATTGGAATCTTTTCCAATCAATCCGAGGGTTCCAATTACGACCGGAATTGTTAGTGTCCTTATGTGCCACATTTTTGAGATTTCGATTTCAAGGTCCTTATATTTTGATAGCTTTTTGAAGATCTTCAAAGATACATTACAGTCTGCAGGGACTGCCATGTCAATAAGGAGGCACATTTTGTCTTTGCGGTCTCTAATCACGATGCCAGGGCGATTAGCTTTGATTGTTCTGTCGGTGTCTATTGGAAAGTCCCATAAAATTTTTACAGGTTCTATCTCTGTAACCGGGTCTGGGTGGTGTTCATACCAATTTCTTGCAGTTTCATTATTATTAGTAGTAGTATTAGTAGTAGTAGTAGTATTAGTAGTATCACAAAGTAGTGTTGAATTTTTATATACTAGAGCTAAGTTCTTAAGTTGTCGTCTAATGAACGAATTATTTTGCTAGACTACTTCATCACATATTTACCTTCATCACCGTTCTGTCCATCCTTATCACACGTTAATATAAAACCATAAGTACCAGTTTTTGCGCCTTTCGGCTACGATCAAAGTGTAGTGGTAGTTGATGGATGAAAGAGATTGACCGAAGGAATATTGTACGTACGCATGGGCTGAATGTGAGAGTAGTTTCATTTTTTAGTAATAGACTTTGCATCACAAGTCCTTTTCCCCAGCCCCCTTTTTCTTCTGGCCTTGTATCGAACTGATGCACTTATATTTGGCAATAAATATTAAGATCAAGATCAAAGTGTAGTATATGTTTTTATCAGCTTAATCTGACTCTCTCTCTTCTTTCTTTCATTCACTTTCTCATTGAAACCAAGTAGTGTATTTTCCCTTCTTTCTACGCGATCAAAGCAGAATAGCTCGTTATTTATTAGGTATTGGCAGGGTGTAGTGGTTGTGTGAACTAACGAAAACAAGAACAAACACAATTATAATCAGAGCCCGGTCTGTTGTGCTATTTACCCATAGCTGGGGAAGAAGAGGATTCATGCTTTCCCTAAGGGTATTAGGATGTAAGTGAATGTAATGGATTCGACTGGAACTCGAACTCGGCTCTACGATTCCACAATCCAAGGCGCTATCCATTACACCACCGCGACAGTTATAATAGGATTATTATTATTACTATTCGAACAAACACGTCTAGTATAGGAAGAAAAATAGAAATTGATAAAAGAATATTAAAAACAACAATGAAAGAAAAAAGGAGAAAATAATTTATCCCCTTAAATAAAAATCACTAATTATCATTGATCCTTTTTGTATATGCCTGGGGGTCGATGAGAGATCAAGGATTCCAGGAAAGTGTGAATAGTTTATGGATCAATGATTTAAACCATATTAAATCTTTTCCATACAGATAGACATGAAGACATACATTTTATAAGTTGTGATGTTAAAAACTCAAAGAGAACAATTTTTACACTGTTTTCATTATTCGGACTATTGTTCTCATCTTTTTCGCCATATTTATTACAACGTTTCGGCTGTTGTACGCTCCGGTCTTCTTCAGGTGGTTGGAATGTCGAACTGAACCCTTTATTTCGCTCACTGGGGTAGACTGTTCTAGTTCCACGTGCCATGTTTTTAATGGATGTCAGTTGCTAATTATCTCCTGTTAATTTCCCTCTCCAAGTTCTCCACCGCCTTAACCAGGTATTGAACTCACACTCTTTGGGTCCTGTCTCTGGATCTAACTAACGCCTTAATCTAGTGATTATATCACAGTCTATGTATTTTCTTCATAGTAAATTGTTTACTCTTCTAATTACAGTATCATATTTTTTACACAAATTGGAAGAGAAAGCAATTTACTAAGACGAAAATAGTCGTTAATATCCAGCTAGTGAGATTCATTTAAAAACCTGTCAAGATCTGAAGAATGAATCGGCTGGACCATTATCGTAACATCATCAAGCGCACAAGCCTAAACAAGAGATTAACTACTCAATTCAGTCAGTTAAGTACCATGCGTAATACACGCTTAGGTGATCATGTATCTTTCGATACATGAGTGACGAGGCAGATTTTTTCCCGTAGTAGGTTGGCATTTCTTTCTGCGGTAGACCAGTTGCCATCCAAGTCTACAGAACTCGGTCTGTCCTGCCATTTACTAATAGCTATGGAGGAGAAGAAGAGGATTCATACCTTTCCCAAAGGGTAAGCGAATGTAATGGACTCGACTGGAATTCGAACTCGGCTCTCCGATTCCTCAATCCGAGCCGCTATCCGTTACTCCACCAAATTTTCGTAATGACTTTTCTTCTGGTTATAATCATTTCATTTCGACAATCGAAACTGGCTTCGAATTTTAAATGGTGTTTTTTATCAATTTCAGCTTTTATGACAACTACAACTTTTGTCATGTTTTAGATAGATATTTATTCAAATATCTTTTCTTTTTTCTTTTTTTTTTCAGCCCTGCAGGTCTTTCCAGTTAATGCCAGATCGGGTAAGTATACTACATAGATATAAATAGTGAAAACATAGAATATGCCAGATGGTTAAGAACAAAGTATATATAAAGAAAAGGATATTTAAATAAAAAAAAAAATAGACTATTTTGGTAATATAATATCATTACATTTCATACATATGGTACGAATGGTATTGTTTGGTGCACAATTATCAGGCGTTTTAACAAATAACTATCCTAAAAACGCTTGATAATTATGCACCAATCCAATGATAAAAAACATACACCATAATTTTAAGACAATTCAATCGAAAAAATTAGACGATTTACTATGAAAAGAGAAAAACTCTCTACTACAAAACGAATGGCAATGAGGCCTCGGAAGCCATTCTATGTTCAGGTCAGGTGGTTTCTTGTTTATTTTGGACATGAACAGCCTTCAAGGAGCCATCGGTATTGTGGAGTCCGACCGTGTGTGATGATGGTGTGGAGGACAAACGGGATTGAGGGCCCCAGGCAATGCTTGGCGACTCTCGCTATCTTATCAACATTCGCTTTTTCTAACCTACATTTATATACGTTACAAATTAAACTAAGTTCTACTGACTATTAACGGATAAATTTTTTTGTGGATTTTGACGCCATCCAGGAATCTTTTTTTTCCAAATCTTTGAACTTCTTTTCCTCATGCTAAGTTTCGAAAAAAAAACACTTTATAAAATTCACTATTTTTTATCCATAATGTTGAATGTGTTAAAATTATTCAACTTTTTAGCAAGAAAAATCACAGGTTGATGTTAAAAATTACCGCAAAACAAGGTTGATTTATTTAACATGGGATGATCTGTTATGACATGTCTCTATTCTGTATTTAGATACATTGTATTTATTTTCAATTTTTCCATTTGAATTGTTCACCTATATTGCATATGATCCATTATTTTACATAATTAGGGTACAATAAAATTTGTATTTTATGTGAATATTACCTTATATAGATGTAGTAAAGTGGGGTGTGTATTATAGATTGGGGATGTATCATAGATTAGGGGATGCAGGCAAGAGACCTTTGCACCGACTCTGGTGCTGCCGGTAGTACATCTGCCACCCGGACATAGCAGTCCAAGGGATTCAAAGGTCACATATTGAAAGTGATGTTAGAGGGAAAATTTTCGGTCAGCTATGCTAAGGACACGTAGGCTAAGTGAAAAAAGCAGCATCACGTACGTCCACCTACTATCCAGGGCTTGGCCACTTTGTCCAACATATTGATGAATGTAACAACATTAATTCTGATGTCTTGAGAGAAGTGGAATGGTATAACATGACCCTTATTGCTCCCGATTCCAAATACCTAGGTTATATGAACTCTGTGTATAGCACCTTGGAAGGCAGAGCCGCCTGTCGTTTCTTCTGTTCTCTTTCTGCTCCTCGTGAATGTTTCTCTCAACGGAGAAAAAAGCAGAACTTGTCGGGATACTTGGGGTGCTTGTGTTTGGCGGGCGTTCTAAGATCACACGTTTCTCCTAGATTTTGTCAGATAGGAATTGTCTTAACCCTATCATGTACTCTATACCCTTATACACCAAACGTTGATTCCGTCACCTTCAGCTGCTCAGAGATGGTCCTCATCGACTTGATAATGTTCTTTACTTGATGGTCTAATCCGCCGTCCTTACGATGTCTGACCACTTAGAATTTTTCTTTCTGCGAGCCACGGAAGTCATGTATCCGCGAGAGGCTTCACGCCCTTTCTTGAACGTTAAGCTCCTGGCAACTCTTAAGAAGCTATCTCCGAGATGCCATGGTTGGTGTCGAGTGCTTTTCCTTCCCTGAGCCAAATTAAGACTTGATTGATTCGTTTTCTACGGCTTATCAACCACTTTCAGATTATTTAAGGCCAGAAAATATTTTTAGATTGTAAGAATTAGGTTTAGTTTGGTTTGGTTTAGTTTGGTTTGGTTTAGTTTGGTTTCGTTTGGTTTCGTTTGGTTTACAGCATATCAACCTCACTGAGTTATTGAATGCCAACATGATTTTTATCGCTGGTAATAATTTTTTCAAAAAGGTATTGTTGCTAATAATTTTTTTTCCAATAAAATGTATTGCTAGTAGTATTTTTCCTTCAAAAATGTATTGTTGGTAATATTTTTCTTTAAAAATATATTGCTTGCTATAACGTATTGCTGGTAGTAATTTTTCCTCAAAATATTTATTGCTGGTATTAAAAACTATTTTTCCACTTTCATAGTGTTTTGATCCCAGTTTGGGTTTTAGCTATTTGCCCATATTTGGGACCCCTAATAGCTACTAATGTAAGGGATCTCGTCATGTTCTTGTTCCTCGATGACATGAATTTTCACCAGGACATAGCGGGAACGGGAGAAACGAAAGCTAGCTTTGTGCTCCCATAATGACACACACTAAGTTTACATAATCTAAAATGATCTTGTTAAGTCAAAACGAATTCTACGATTGGCGTATGGCCTTATCACGTTGAAACACCTGTTCTCGTACGATTACCGTAGTTAAGCAATGTCAATACCTAGATGGGTGACCGCTTGAGATACCAGATACTGTAAGTTTGGATGTGCGGCTGGTATAAAGAGCTTATGGCTATATGACGTTGAAAAACCGATTTTTATACGATCATCGAAGTAAAGCAACATCAAGTCTCATCTGTATCTAGATGGTCTAGGTAGTTGCCTGAGGATACGAGGTGCTGTAAGCTTGAATGTGTGCGTGGTATGGTTTGCGGCCATATCACGATGAAATACCATTTCTCGTACGATCACCGTTGTTAAGCCATGTCGAGCCTGGTCAGTACCGAGATGGGTGAACGCTTGAGAATACCAGCTGTTGTAAGCTTGGATGTATGGATGGTATCAATGGTTTACAGTTATATCCCTTTGAAAAACTGGTACGTTCACCGAAGTTAAGCAACGTCGAACCTCGTCAGTACCTAGATGGGTGACCGCTTGGGAATCCAAGTGCTGTAATCTTGGATATGCGTATATCGTTTACCACAATAACAGACATTAATTTCTTTCATAAACAGGAACTTTGCTGGCAGAAATTGAAAGAATAAATGTCCTTTTGCATTGTACCTCTAAATATTAGTAAACAGGATAAATCTGCAATAAATACCCATAAGTAAGTATGAGTGTGTGTGTGTGTGTGTGTGTGTGTGTGTGTGTGTGTGTGTGTGTGTGTGCATTTGCAATAATCGCTTGTGTGTGTGTGTGTGTTCCAAGTCATAAAAGCAGTAAATACAATCCTTCAACTCTTGGTTCCACCGATTCCTCTGCAGGAAGAGCTCGCTGTTTCTTCTGCTGAAGGAACTCTGTCGTTCTTACGACGTCGAACAGATTAACGGCTCAGGACTGGAAGCAGGAGAGCCGAGTTCCAATTCTAGTATGTTTCGTTATATACACTTACGCGCAAATACCCGCTACGTCTTCTTCTCCCAACTACGGTTCAGTTAGTAGAACTTGTATCAGTAAAATTGTTATCTCCAAAAAAATCTTAGAATCTAAAAATATCTCCTGATATCTACTTTGAACCCTGACCACCGCTTTACCGGTGATTGAGAAAAATAACGTAATATCTAACCACTGGTTGAACAATGGTAGAGAAAAATGATTTAATGCCCAGCCACTGGTTGAACAGTGGGTAAACTCTTCTATCTTTATGTCTACCCTGAAATATTACATACCAATTATTTGCGAATTTTGACTCAGGAGCAAAGGCAGAAGGGTTAAAATTCTTCAGGAACGCAGGGTTCAATAACCTGCGAAAGGTTCATAAGCCATAAAACAAATCAATCAGATCATTTAAGATAAGCGCTCGTGTGTATGCGTCTAGTCATAGAAGCACTAAAAAGAAGCTTTCGATTCTCAAGTGCTTCCAGCACCACATGTGAAATTTCTTTGCCCTATCCTACCACCTGAGACTTCTAGCATCCTTTGTTTCGCCAACTCGTTTCTGTTTTCGCCTTATTAGTTGGAATCCAGTTTATTGAAAATACAAATAGTTTCCGCACTTAGGTCACACATTGAAGTGACTTTATCCCGTCCGACATACGAGGTTTGATCAAAAAGTATCGGAAATGGTGCTATAAAAAGAAAAATACAACTCATATCAAACCATCATGTAAACTTCTAAATAGTCCTCTTTTGAAGCCACACACGTTATCCAGCGTCTCGTCGCATTCTCTGATGTCATGAAATCTGGTTTCTCTCAATTGGAATTTAATTTTTGGAAAGAGGGAAAATCGCAGGTTCGAGATCTGGGGAGTACGATGGTTGTCGAACCTGGGGAATGTAGCGCTTGGCCAAAAACTGCTTCACAAGCCATATTCACCAATGGAACCTCTATGGTGTGGTGAGACGACCACACTCTACGCACTTTCCTTTCAAGCACTGGTAGGAAATTAGCAAGAACGTTATATCTTAGCGTGTATGCGCGACAAGTGTTCAAGCCCTATCTATACCAAGTGGCCTCACTCTGCGTAATTTAGCTCCGTTACCATAGCAACAGTGCCGATACTTTTTGGTCAGACCTCGTAAAATTGTTCAAAATCATAAATTCGATCTCGATAATCTATCATTTCATGATTCAGAATATATTGGGTGCTTCCAAGATGATGAGATGGTGCCGAGGGAGACCAATGTCGAAGACGTAAAAGAATGTGTTTCCATCTGCCAAGATTCTGAATTTCCGTTTGCTGGTTTGAAGGTGAGTAGGAAAAAATATAATTTTCTTTCATTATTATTGGATTTCAATCTTTTGCTAGATTCCACACATCGTAAGTTCGGTGGAGTTGTGCAATTGATACTGCGACCAAAAATGATAAATTCGTTTTATCATTTATTTTTTCATATCAGTCTAGATTAAGCATCGACTATGAAAAAAAATTTACTAAATTTTATAAAATATAATAGAAAGATTCAGTATGTTATGATTCATTGTAAACTGACGACTCTTCTTCCTCTGTGTGCCGCGTCTCTTCAGGGTGTAGGCGATGATGGCTCTCCACAACTTTCTATTTACTGTGGCAGTTTTTCTACCTTTTCTAAGGCCCTCACCTACTTTCTGCCGGCCATTCACACAAGCTCGTCAGGTAAAATGGCTCGCTGCCTTCCCCTATTTCAACTGCTCCTCAACATGCCCCTAGGGTTGAGATTTTTCCCAAATCTTTCTTCCTCATTATGTCCAAGGAATTTCATCTGTGTTTTCGTGATTCTGAGTCATATTCTTTAAGATTTTCTTGTTGCGTACTCGCTCCGTCCATGGAATTCTCAGTATTCTTCCGCGGAAAAAAAAACTAATTAGTCATCTGAAGTACTTAAGAAAGAGGCTTTTTTGCCGATCCCGGTAAAATAGACAAATATGCTTTTAAGCTTATTTTACCGGTCTCAGTAAAATAGGCCCCACTCAGCTATTTTACCGATAATTCTTTTTATTATTATGAAACCAGTTAATGTTCAAAATAACAACACACAGATTTAACACAGAAGTTTTTTTTTTTCACCATCGGTTGTTAAGACAATATAAAATCTTTTCCACCATCAATCGTTAAAAGACAAGTTAAAATCATTTCGTCATCATCAATTATTAAAAGAAATATAGAATCTTTGAATATTTTAAGTACTTCAAGCATAACAGTCTCTGCAAATCCAAAATTTTAGGTGCACTGACGGAAGACAATAGTCACAGATCACAGAATCCATGTTGTTCTGCCGAAACAACCACTGGAGGATTTCTTAATGAATGGAGTTGGTTTATCAAAGTGGCATTGTCTAAGTTATGATCAGCAGGTTCAGGAAGAGGTTCTGGAACTGCACAGAGCTTTGCACAGGTTGTTTTGGTTCTTCTGTGGCTGTAGATGGTTCTGTATCGATAGGAGGATGCTGATCATTCTAAAGCACTATTTACCGGCAAAATAGCCTTGTTATCTATTTTACCGGGACCGGCAAAATAAACTATTCCTATTAAGAAAAAAAAAAAAAGAACTCCCGATGACAAATTTGATTTTTTTTTTAATTTTATTTTGCTTTTTACATTTTAAGAAATCACATCGTAGGAGCATATTCCCATACACACACAGACACACACACACGAAGTGCGATGGGTACATTTTCGCTATTTTATATTTTTAATTTTGCGCATGTGTGTTTGTTTTTTATTTTGTCGACTGCACAGTATGGTAGGGTCAGTCGGGAACCGTCTGTAAAAAAGAGCACCATGACGCAATTTAGTCCGCCAGAAATTTGGAAACGGCATGCTGTACTGCTTGGCATTCGCATCGGAAGCTCCAATACGAACATTTCAGAAATTTTGGGTGTCAATCTGATAACAGTGCAGAGGATTCCGAAAAAGATGGATGATATATCCAGTCAACATCATGGTGTTTGAAATGATCACTAGTGATGGCGACGTTACACCTCCACTCATCTTCCCACAGGGCCTCAGGCTTAACACGGAGGCCTACATGTAGTGCCTTGAGAAGGTAGTGCTACCCTGGGTCAAGTGGGCAATGGCGATTTTATTGAATAAATTTACTCTTTATTATTTGAAGATATTTTTGTGTAATTTTGGTAAATATATCTGTTAAGATGAGATGTCAGTGTTATTTTCATTTCTGCGTAATTTCGACAATTTATCCATTACACCCCCCCCCACATACATATATCAGGGTTTGTCTGACGATCGCAAAAGCGTGAAACCCAGGGTCACAAACTCACATCAATCCAACTAAATATGTTAGTTCTATCTATGATACTGAGCGCTTTATAATAAGTACCGCGCATATAATATATATATATATATATATATAATTATATTTATATTTATATACACACACTTTTCACACACACACACACACACACACACATATATATATATATATATATATATATATATATATATATATGTATGTATACTGCAGTTAAAAAGTTTGAGGAAACTCCTGGCAATTCTATATCATTAATGTTTGTCGGGGTCATTAAAATCTTTTATAAAATATAGTATTGGCATAACTTAGATGCTAAAATGGTTCCTTACTAAAATATATTTTTTTAAATCTCTAGCCATATTTTTTTTAAATAACGTGTGTATCTATCTCGAGTGTGTGTTTGTATATATGTCTATGCGTTAGTGTGTTAATATATCTCTTTGTAAATTTTTAGTTTAAATCATTGTACGTTTATGAGCATTACTGCTGACTGATATCAAATTTCCTCAAAAATACAGTCATACTCCTCATCCCAACCCTTCACTCGGCGAGTTAAGGCTGCGACTTCCTTTGATTTTCGCCGACTTGTCGAGCTAAATTTAATTTGCCCTTTTTAAAATTTATACATTGTGCTAAAAAAAACTTATACTGCATGGAATAAATTATTTAAAATGGACATTTGAAAAAAATAAGTTGAAATAAAAATGTGTTTTTTGAAAAACAGGGTATAGAATTCATTAGAGATTTTTAAAATTTTATTTATAAAATTAAAGCAAAATATATCGCCTATTATGTCTATTTATGAATTAAAGCAAAATACATCGCCTATTATGTCTGTCACCGGTCAGGTAGAGTTCGGACCTACGCTGCCCGACTAGCCACATTAATTTAATTTCATTCTTTTTTTACTTTCTTTCTTTGTTTTTTTCTTTCTTTCTTCTTTATTATGAACAATATCAACGAAATGTATTTCAGTCAATATTTTGAGGCACGGAGTTAAAATAATTAATGTTGGCTCCAGCTGAAGTCAAGAATGAAGACGACGCACTACGAAAGATTTTTGTTGCTTTAAAGTAGATATACTTGAATGTTGATTATTGCGGGCTAAACCCGACAAGGCCGACCCTATATTATTCAAGACATATAGTGAGGAATCGATTTTTATTGTTATTAAGTAATAAATTAATTCATTTAACAATTACTATTAGCATAACATCCTACTAGATATAAAGTGGGGTATCGGTTTTCTATTGTTATTAACTAATAAAGTGATCAACTCTAGGATTCCTAAAATATTTCAGATTTTATGATGTAAGTCAGTGTTTTCATAAAAATTGATATGAAGGGATCAGGTTGCAATTAATTTACTCACCAAATTCCCCCTATTAAATTTTATAAAATTGAATCGTTTTTTGTTTTTTTTGTTTGTTTTTTTTTCTTGATATTCGCCATCTGAAATGCATCATCTATAACGATATAAAAAGATTTTGCAAAAAAAAAAAATGATTATTTCTGAAAATTGATTTTAACCAACCAATGTAGAGAATTTTCCCAGAATATAATCGTAAATGGAGTATTGTAAAATTTTCAAAATTAACATCGCAACAAGAATATTGAGTCTGTGTGTTTAAGTAGGATGGGTGTAAAGTGTAAGAGATATCAATGCAAAAAATTTACTTCGGTGAGACAAGTACAAATTCCTGGTTAATCAGTTGTATTTCCTTTCACAAAAAAAAAGATTGTTGGAAAGGCACGAATCAATAACCAGTAATAAGTTAACTAGCCATCTTAGCTAAGCTCTCTAGCCTTGGATGGCAACCAGTCTAAGAGAAAGAAAAATTCGGAATTCCAAATCATGTGGAAGACAACGGGAAACAACTCCACTATCCTTCCCCAGAATGCATGCTAATTCACAGACAAAGAATCTATAGAGAGTTATAATCGCTTAAGGCCTGAAGGGATATGGCATTAAAAATATTTAAGTGGTTTCCAAAATATTCAGTCTTGTTATCAGCAGTGGGGTGTCTAATTATTATTCGATTATTTTTCCAGATAATAAAATTAATAAGTCAATACGACTTGCTTGATTTCATTTGGTTTACATTTTATTTCGTTTTTCAGAATGGAAAAGACTGTTTCTGCGCCAACGCTTACTCTACAGACGCATTGTCAGAGACTTGCACCCAAAAATGCAAGTCTGGTGAAAATTGCGGCGGAAAAGATGCATTTTCCATTTACTCTGTAGGTAAGTCATTTTCTATACTCCAACGAGTCAAAACATTATGACCAGCGTTAAGTAACAATTGCGCATGTCAGGAAATAATTGTATATGATGTGGTATCGGAAAGTTCTCGGAATTCATGTGATATGTTTGACCGCTGAACAGAAATGCACTTATTATTGTTATTATTATTATTATTAATGACACTTAGAGAAGGGAGCAATTTAGGAAACAAAAAAAGACTGTGTTTTCTTTTCTTAAATTGCGTTCTTCTCTGTCTTGAAAAATATTTGAAGAGTTACGTCAATCATTTTATTATTATTATTATTATTATTAAACAAAATGAGTAATATAATTCTTCCAATAATATTCAAGACTTAGAGATGAGAATGATTTAAGAAAAAAACAGTGTTTGAATTTGTTTGTCATATTCAAGTTATTTTTAAAAATTGTATGCAAGTATAAAAATATTAAAAATTTCTACAAAAAATTATGTTTTTGAATTATGCTTAAAAGTGTTTCATTATTATTATTATTATTATTATTATTATTATTATTATTAAGTAAAACAAAGCGGAAAAGAAAAAAAACTGTACTATTGTGATATTATCTACCAATTTTCATCTCACATTATTAGAATCCGTTACCGAGTCTTCTAAGAGATCCTGCTCGAAGAATTGGAATTATTATATAAGCAGCTAAATCGTCATCGAGTTCTTCATCTTGTTTTATTGAACGATCTTATTTTTCTTTGGGCTTGTTCTGCAAAGTGTTCCCTTGCATTGTCATGCTGGAAAATAGCACCTTTTTCTGTTGTTGAACAAAGTAGGACACTTTTCGACTTTCATCTACCCGATGAAATTGCAGGCAATAAACGTATATAATGATTGGTCTTCCATGTTCCACTAATTTGTAATGGATGATGATTGCCATATTCTACCAAGCATAAAGCAAGGACTTCTGTGTATAAAGTCTTGGTTTTGATATTGGTACTGGTCTCTCATTTTGTGATGACCACGATGTCGTTTTGATTTTCCGTTGACATGCAAAACCCATTTTTCATCATCCATAAAAATGTGATGCAGAATTGAAAGATTAGCATCCCCGGTTAAATGACTGTTATAGGTGGTGGATCGCGTGGCTCGTTTCTAAGCGAAATACTGTGGGGAACAAAAAGTCCTATTTGACGTTTTCCCAATTCATTTGAGACGTTCTTCGGTTGTTGGACATAACGCGTTTACTTTTTGGCACAAAATCTCTGGTGTTTCAACACGGATACAGTTCAGTGGTCTCTTTCCAAACTTCTTCATTCAGAATAGCGGGTCTTGTCGAATATGCCAGAATTGTTGTTTATAAACTTTTTAAACAATAGCGAAACGAGCCTTCACTGCATCCGTATTGTCGTCGTTAGCGGAACTCGTTGCAGAGCATTGGGGTGCTCATCTACATTTCCTTCTGTGTCAAATGTCCTATATTAGTTCTTAAAAGACGTCCGCAGCCATCGCATGGCAGGGTAGTGGGGTCAGGGGATGGAAAGCTTTGGCTTTTTTGGGGGGCTCTCATCGTTTCTTCTACTTGTCTTCTGGTGATTTCGAAGGATGCTGATTTTTTGTGAACTGCTCTTCTCCAATTGGTTCTTTCTGTAGCTAATTGACCGAATCAATCAGCAAGGTGTTTTTGAGATGATCCTTGAATCAAGGACGTGGGTCCCCAACGCGGTTTCTTGCTAAATCCGAGCTCTAAAAAGAGGATTTGTATCGGTAAGCGGATGTCTGGCATTCCATCAAGGTGTCTGACCCATCGAAATCGGTGGCGTGTCATGACGGTTACTTGCATCCGTATACACTGCACCAAATACAAATTACCATGAATATATTTATAGCAATGTCGCAGAGAAGGTATGATACTAGTTGACAGGTATACTCGGATACAAGCGGCCAGCCATTATATATACAAGTGCCGTCTTTAAAAGGCATGTCGGTGGGAATTTTCAACTGATAAAATAAGTATGCCATTTCAAATAAATTTTACACTGGGTACTTTTTATTCTTGAAAAATTCGCTTGAGGATCAAATGGAACTAATGTCTTTAATTTAATTACAAAATTAAATTCGGGGCTTTTAGCTTCCATTTTTGAAACATGGTTAGAACTGTGTAGCGAAAAAAAAACATATTTTTGTTGAAGCTTAAATAAGCATGGAATAATACAACACAAAATGTACGTTAACAAAATGTATTGAAACAAAGAATAGGTACACAATATTTACAGTTAGTTTGGTATATTCTTGGAAGACTGTTCCTGCATAATGGGTTGACTAAATCGCAGTCGGGCAGAGTCTCTGGATTCAATTTCTTAATCTCTACTATCTTCCCCGTCTTCCGGTACCAACCCATATTTATATGGTCGGTAGTCCGCTTATGTAAATTAGGTGTATCATACACAACAATTTTAAATCAATATATATATATATATATATATATATATATATATATATATATATATATATATCTTCAGGTAGATGGAACTCGTCATCCCGGAAGGGTAGTCCATCTAAAAGAAGGAAAATTCTGAATTTAAACCTCCGCTGCTTTGCGGACATATCCAAACATGGCCTAGGCTTCGAAAGTAAAACATGAGGGCAAATCCGAAGGTGGAGTTCCTAAGACAATCCGATGTTATATTCAACTTCGTTCTGCCAACTCCTACGACGACGCTGGTGGCAAGCTGTACTGACCTCTACCTTTCCCCTGGACAACATCGATGGCATGGACAGTGGAAATGTGCTGCATGAGCAATCGTCGATCATTCATATAACCCTTATATAAGCAATGTTATATTTATAGGTTAAATGCTGAATATCAAGGATAGACCATATGTAAATATAAAAGTGAACATTGAAGTCAATACCCAGAGGCAACAGACTGTTTCATACTAAACACAAGTGTCAGGCCATATATATATATATATATATATATATATACAGGTCTGATCTGTATATATAAATAGTCGAGCAAAACACAACACATTTGTATAGAAAGTCCTCTTTTCACTTTTAATATTGCATTATTATGGAGTTCGATCAAAATATTGATATTCTACGAGGTTTATGTAAATATTAGCCTATCAGATACCCCGCCTTATCATTAAAACTATTTCGTTTTGTTCATGACAAAATCTACTAAATAAATAAAAATACTATAGATCAGGGGTCAGCAACCTCTTGCTCTGTGTCAACTTAGGATTTTAAAACCATTCAGTGTGCCAACAGCATACCTATTTTTATACAAACCAAGGTCAATATACCTGTTCTACAATATATCTTATATACTAATATACAATATACATACTTTACTATATATTAGCTGTCTTCTTTACGTTGTAGTAGTTATTGGTTCGGACGTCGTGATGCCATTTGCTGCTGCGTGCCATTGGAAACTGTTTACCTTGCCACCTGTGGCACGCGTGCCGTAGGTTGCCGACTCCTGTTATAAAATGATAATCTGGTATCGATTTTATAATAAGACCTGCATGTATTTTTATATAAAAATCTTTTTTTTTTCTCTCGGAAGATAAAATTTAAGATTTAAAAGTCAAATGTTGTATTTCCAGATTTATTTACAATTGACTATATTTATTTTGCCAGATGCCAAGTGTATTTGCTGCGGAGACTGGGCTAAAAAACATAAGGTGTTAAAAGATGAAGATGATAAAGTCTATGGTATCTGCAGATATATTATGGCTTCCCATGAAAACTCTTCGTTCCAAATGATAATGAATCATGCATTTGGCGTCGATATGGACGGTGTTGCTCAGATATATGAACCGACAGTTGATGTTGTGACGTTGAATTCATCTCTGAAACTGGCATCATTAGAACGTGTACTTGTAAGTAACGCAGCTTTCTTTTTTCAATCATTTTACCTCAAGCGAGGTGATAAAGCCACTATGTTGCAAAGAGTTACTGGAGACTTTTACCGATGGGGGACGATAACTGATAACTGACATCCATTAAACATGGCATGTGGAATTAGAACAGTCTACCCCAGTGAGTGAAATAATAAAGAGTTCAGTTCGAAATTCCAACCTACCTGAAGAAGGCCGGAGCGTACAACGGCCGAAACGTTGTAATAAATATGGCGACAAAGATGAGGAGAATAGTCCGAATAATGTAAATAATGTACATAATACCTCATCTCAGAAATATAGACAGATACTGAATTTTTTTTTATTTATAATTTTATGAAAAACTCTATTATCTATGGAACAAGAACATTTAAATAAGTATGTGATTTATCCGGACATTATAAAGGGTGTTTCATTAAGACGGATCAAATTCAGCAGTAAATAAATCAGTGTTATTGGTGAAAATTTATTTATTTCTCTATTGAATCATGTTATTTAAGTCATAGCAATTATGTGTGAAAAATAATATCGCCCAAATGTTCGCCAAGGTTTCGGCGGCACACCTCCACTGAATGGTCAAAATGTTTGATGCTATCTCTGCATAGTTACTCATCGATCTCATCAATATGCCTTATTTTCTCATATTTCAGCTGTTGAACTGTTGTTTGCTTGTTGGCATAGACCTTACTTTTCAGATGACCACCAAAGAAAGAAATCTAAAGGCGTCAAGTCGGAAGATCGTGGTGGCGAATTGACTTTGCTGTTTCGAGAGATGATGCGACCAGGGAACTTATTCAGATTCTGTTTGAACGTCCATTTTCGTAATAGACTTTGATAAGTTTAACACGTTGTTTGATTGTTAATCTTTCCATGATTGAAATTGCCAAAGACTTAAGTTATTAAATCTGAAAGAAAAAGAAAATAAATCATTAGACGCTTAAACTTAATTCATATTTAAAATCGGTCCAAGTTATTGGAACACCCTTAACATTTTCTTCTCAAATTATTTTATATTTCAGTTTAATTCTTGCTTTAATTTTCCAATTTCTTTATAATCCTTATCTAAGATGAAGGTTGCCTAATCAATAGAAATCAATAGAAATCACAGGTGTGAAACTCCAATTATTATAGGTTACCCCACTTCTTACTCTTTTTTGAAAAACATAATTTTGAAAATGTTTGAAATCTTTCCTATTTTTTCGAAAAATGCCTAGGAAATCTGCTGATTGATTTTTTATTGTCAGTCAAGTAATGACTCATGCATAAATCTTGCTTCACATATTTTTATAATTTTATATATTTTTGCCTATCGCCAAAAATTTGCTATAAAAGGAGGAGACATGATGAAAAAAATTAACAAAACATAATAAAAGCCCAATTTTATCGTTAAAATCTTTGTTATTATTAGGACGAAAGATCAAAGAATTTTTATTTAATTTTTTTTAATCCATTTTTAAACTCTGGAAATTTAGGTTTGAAATCTTGTTTTTCTGGCGTCAACATGCAACCAAAAATTTGTACAGGATATTTGAGTGTCTTTTTACGGTGAAAAGGATTGTTTTAGAGATTCCTACAAAAATAAGATAATTGTTGGATTTTAATAAAACTTAAAACTTACTCAGAAATGGATGAAATTATTTTTGAAATGTTTCTTTTTAGGAAAAGTTTTATAAAATACCTTTTTTACATCTGTTATGCCCCCTTCCATTTAATTTATAAAGTTCGAAAAATTCTTTTTTTTATCACTTAATGTTTATATTAGTTATAAGGGTAAGTCCTCGTAGAATTTAAATTATTATTTTTCGTGGGGAAAGAGATTCAGCCAGGACCACAAGTTACAGAAAATCTACTCTGAAAAGAAAAATAAAAAATGTGATAAAACTAAGATATTATTTTATTCGAAAATCTTTTCGATAAATAATGAATTTTTACAATAATTGTTTTGATTTTTTAAAAACTTTAATTAGATTAATTTATAAAGTATTAAATCTTTTAAAATCCATTGTATTAATTTATTGCGGTTAAGTGATATTGTTATTAAATAAAAATTGTATATAGTAATCATAATTTTAAAAGGGTACTACAGTTCAACAGCCAATATTTTAAAATAGAATTTGGATGTGTGCATAGACGTGTCGATTTTTGTATATACGGACATCCATACATGACATCATCAGAAAATAAGAGTGGTAACTATAGTAAATTTAAAATTTATTGGTTATTTTCAAGCATTTCATCAACAAGCTTCTTTGTAAGTAATGTAGAAAAAAATGTTTATGAGAGGGGATCAAAAAGTGCAGTGCCTACTTCGACTTCCTCTTTGTCCGACCGTCAATCCATACGTCCAACTCTGCTGCACGCTGTCCGCCGAATGACTTCGATTCCCCCGTGCTGCTGGCACCCCACTTTTTATGCTACGGCTAAAATTTGCGTGTGTGCAAATATTGTCTCGTTTAGGAAGAGATAGGCGCGCATAAATTGCGTCTTCAATAGCGGCCATATTTCTTTTTATCATCACTTTGCAGGCAAGACACGTTCGCGCTCGTTTCGAATTCTGAGGTAAGTCATGTCTTTCGTCACGAGTAAAACTATAAAACTAAAGTAGCTAAAATTCAATAGAATATTAGAATAATTAAAGTATTTTAATTTTTTTAAGATAACTGGGTAATATATATATATATATATATATATATATATATATATATATATATATATATATATATATATATATATACTACGTTCTATTCGTCATGTAATTTTATTTAAATTATCTTCTCCTTGCTTAAATAAATTTCCTAAACATCATGTTATCAATATATCATTCAATACAGCAAAAAACACCCACATTCGTGTTAAAAATGTTTTTTCTGTTGTATTTTAAAATAAAAGTAAGTAATATTTGTTTCAGATCAGACTAATTGAACTTTAAATCAGTTCATCTTCCTCAAATAAAGTTTTAAAAAAATGTATGTTTTCTTTTTAAAAGATATTTTATAAAGAGAACTACGTTGTGTTGACAAGTTTGTCGATATAGGCGATTTTAGCGTTTTAACTAACAATAAAACAATCAATTTAAATTCAGTTTGAAATACAGCAAAGTATTTTCCTTATTGCAAATATTAAATTTAATCTCTCAGCTTGAAATTAAAACTAAAATAAAAGCTTCAAGAAATTCACGAAAGCTTCATGCATATCAAATTTTACATATCGCTTTGTTAGGTACCAATATTTATTTCTTTATTAATTGGTAAATGGTAAACATTGCATTGTAGTTGGTTTGCATATATATATATATATATAAACTTGTAGCCACTGTCTGTCTGTTTCTTTGTTATCGAACTCCTCCTAGGGTTTTGGAGATAGACCCCCATAACTATATATATTCTGAAATTACATTAACCACGGTAGTTGGATAAGTATATTTCATTTTGATCAAAGTAAGTTCCTGGCGCACAAACCCCCACTGATTTTTTTTTCCATTTGATATAAATTAAATTTCAATTTGAACAAGGGAGTGACTCCTAGGATACTCGGATAAGTATATTTCATTTTTTATCAAAGTGGGTCCCCCCCCACACACACACACCCGCGCGTGCACGCAAACATTGAAATTTTTGTTACCTTTGATCTAAATTAAATTCAAATTTGAACAAGGGAATGACTCCTATCCAAAATATAGAAAGAGAAAGTCAGAAGATGGAGGTCACACCGGCAAGATCAAAATGAGACAATATGGACGTCAAGTTGAGCCAGAAATCACCACTCAGTGTGTAGCGCCTTACAATACATATTTGTTGCGACAATTCAACTGTAATATCAATGTTGAAATCTGCTTATCAATTCAGTCAATCAAGTATTGCATCAAATACATATGAAAGGGGTCAGCTCAAACCGTTTTTGCACACACACACCCCACTGAAATTTTTTTTCCCTTTGGTTTAAATTAAATTTAAATTTAAATAAGGGAATGACGCCTATCCAAAATATAGAAGTAGAAAACCAGAAGATGGAGGTCACATCGGCAAGATCATTGACTAATATTGGAACGCCTCATTTTTCTTCACAATTATAACAATGATTTAAAATCAATCATCAGTTTCTTACAAAAGAATTGTGTGACGTGGGTAATTCGGCTAGTATATTATAATGTTGTAAATATAAAATAATTCTTGTAAATAAACCATCTAATAAATAAAGAGCGTTTAATATTTTACTTGTAAATTCTCAAGAACAAATGGTAATTGTAATATTAGTCGTTTCTTTATAAGAAAATAATTCAGCATCCATTGACCGAGCAGCCAGTAATTACTGTCGGTTGAAATTTTCTGTTTTAAATGAGAGATTTTATAAACTCTCATTTAAAACAAAAAAATTTCAGGAAAATAATTTTCTTATGTCCAGTAACTGTTATCGCTCTTTCTACTGTTAATGGGATGGAGGATCCTTTCTAAACCTTTATTTGAAGTAGTATGGAATGTCAACATTTCAATTATGTCATTATTTTCTTCATTTTTTTTAATTTTTTATTTTTTGCAGTAGGGTTCACCCTGCACAAGGCACGAGGAGGGGCACTCGAAGTAGAGGATTGCGTTAAGGGGTAGTTTATATGGATAGGAAGAGGGAAATACCGCTTAACTCTCGACTTGAGCAGGTTAAGTTTGTAGAGATCGAGGAAACATCCTCTTAGGAGTCTGTTCCACAGAGCACTGGTTCGCGGGAAGAAGCTGTTTGAGTGGAACTTAATTCTCGACGATGAAATACTGAGGAATATGGGTGGTGTGACATGGTGGGCCCTAGCCTAGAAGGTTATACCTGGTGGAACCAAGAATGTAATTCGTCCGAATACTTTCCATGAAAGTTGTAGTGTGAGACTCACCACATCCCGCCCGTGAGGGAGAGGCTGGGCTTGGAGAATAATTGGAGACTATTTTGAACACTATCAAGACTGGAAAGTGAGGACTAGGAACCCCCCGTTCAAATATAGCAACAGGTGGAGGATAGCATTAGGAGTCAGGTACTTGCTACAGTGTTACAGGGAGTCGATCATTTTACCTGCATCTTTAGCGATGGATTGTATATAAGAGTTCCACTTGAGGCTGGCTGTAAATTTTAGGCCCAATATCCTCTCAAGGCACGGTGCCTCCTCGAGAAGCCACCCGTTCACCGTGACTGACGGTAGTTGTGGATAGGATCGGCGGTGATGGAATTTAACTAATTTGGTTTTCGAGTCATTGAATGTAACCAGCCAGTCTCTCCTCGAGTTACATGTGATATCAATTTTAGTTGTTGCTGAGATTTTCTTCTCTCAAAACCATTTTAACCAATGATCTTAGAAAACGGTCGTATGACAGTTTAGATATTTCTTAATATGTTTGGCGTTATCCATGACATCCATATAAAAGTCACGATCTGACTCGGCTATTTAAGAACATGACACGAGATTTCAGGTTAATGTTTTGGTTTTGAAGCAATTTGCAGTGCTGCGCGACACTGCACCAACATATTCAATTTATTTTATTGTAATCAGATTCATCCAGACTATCAATAAAATGAAATAGCTCTAAAAGAGGTTTCCTATTTCAGGGAAGCAGAAAACCAACAGACTGCTGAAAACATCTATGCTTTATTTTTAAATGTTTATTGTTTTTATCTAGCTACCTATCTCTGTCCATTATCTATCTATATATCTATCTCAGTCTGTTTATTATCTGTCTGTCTGTCTATCTATCTATCTATCTATCTCAGTCTGTTCATTCTCTATCTATCTCTTTATTTCAGTCTATTCATTATCTATCTATCTATCTATCTATCTATCTATCTATCTATCTCTGTTCATTATCTATCTGCCTCAGTCTGTTAATTATTTATCTCAGTCTGTTCGTTATCTGTGTATCTATCTATATAACTATCAATCTATCTCAGTCTGTTCACTGTCTATCTATCTAGCTAGCTAGCTACTTAGCTAGCTAGCTACCTATCTACCTACAGTATTTGGTTTGTGATTTTGTAGCGCTAGTCCAAAACGTTCGAAGAAGCGTGGTCTTAAATGTATAGATTCAATTTCATATATTTGTGCTTTATTAAAATTTAATAATACCTTCTTTCAACAATAAACATTGTCGAGTGGAGTCAGTATGTAGTAACAGCCTTGTCAAGGAAAACCCCGTTCTTTTGATACACTGTTTTTGTGGATTTTTCGTGTATTTTTTTTTCCAGCTCGAAGGATAAACTTTGCCCAAATATCACGATTCAGTACTTATTTCCATATTTCATTTTTTTTTTTTTTTACTGAATTCATAATATATATATTTTTTTTTGCCTGTCAGGCTGATGGCAAAGAAATAAGAGCGCCATTTGATGACGACATGGGACTATCAGCCTATCAAGAAGATGGATTGTTACACGTCACAACCCCTTGGGGTCTTTCGGTGGCATTCAACGGTTATAACTACATCAGTCTTAATCACCCAACTATCGGAATTATAAACCAACCGTACATGAACATCGAGACATCTACATTAGAAAGGTATATGCTTTTTTTTCTTTACTTGAGAACTTAAAGAAATTTACTAAAGAAATACAAAGATAAACCAAATTATGTTAATCTGATTTTTTTTACTTTTAGTAGTTGTTCCATTTCACTCCTGTCATTATTAACCTTCCGAAAACACACATCAAATGTTACGCAAAGGTTATTCTATAACCTTTTATAAATTCACATCTGGCTAAATTTTGTCTATGTATCCCCTACCTTACATTAAGGGATATACTAAGATAATATACATAGATGTGGCACAACACCCTAAGTACGGAGCATCCTGTAAGGATTGAATTCGTTACTTGTAATTGTCCAGCGAAATATTATACCATGGCAAAATGCCCAGGTTGTATCATTAAGATGACCTCCCCACTAAAGCAGGATTTGACACAGGGTCTTTTCTATGTGGTACGCCCATACGCATGCATATAAGCCAAAGAGGAAAATTGCCCAACCCTCACAACCACTTTCACGTTGGCGCCTACCCAAATTCTCTTATTCCAAGAGGAAACTTCTATCACAGGGTCTCAATCCTCCTGACTGGGCGTCCTTTCCTATCTCAAATTAGAATAGTTGATCCTGGACAAAGAATTACGGGAAGTTTCTTTTTAAATATAATACTCAGAAATGGCATTTACACAGTAAAATTTAACATCTACATTTGTACATTAGCAGAAACTATCGATGTGTTTACATTAAAAAACATAAAATAAATGTGATCTCAATTTTAAAAAACAACTTTTTCGACCTAATATAAATTAATAAATAAAAAATTAAAATATTAATATTTTCATGGATTTTTATTAAAAAATTTTGAATAATTTTAGGCGTGGCAGCGTTCGTAACCATTGTCGTCATCTGACATGTTCCATTATTACAAATTAGTTGAGCGGAGTTGCAAAGATTTTACGGAATTAACTAAATAAGTCAAAATAATTTGTTTAATTAGATTCTATTAAAACTCTACCGAATTATTTATTCATTCATTTACATTGTCTTCATCGAAAAAAAATTCATCAGTAGAACTAATGTAAATGAATAAATGAATACATTTTTAAAATATTAACATATTTATGGAATTTTATAGAATGATTTTTAATAATTTTAAGCACGGCAGCGTTCGTAACCATTGCTATCATCTGACATTTCACATTATAACAGATTAGTCGAGCGGAGTTGCAAAGATTTTACGGAATTAAGTAAATAAGTCAAAATAATCTGCTTAATTAGACTTTATTAAACCTCTACCGAATTATTTAAACAAGCAAAAAAATATGAATTTTATTGAAATTATTATTATGATAAACATTGAAAAATTGCTCAAATGTTTCTCTCATGTTCACGTAGACATAGCAAAATGACAAACGAAAAATTATAAAATTCTTGCTGTAAATGGTGTTATATACCGAAGCTTTATTTAGAAATGCCAGAACTTCAGTTTCAACTTGCTTTTCTCGGCTATTCGGCTAGTTTATTAAAATCTAAAAAATAAACCGTATTTGTGCTTTTTAGATGCAAAAAGATACAACTCGAGGACAAGTGTCTGCTCGGCGAAACACAGAATTGCAACAATTTCTTGAATGAGGAAGTGTTTGGCGCCTGTATTAAAAAAATTGGAATGCCAATGGCCAAACGTCAAGTAGCAATTTGCAAAGTGAACACGTGCAGTTATTACACCACACCAGAGATGTACTCTACAGTCATGTGTGAATCCTTCAATAATTTCGCTCAGATATGTGAGAAAGCCGGAGTGAAAACTAAATGGCGAAAGTTAGCTGGATGCGGTAAGTTGAAAGCATCGTACATACACATCAGTATAACCTTATATATTTATTGGTGACACAGCCTGGTCTTCGGTTCTTATTAATGAAATATTTTGTTCGTATGGGAACAAGAGTCATTACCTGACGCCAATAAATGAACATGCTTAATGTTACCATAACAACGGAATATCTCATTAGTAAGTGGGATTGATCAGTCTGCTAATTGTTTTTAATGTCTTTTGTTTTGGGCTAGCTTTCTGGGGATATACCTTTAACTTTTAATGATTAAAAAGTTCATTCTTAAATGGATAATAGAAATAATTGTATTAATATTTTAATTACTCTTGCAGAAAATATAACCAACGCAATTGTAAAATTAGTTAAATATGGTCGCCATTTTCTACGGTTGGGGTCGTTTTAGCTTTCTTTAGATATTTTTAATTTTAATGATTTAAAAAGCAGAAATCTTTCTTATATATGATAATAGACTTAATTTTATAGATAATATCGTAAATTCTATTTCAAAAAAATATAAATAATTCAATTGTAAAATTAGTTAAATATGGCAGCCATTTTTACGGTATGGCTCGTTTTAGCTTTCTTTAGATATTTTTAGTTTTAATGATTTAAAAAGCAGAAAACTTCCTTGCATATGACGACAGACTGAATTTTATAAATAGATGTCTTAAATTAACGCTTGAAGACGATAAGATATTGCATTGGAAAATGACTTAAATATGGCCGTCATTTTTTGAAGGTATGGATAATTGATAGAATATTCAAAACATTAGTTAGTAATTTTGTATGTCTTTTAATATCTTAAAAACCGAATTCTTTCTTACACGGAACATGTGAATGAATTTCAAAAATAACATCCTACATTATTCATGCAGAATATGCAACCAATGTGATTAAAAGATTTAATATTGGCCTCAGTTTTGGAGAGTACAGGTAAAAGAGTACCACTATATATATATATATATATATATATATATATATATATATATATATATATGAAATGGACAAAGTCCGACAATTATTTTAAGAAATGTCCGAGAAATTGTCATAGAAAATATGCGTCCTCCGACAGGAATTAAACCTGTATCCTATACGGAACCGTCATATAGCCTGACGTGCTTTTACCGATTTCGCTACAGAGGAGCGTTCCGGTTAGCAAGGTCAAGGAAAATTGTAGTTTAAAAACAGTAAAATCGACAGAGCTTAATATAGCAAGTGAATCCTATTTAGAAATAGCTTCAAGTTGAATTCCCCTGTCCGCTAAGCCAGTCACCGGTTGAGGGTGTTCCAAACTATCTCGATATGACTCCTAAGTTACCTTGGCTGACTAATCCTTTACGACGTTTTCTTTCTACTTTTTATTTTCTTCAGTTATTAAATGTTCTGCCAATGAAGAGTACCAAGCCAGAGCGCTTACCTGCGAACCGACATGCACAGATCGGGAACCGAAATGTGATACCTACCACGAGGCTTGCGTCTGCCGATACAATTTCGTTCGCATGAATGGAAAATGTATACCAGCTTCCTCCTGTGGTTGCATGTATCAGAAAATGTATATGCAGGTAAGTTTTTGCAGAGTAGATAGATTTTGATAAAAACACAATATTCTACGAGATTTGCATCCTTTTTTTTTTTAATCGTTTCACCCCAAGCAAGGCAACAATGCCAGTAGACAACAAAGAATTACAGCGAGTGAAAGAGAGCAAATAGGGAGAATTGAGTAAAAGACAAAAAAGAAACAGAAAAGACAGCAGATAGAGATTGACAATGCATTTAAATTTTTGATGATTGTAGTTATCAGGGAAGCAAGTAAACAGGAGTTCCGCGGGTAGGAACTGCGAGGAAATAAACTGTTAGAATAGAAGTGACGGTTGCATTTAGCAAGTTTAAAAAGTAGAACGGTGAGGCCTAGTTGCCAATCTAGTAGCACGCTTAAATTCATGTAGTCGGAGAACCAGGGGAGAAAAGCTTGTCAGTGTAGTTGCCATGAAAATATTTGTAGAAAAGACAGAGGGAAGCCATGTTACGTCGGTGAGAAAGTAGCTGAAGTCAAGATGTCAGGTCAAGATCGGTTACATTATAGATGTTTTTCTAGAACAACACATTGAACCAACTTTCCTAGCAGTAGATCTATCATTTGAGTCAATATAATCACCTCACTTCATGTCAATGGAAAAAGTGAGTCCAAGAAGGCACAAAGTGTTGCTCTCGTAGATAAAACAGGCAGAAAAAGTTCTCAATGGTGACTAAAACATTTATTTATTGTTATATTATATATTTGTTATATATGGTATATCTGTCGTATTAGATATAATAATTATAACGTCCGTTTTCCGATTAGATATGAATAGGGTGTAATGGATAGATGCAATCGAGGTATTAAGAAGAACAGCTCATCAGAACTATTGACATAAACAAGCCACTCCCTCCAAAATAACCGCCAGAATGGACTATCCACAATGCACCACTGACCCATATATATAAATAGTCGAGAAAAACAACAACACACGCGGCCTGACGATTGCGTTGAGCATGAAACAACCTGTTGTCTCTAAGTGTTGACTTCAATGTTCACATATATATATGAGGTCAGCACCGATCTGCAACAGTCTGTTACATGACTGAACGCAATCTTCAGATGGCCGGAAGATGGCGTTCAAGCATGAAACAGACTGTCGCCGTTCGGTATTGACCTCAGCGTCCATTTTTATATTTACATATGCTCTATTCCTCATACTGAGCATTTTACTCATAAATATAGTACAACAATTGGCTTTTAATGATATATATATATATATATATATATATATATATATATATATATATATATTTCATTAAAAGCTACTGATACCAAACAAGGTACCGCGGTTAAGTTTTTTATTTAATTTTTTTTTTTTTTGCTTTTATAATTTTCTACTTTTCTAGACATAAATTATGTAGAAATTGCCCGATTTTTCTATATGTCCGAGCGCTTTCAGCTATACTTTTAGCCATTATTAAGAATGAGTTTATTGTTTTTACTTTTAACTGAATATATGGATTGTTTTATGTATGTATCTAGAGTTATAAGAATGTTTTATTTTCCAAGCTAGCTAGCTAGATAGATAGATAGATATGAACAAACTTAGATAGATAGATAGATAGATAGATAGATAGATAGATAGATAGATAGATAGATAGATAGATATTCAATAAAATAGATTGTAAACAGTAAAATGAATAACAGATATTAACAAAATTCAATAACTTCTTTGCTCCTACTTTCAAGCCGTGATTTATTTCAAAACGTGATATTTTTTGCTGCCCACGATTCGCGGGTTTTCTCAGGTTAACCTTGAATTTTGTCTTAACTGACGAGAAATAAATTTATCTAGATTCACCCTTATATTTTTGCTGAAAACAGAATAAAGACATCGGGTTCTTTTCTACCAAATCCTGGGAACATCTCCAGTGATGCGCACCAGAATCCCTTCAAAGTCTTGTCTTTAAATTGCATTTCAAGAGTTTGTTTATCTGAAGATCTTACTTTCAACTCTTCATCGTTTAAAATATTCTCAAAATTGAAAGAACATGGATTTATGACCCATTTTCTTGTCTCCAGTAGCAAAATATTCACCAGAATTCAAGCCAATCTGTTACACGCCGGGAAATTTCATCTCGCAACCCCTGATTCGAACTCTTGATTTAAAAACATGAAATTATAAACACACCTAATGCCGTTATTGATTTGGTTTAATAACATTATCAATAAGAAAATCAAGTCTCAAAAAATGACACAGATATTTTGCTGTACTGATTCATTAACCTCTTTCAAAAAAAAAAATAATAATAATTTTGTTAATCTAATCATATTTTTTTCGGGTTCATAGACTAATTAACATGAACTGAATGACGAATAACAAATTACTTAAAAGAAAGAAATAGCTTTTCCTAGTTTACGAAAATATTTTTCGGATTCAGAGACTGATATTAATTAACATCAACTGAATGACGAATAAGAAATTAAAATAAAGAAAGAAACAGCGTTTCCTAGTTTACAAAAATAACATTTTTGCAGATGGGTCGAAAATGAAACGAAAAAATAGGAGAAAAAGTAATAAAAACGGAAAAGAAATATAATTCATGAATTTTCCACTGAGAATGTTGCAATTAAAACGCATGACCTCAGTACTACTAATTACTTAGAAAATCAACGAAATTTTTAAGGACATTTTTATTGTTGTTGTTGACTTAGCGGTTACGAGTTTTGATAAATTACTTTTTGTCAATTAACTTAAAGAGCTGGAAGCTAACTTAACTTTCAAAAAATAAAATCGATTCTAATTCTATTGAAGAGAATCCTTCTCTACACACAAAGTTCAAGACGAATTCATTTGCAAAATAATTTAAAAGCTACATTCAGGCCCGACATCAGCGAGGTTTTGAGTGTGGAGACGACGCTAAGTCAGGAGAGTCAATAAGAATTTGCACGCTAAAATTAGTTCATATCATTTACACAAATGATATTCTGAGACGGGTGTGCAAGGCTCTTTGATGATGGGTCTGATTCGATTTAAGTTAAAAGTGACATTTAATTTTTATAAATGTAGGAATAGAATTCTGATATCTCATAGGTTCTAGAAATTTTTGAAAAATAGGATTTTAAAAGAATCATCAGATATTTTTTATTCTTTGATTCTTGATGAACTGGTCATTACCTAATTTGATGGCCGCTTGGGTATACCAGATGTTGTAAGCCTGGATGTACGTATGGTATAATGGATAATATCTTGGAATTATTTACTGGAGAGTGGAGTTCCAATTCCCGTTAGGTTCATTATATTCACATACGTGCAAATGTCGCGGGTGGTATATTGGCCCGCAAAAAATATTGGCTGACGGAAGGCAACAACAAACAAAATGAAGATTTGAGTAATATATATATGTACATATATATATATAAAGGAAGAACAGTAAGATATATAATACGGTGATCTTATAGATATTTTTATTTTTACAAAAAGTGCTCAACGTAAAATTACAGAGCATTAATATTATAAATTAATTGATTTAAAATATGTTTTTTTTCGCTACACAGTTCTAACTATTTTTTAAACATGGTCAGAACTGTGTAGCGAAAAAACATATTTTAAATCAATTAATTTATAACATATATATATATATATATATATATATATATATATATATATATGTTTATGTTTTTAAAGAAAATACATAAACAAAAATAAGGTTAAAGCACTAGGTAAAATATAACTTTGCATTTTCTATTGAGTGTTGTCCTGAAAAGGACAGTTTATCCCGCATCGTTGCTGCTGGCGAGGATGGTTGACTGGTGATGGAGCTGGAGATGCGGCTGATGATGATGATGATTGATGGTTGAGACTGCTGATGATGATGGCTGGAGCAGTGGACCGGCTTCCTCCTGCTGGAACAGATACTACACTTTGATCCTAGGCTATATTTAACATAAAATATATGTTTGTGGCACAAGGCCATCGGTGAAGTGGAGATACGCTGATCGTCACTGATTATCCTAAACCATCATATACCACATATTCGCAGGAAACATAGTCAGAAAAACCTCATGGTATAAAAGTTCGATATGCATAATTGTGATTTTTTTAAACCGGATTTTCTTATAGAAATATGCAAATATATATATATATCATGAAATGTAGGCAGAGGGAGCAAAAACGAAATAAAAATAAGAAAACATTCAAACTAAAGTAAAATTATGTTATTAAGACCCGTCTACTCTATAGAAGAGTTAGAGCAGTCGCTGTATTCTGCGGTAAGCTTACTCACGAAAAGTGAGGGAGGGATAAAATAAATTTCGGGGTGGGACAAAATAAACGGATGATCCAGCCAAGATAAAAAGGAAATAAAACTTCGATCCTAGGCTTCTTGGTCCAAATTCATTGTTTTTGCCGATTTTTAGGCCTTCTTATGTACTGAATCAGTTTTACTATAGAATTTTAAAGTGTGGGAGTACCGACAGGATAAGACACAGATACCCTTCGGGAAACTATGAATTCGCTGCTTCTCGCTGCAGCTATGGTTTAATCGGTAAAACTTTTACTAATTTTACTAATCATTATACTGACCAAGTTGCTTTCCAAATGCTTTATATTATTTATATACATTCAAATACGAAGTACTAATCAAAAAGTATCTGGACTATTGCTATGGTAACAGAATGACCTTGAGCACTGTCGCGCATACACACTAAGTTATAACGTTCTCACTCACTTACGTTGTATATAGTTGTGCTTGAAAGGAAAGTGAAATTGTCCCAACACACTGCAGAGGTTTCATCAGTGGCCATGATCTGTGTAGCAGAATCTGGCCAAATTCCCCAGGACCGATAACCACCATATTCCCCTTGCAACTTTTTCCTCTTCAAAAATCAAATCTTACTTGAAAGGATCAAGATTTCAAGACATCGATAAAAAAGAAAAACAACCATGAGACGCGGCATCTGCTCGCTATCCCCAAAAAAGAAGTTCCTGGAAAGGTTCCATCAATGGTTTTCTTTTTTATAACACCAGTCCCGGTTCTTTTTGATCAGATCTCGTACATTCAAATATGAACTTTCAATAAATTTATTAAAGTTTCTCGCAATGTAAGCAAAGGTTGCGTAAAATTATAATCAAAGAAAAGAACTGTAATTTCTAACATGTCCAAGACACATCGTCTGTGATGCTTTCTTGGCTTCATTAAAAGTTTCCGGTTCTTCAACATCAGACTCTCCCCGCCAGATTAACCTCATCTTCGTAATCGCCTGCTACGAATTCTTCAGACACGCTTGTTTTAGCGTTTTTTGTTTTTTTTGTTTTGTTTTGTTTTTGTTTTTTGTTTTTGGCGGGGGGGGGATCTCTCGTTTTGGTGGTTTTTAAATGTTTCGACCGTTTAGCCATCAGCCAATAAAGTTCTTCCATGCAACTCTATGGGTTTATGTCTTCTAGTTTATTGAGAGGTTATTTAGTGCAGTAAGTCGTTATTTGCTGTCCTCCTTTCCCCTCTCCTTTTATTTCCCTACTTTTTTACCATAATTATTACTTTATATTTGATACTAAAACAGTTGTTGTTCATAATGTAATCGCCAAAAAACATATTTTTGTGACTTTAATTGTAACTTTGATTCTAATTATAGCCAAGCACAGAAATGGTTTCCAGTGACTGCAACGTGAAAGCTGTATGCCTTCCTGGTGGGAAAATTCATTTTGATGAATTAAAACCATGTGATTACAGAAGCAAATGTCTTAGTGTCAATGGAATATATCAATGTGTGTGTAAAACTGGTTACAGACTTGTTTCTGGAGACTGCAAGCCAATTATAGGTAAGTAAAATTGCTGTTTAGGTAGAATATTTTCAAATTACCCTTCTACCCAGGTCATTTAATTCAGTCTACGACAGCGGTTCTTAACCTTATTTTTAGTCACGGACCCCTTTAGTTACAGACCATTTGAGTCATGGACCACTATACGACTTAGCTCTTCATGTACCCCTATAAGAACTAGCCCTTCATAGACAGACAGACAAGAAGATACTCACAGTCACACTCACAATTGGTTTTTCACAACACCTGTACGTGCATTTCTCCATATTGAAGCCTCATGCACACTTCACTCACATCACTTTTGGAGCAATGACAAGAAATTGTGGTCAATTAATCCTCACCTGTATATGAGAGGATAATAAACTCGTGATAAACCGTGGAAAATGAGAATTATCCCTTGCTTTTATCGGCTGGCAAAAGAAAGTGATCGAGCAGAAAATGATGAGATACGTTTGAATGGTAAACATGGACCCAAGAGCAAGTAAAAAAAAACGCCTAGCTGTCGGCACTGTAAGTAGTGGCTGGGTGCATTTTTTCAAGCAGTGACTATGCATTCTTTCTTATTTCTTTCCATGGGAAACCGCTGATTGGGACAAGGACTGTATAATCAATAAAAATTTTCATTTTTATCTGATCCTCACTTATACCTGGAAAGCCATCTATGGACCTCAGTTAAGAAAGCCATCCAGCCAACAATACCCTGTCATCACCGGCTAGTTGACTCTACAACAAGGTTCATCCGCCCTTTGACAGTTTTTGTTTTTAATCCTATTTAGTGTCAAGCCACACATCTAACCAACAAAGACTAGTGGGGGAATTGGTCTACTTACCCATAATCCAACTATGCAGCAAGCAGTACATGGCTACAGATTACCAATTGCGGTTGTTATAATTCTACAAAATTATTTTGTATCCCAAAGACATATGCATAATTTAACCTTTTTGTTTAAATAAGGCTTCTTCTTCTTCTTCTTCTTCTTCTTCTTCTTCTTCTTCTTCTTCTTCTTCTATGTGCTTCATTGTGCCATCCAGGGCATAGGCGGTCATGGCTCTCTACCTATATCGCGTGTCTCAACAGTTATTCTCCCTTTGGTAACATTCTAAAATTCTTCTTTAATCACTCTATCGATGATGGAAAAACACTCAGAATTTTTTTGTTTTTGATTACACTGATCGTTACTTGACAAATGTTTGTAAGCTGAGGACATATTATCTGGAACCAGATGTTCTGTTGCACGTTTGTGTGAATATTAAAAAGTCTGTCCAATATAACTAGTATTTAGTCACCCCCACCCCCACGAGTGTATCATGTGGCACAAGGCCGGTTTAACGTGGGATCTCCGAGCCCGTGGGATCTCCGAGCCTGTGGGCTCGGCCAAAAATATACCCTTTGAACCCGTATAAAAATATACCCTTTGAACCCGTATAAACAGGTTCAGGGTCGGTTCACCTCCCCGAACGAGACTCCGCCCTTCGGCGTAGCCTCGTTCGGGTTCCTCCCCGCCCGAAGGCAGAGAGTTCAACCGTTCAGCCGGTCGTCCGCTGTCCAATATGACTAACATCACAGTTGCCGCATCCATATTTATATACGGCGTGTGGCATAGAATCAGCCAGACCCGAAACTTTGTCTTTGTCACGCAGTCAATTTGGTATTTATCAAATCTACAACATTCTCCCATATAAATATCTCAGTCCATCTTTTAAAAGAAAAAGATATCATATGTATCAATCACGCTCATTGATTTTCTATTTTTTGCAACTTGTTTACGCACTAATTCAATTTATTCTCTACAGTTGACTATTGCGAAAAGAAACCTTGCCAAAATGATGCGGTCTGTACAAATGAAGAGAATACCTACCGTTGTATATGTAAAGAAGGCTTTGAAGGAAGGGACTGCGAAATTCGTGAGTAGATTTTATATAAAATATTTGTTAAAATAGAAATTAGCATTTAAAGAATACAATCATTTTAAAGACTTTTTATTATTCAACAATGATTTTGTCATATTTGCATCCTCAACTTTTTACTACAATATTTAGGCCAATTGAACATCCTCCATTTATCTCCTGTGCCGAATTAACCGAGTTGCAAATGTTATGGGCCCGCGTTTTCGGGGGCCCAGCATTTTCTATAGTCCGTAATTTCAAGTTTCACTATATCGAAGGTCCCGCATTTACATACTTTCAAGCTGTTTTTGTGAAATCGGCACCTTAACATCTGGCAATATTAATTTTTACCTGTCAAGGGAGCTGCATTCTTAATTATTTATCATTTAAGGTAACATTATATCGAAGCTGTAAAATCTACCCAAGTATCTTGGGAGAATATTTGCATCGTATTTTTCTGGGTTGGTCTATTAGGCAGTTAGAACATAAATGTTTATTTGTTTTATAAGCACTAACACTACGCTAGCAAATAAATTATAATTTCATATTTAAGTGATTTTTTTAAAATTTAGTACACCTTTATATTATATGTTACAGAACCCGTACTAACTTCATTCAGCACTTGAGTATCCGTCATACTGAATAACATTCAGGGAAATGTTAAATAGCTACTTTTCTTTACATTTCTACTAAGAATGCATATTATTCTCAACCTTGGTTCTTGTCCTTTCTTAAATCTCGTGAAACACTTTTGTTGTCGTTCTTCTTTCGTAAGTAAGTCAATAAACAGATAAACTTGAACATCTTGCATTAAAACTGCTAAACCATAACTTTTACTATAAGTGGCATGATTAATAATTGAAAAAGTAAGAATTGTAAATATGATTCAAATGCAGATATGTTCATTTTTATATACATGACTTTATTCCATTTAATTTTTCACAGCAAACCATTGTGCGATGAGACCATGCAAAAATGGAGGCGAATGCATAAACAAACATGAAGGGTTTGTGTGTAAATGCAAACGAGGGTTCTTCGGAAGAATTTGTACTGAAAGTGAGTTTTTTTTTCATCTCAGACTCTAATCCACTATTTATTTCCTCGTATTTTTATTTTTGGTCTTTTTTCTATGTATTTATTGAATAAAGATCTCTCATTTGAAACTTAACAAACACCGAATGAATCCCGTAAAGAATGATAAATATACAAACATGACCAGTGATAACAGCAATGCTTCGAACATTGCTATTATCATGAGTCATATGTATTCGTTGTGATATTGAATCATGCTTCATTGGTTTTGTAGAGTGTTCACTACGGCTTTTTAATGGGGAGTGTGGAATGCTCAATGCCAAACCAAACCATTGAAATGAAGTGTATTCGTGTCATATTCCCAAAAAGATGGAAAGAGTAAATTAAGGCATAAAGTACAGGTGTTCCGTTGATCGATTCTGACGTCTCAAATTGAGGAAACTCTGTTAAATGAACTGTGTTGATTAAAGTTCTGGTTCCAGCCGATTCTGTATATTTTTTAGAACTTAAGATAATCTACAAGACTTTCTTCATTATCTTTTTTACTTTTCCCCGCACGCCATATTAGAAATTAGTTAAATTTTGCTAATTTATAAAGATAACACAAACTCTCTTTGTGGGTAAGTCAAGTAATGTACAATAAAAATAATAATTGTAATAAATATTATAATTTGAATTATGGAATGTTAATTTGAAAATTAGCCGTTTCCATCCGAGAAACATTCGGCCTAAACTGATCGAAAAGTTAGTGTTGTTGGTTGAAATTTCTTTTATAAATTCCAACCAACAGTTATTTAACAGTTTCTTCGGAAAATTAGGTTCTCAAGCTCAGTGAAATTTGATAACACATTTGAATTGATGGAAAACCCCTTCCAGTTGTCTTTGCTTTGGTATTGTCTTAGCCACTTGATGATTTCATTATTTTCTCTTCGTTTTATATGTAAAGTTTTGTAGGTGGGGTATTGTAACTAATCTTCACACCTTGGTTGTTACCCTCACAAAGTTTCAGCTCTTGTTCCTTCCGACAGTCTTCATATGCCTAAAATATATCAAACCCACTCCTTTATTCATTCCACATGGATAGACCGTTCTCATTCTGTTATCTACACCAGGGGAGATAACTGGCTTCTTTTAATTGTACACGGTTTATTCGTCCTTGTGGTATCACTTGACTAGAACCAGAATAGATGTCTTGTCACTAATACACCAGAGGAACTCATGACCTATACGTAATTCGTTTCATTTAACCAATGGTTTTTATGAAACCTCACTATATATCCCGCCTGGAAATCCAGTGGAAGATATTTGAAGCTTTAAACCCAATGCCATTTATGTGCATCTTCATTTAAACATGTGTATATAACTTTTACGGAACATTTCGCATAATTACATTAAATTTTTCCAGGTTCGGGTTAAAATCTTTTCCTGAAATAAAGGCTTCTATAGCGTGCTTATCTTTACGCTACGCCTACTTATGAGATTATTGACGCCTAAGATGGACGCTTTTTCTTTCAGCCGGTTTAGTGTTTCTGGGTTTTTCTCTGATTTTAAACTTTATATTACAAGGGGCGTTAACTAGCTTTTTCCCCACTTTACACATGATCGGTTAGGCCGGATGTCATTACCTCGACCAGTGTAAAGCCGTCTATAATATTTATTTCTGAGATGATTTGTGTGTGTGCGCGTGTGTGTGTGGACGATTTCTAATTTTAAAAGAATATAAATCAATACATTTCTACTGTAATGTTACTTTAGTTAATTACGCCAGCACAATCCCGAAAAAATAATAGTATCTATTCTGACAAAAGGTATTGCCACGTATTTGATATCGTCTAGACTAGTGATCGACACCTTAGGAACGCGTGCCACACGTGGCACGCCAAGCAATTTCCAATGGCACGCAGCCGCAAATGACATCTCGAAGTCGGAAACAAAACCTACTACAACACAAAGAAGATATTTAGCTGTTTCAAAACTGCTCACTCGTTGGGCTCCAATTAATAATAAAAACTTATAAAACAGTTTCTTTCTATTAATGTGGTTTACATATTATCGTATATATTACTATATAAAATATATTGTAGAACAGGTATTGACTTGTATAGAAATACGTATACTGTTGGCAGACTGGATGACTTTAAAACCCTAAGTCGGTACATACCAAAAGGTTGCCGACCCTTGCTCTACTCCACGACAGCCTCCAATATAAATACCTCAGTCTTTCAATTAAAATAAAAAGATCTCATATGTAATAATTACACCAATATATCATTACATTTGTACTATTTTTTAAGTTGTTTACACACTAATTCAATCTATTCTTTACAGTTGACTATTGTGAAAAGAAACCTTGTTTGAATGGTGCAAGGTGTACAAATAAAAGGAATACCTACCATTGTGTATGTAAGGAAGGATTTGAAGGAATTCGTTGCGAAATTCGTGAGTAGATTTTATATTTCATACTTGTTGGAGTAGAAATAAAATTTTAAAGAATAAAACCATTTAAAGACATTTTTAATGTTGAACAAAGATTTTTCCTATTTGTATCCTCATTTTAGTTATTTTTATTACAATATTTCGGCCAACTGAACTTCTTCCATGAATCTGCCGTGTCGAATTAACCGAGTAGCAAACTTAAATGCTATGGGCCCTGCATTTTCGATGGCTCTGCCTTTTCAATGACCTTACATTTTCAAAGGTTCACAATTTCATGAGCCATGTATTAAATACTTTCAATCTGTTTTGTGAAATCGGCATTTTACCACCTGTCAATGTTAATGTATACATGTCAGGTGAACTGCATTTTCAATTATTTATCATTTCAGGTAACATTATATCGAAACTGTAAAATCTACCCAAATATCTTGAGAGAATATTTGCATTGGATTTTTGGGATTGGTTTACTAAACTGTTAGAACATAAATGTATATTTGTTTTATAAGCGCTAACACTAAACTAGCAAGGAAATTATAATTTCATATTTACGTGAATTTTTTTAAATTTAGTACACTAAATATATTATATGTTAAAGAACCCGTACTAACATTTCAGCACTTGAATATCCGTCATACTGAATAACATTCAGGAAATGTTAAATAGCCACTTTTTTTACATTTCTACTAAGAATGCATATTATTTTCAACCTTGTTTCTTGTCCTTTCTTAAATCTCGTGAAACACTTTTGTTGTCGTTCTTCTTTCGTAAGTAAGTCAATAAACAGATAAACTTGCACATCTTGCATTTAAATCTACTAAACCATAAATTTTACTAGAAGTGGCATGAGTAATAATTGAAAAAAAGTAAGAATTGTAAATATGATTCAAATGCGGATATGTTCGTTTTATATATACATGACTTTATTCCATTTAATTTTTTCACAGCAATCCATTGTGCGAAGAAGCCATGCAAAAATGGAGGCGAATGCATAAACAAACATGAAGGGTTTCTTTGTAAATGTAAACGAGGGTTCTTCGGAAGAATTTGTACTGAAAGTGAGTTTTTTTCATCTCAGACTCTAATCCACTATTTATTTCCTCGTATTTTTATTTTCGTTTTTTTTCTATGTATTTATTGAATAAAGATCTCTCAGTTAAAATTGAACAAACATCGAATAAATCCTGGATAGAATGATACATATGTAAATATATACCAGTGATAACAGCAATGTTTACAATATGTATTCGTTACCATTTTGAATCACGCCTCAAAGGTTTTGTAGAGTTTTTCACTACAGTTTCAGACATGGGAATATCTCCCTATTTAATGGGGAGGGAATGCTCAATGCCAAACCAAACCGTTGAAATGATGAGTACTTGCGTCATACTCCAAAGGAGATGGGAAATGATCAGTAAGGCAATAATTTGCTCATGTTTTCCCGTGAACGATTCTGATGTCTCAAGTCAGGAAAATTCAGTTAACTGAACTGTGTTGATTGAAGTTCTGGTCCCAGCCTATTATGTATATTTTTCAACTTAAGATAATCTACAAGATTTTCTTCATTATCTTTTCTTTTTTTTTCTTTCCTCCGCATGCCACATTAGAAATTAGTTCAATTTTGCCGATTTATAAACATAAGGAAAACCCTCTTTGTGGATAACTCAAGTAATGTACAATAAGAATGATAATTATAATGAATATTATAAATTGAATTATGGAATATCAATGTGAAAATTAGCCGTTTCCACCCAGGGAACATTCGGCCTACATTGACGGAAAAGTTAGTGTTGTTGGTTGAAATTTATAATGTCGTCTCCCGATTCCGTCCTGGTCCAGGGTAACCAATTGTCGCCTTCAAGTCCATCTTGATCATCCAAATGTCCAGCCCCCACGGCTGATCAATAAAATGATCGCTTCGATCCAGGCCTTGCCTTATCCTACGTTGTGATTAGTATTGATCATAGGGCCGGCAATGATCAAATCGTCGTCGTCTATTTTCGTATCGGGCTGGTCCAAGTTGGATGAAGACGCCAGAGAAAGCAATAACTTGAATAAATATAAATGTTTTTATATATGTTACTTCGTACAACAAATGGTTAGTTTCGCCGTTAAAATTTAGCAGTTCGCATGCGGACAGTTATCGACTCAGCCCACTTATTAATTTAGACGACACTTTGGCTGGCTTGGCGAAGTTTGGCACAAGGCTGATGTCGGAGGTTCTCTTCAGCAGATAGTCACGTAAGGTTGTTCTCGTCCGGCGTCCGAACAATTCTCTGTCGCTTCGACTCCTTTATATTTATTGACACTCATCAAAAACCAGCGTGGGGGCATGACGCGGTTGGGGAATTGATATTTCTCTTACCTTCCAACAAGTACCCTTTTTTCTACTGTCTAGGTTCTGAAAATTAATTATATTCAAAATTTGAAAGATTCTCCCCTTACCGATGGATGGCCGTCACAGGTATCGATCCACCCCGATAACTATCTCCTCCTCTTATTGACAACTCACACCAACACTTTCCAATGGGTGCGGGCAATTCCTCCAACTTCTTCGATATTACATCTGCACCAATCAACTTGGCCACTCTCCGATCAATGCCTCTCGAATGCTTGACGTGGCTTTACTCTAAGGCCGTTAATCAAAAAGAATTATCGTTTCAAATTTTGCTCACGCAAAAGTTTTCTCATGTCAGTGTTTTGTTTTGTTCAGAATTAAGACACTGACCACATAGCTTCGTCTTCAGTCTTGTCAAGATCATTCCACAAAACATTATCTTTGAATTTTGGTTTTAAATCAAATCCTATCCGTTTCTCTCTACTTATGATTTTAGTGACCAGTACTTTTAACGACGGGTCATCATTCAATTGTCAAAAAGATCCCCACATGACCCTCTTGTGAAAATATCGGTTTAAGTAACTTTTCGGATTCCTGGTAATTAAGCTTTCCTTTAAAAAAAATATTAAAGAAATCTCCACTCTTTCTCTCGGTATATCCATTGTTCTATTCATTAAACCCTCTTTTTCATTTACCAAAGTTCTCTCGGTATATCCATCATTCTGACCATTAATCCTTCTCTTCATTTACCAGTGTTAAATAGTGTCACAATAAAATATTTTTATTAAACCGTTATTTAGCAGTTACTTCTGGAAATTAGACGTCTCAAGCAAACAAGAACTTGATAGCGCTTTTTGATTTTGATGGAAACCCCCTTCCAGTTGTCTTTGCCTTGGTATTGTCTTAGCCACTTGATGATTTCATTATTTTCTCTTCGTTTTATATGTGAAGTTTTGTAGGTGGAGTGTTGTAACTAATCTTCTCACCTTAGTCGTTACCTTCACAAAGTTTCAGCTCTTGTTCCTTCCAACAGTCTTCATATGTCAAATGTATTTAAAACCCACCCCTTTATTCATTCCACATGGATAGACCGTTCTCATTCTGTTATCTACACCAGGGGAGATAACTGGCTTTTTTTAATTGTACACGGTTTATTCGTCCTTGTGGTATCACTTGACTAGAACCAGAATAGATGTCTTGTCACTAATACACCAGAGGAACTCATGACCTATACGTAATTCGTTTCATTTAACCAATGGTTTTTATGAAACCTCACTATATATCCCGCCTGGAAATCCAGTGGAAGATATTTGAAGCTTTAAACCCAATGCCATTTATGTGCATCTTCATTTAAACATGTGTATATAACTTTTTACGGAACATTTCGCATAATTACATTAAATTTTTCCAGGTTCGGGTTAAAATCTTTTCCTGAAATAAAGGCTTCTATAGCGTGCTTATCTTTACGCTACGCCTACTTATGAGATTATTGACGCCTAAGATGGACGCTTTTTTCTTTCAGCCGGTTTAGTGTTTCTGGGTTTTTCTCTGATTTTAAACTTTATATTACAAGGGGCGTTAACTAGCTTTTTCCCCACTTTACACATGATCGGTTAGGCCGGATGTCATTACCTCGACCAGTGTAAAGCCGTCTATAATATTTATTTCTGAGATGATTTGTGTGTGTGCGCGTGTGTGTGTGTGGACGATTTCTAATTTTAAAAGAATATAAATCAATACATTTCTACTGTAATGTTACTTAGTTAATTACGCCAGCACAATCCCGAAAAAAATAATAGTATCTATTCTGACAAAAGGTATTGCCACGTATTTGATATCGTCTAGACTAGTGATCGACACCTTAGGAACGCGTGCCACACGTGGCACGCCAAGCAATTTCCAATGGCACGCAGCCGCAAATGACATCTCGAAGTCGGAAACAAAACCTACTACAACACAAAGAAGATATTTAGCTGTTTCAAAACTGCTCACTCGTTGGGCTCCAATTAATAATAAAAACTTATAAAACAGTTTCTTTCTATTAATGTGGTTTTATATTATCGTATATATTACTATATAAAATATATTGTAGAACAGGTATACTGACTTTGACTTGTATAGAAATACGTATACTGTTGGCAGACTGGATGACTTTAAAACCCTAAGTCGGTACATACCAAAAGGTTGCCGACCCTTGCTCTACTCCACGACAGCCTCCAATATAAATACCTCAGTCTTTCTATTAAAATAAAAAGATCTCATATGTAATAATTACACCAATATATCATTACATTTGTACTATTTTTTAAGTTGTTTACACACTAATTCAATCTATTCTTTACAGTTGACTATTGTGAAAAGAAACCTTGTTTGAATGGTGCAAGGTGTACAAATAAAAGGAATACCTACCATTGTGTATGTAAGGAAGGATTTGAAGGAATTCGTTGCGAAATTCGTGAGTAGATTTTATATTTCATACTTGTTGGAGTAGAAATAAAATTTTAAAGAATAAAACCATTTAAAGACATTTTAATGTTGAACAAAAGATTTTTCCTATTTGTATCCTCATTTTAGTTATTTTTATTACAATATTTCGGCCAACTGAACTTCTTCCATGAATCTGCCGTGTCGAATTAACCGAGTAGCAAACTTAAATGCTATGGGCCCTGCATTTTCGATGGCTCTGCCTTTTCAATGACCTTGCATTTTCAAAGGTTCACAATTTCATGAGCCATGTATTAAATACTTTCAATCTGTTTTGTGAAATCGGCATTTTACCACCTGTCAATGTTAATGTATACATGTCAGGTGAACTGCATTTTCAATTATTTATCATTTCAGGTAACATTATATCGAAACTGTAAAATCTACCCAAATATCTTGAGAGAATATTTGCATTGGATTTTTTGGGATTGGTTTACTAAACTGTTAGAACATAAATGTATATTTGTTTTATAAGCGCTAACACTAAACTAGCAAGGAAATTATAATTTCATATTTACGTGAATTTTTTTAAATTTAGTACACTAAATATATTATATGTTAAAGAACCCGTACTAACATTTCAGCACTTGAATATCCGTCATACTGAATAACATTCAGGGAAATGTTAAATAGCCACTTTTTTTACATTTCTACTAAGAATGCATATTATTTTCAACCTTTGTTCTTGTCCTTTCTTAAATCTCGTGAAACACTTTTGTTGTCGTTCTTCTTTCGTAAGTAAGTCAATAAACAGATAAACTTGCACATCTTGCATTTAAATCTACTAAACCATAAATTTTACTAGAAGTGGCATGAGTAATAATTGAAAAAGTAAGAATTGTAAATATGATTCAAATGCGGATATGTTCGTTTTTATATACATGACTTTATTCCATTTAATTTTTCACAGCAATCCATTGTGCGAAGAAGCCATGCAAAAATGGAGGCGAATGCATAAACAAACATGAAGGGTTTCTTTGTAAATGTAAACGAGGGTTCTTCGGAAGAATTTGTACTGAAAGTGAGTTTTTTTTTCATCTCAGACTCTAATCCACTATTTATTTCCTCGTATTTTTATTTTCGTTTTTTTTCTATGTATTTATTGAATAAAGATCTCTCAGTTAAAATTGAACAAACATCGAATAAATCCTGGATAGAATGATACATATGTAAATATATACCAGTGATAACAGCAATGTTTACAATATGTATTCGTTACCATTTTGAATCACGCCTCAAAGGTTTTGTAGAGTTTTCACTACAGTTTCAGACATGGGAATATCTCCCTATTTAATGGGGAGTGTGGAATGCTCAATGCCAAACCAAACCGTTGAAATGATGAGTACTTGCGTCATACTCCAAAGGAGATGGGAAATGATCAGTAAGGCAATAATTTGCTCATGTTTTCCCGTGAACGATTCTGATGTCTCAAGTCAGGAAAATTCAGTTAACTGAACTGTGTTGATTGAAGTTCTGGTCCCAGCCTATTATGTATATTTTTCAACTTAAGATAATCTACAAGATTTTCTTCATTATCTTTTCTTTTTTTTTCTTTCCTCCGCATGCCACATTAGAAATTAGTTCAATTTTGCCGATTTATAAACATAAGGAAAACCCTCTTTGTGGATAACTCAAGTAATGTACAATAAGAATGATAATTATAATGAATATTATAAATTGAATTATGGAATATCAATGTGAAAATTAGCCGTTTCCACCCAGGGAACATTCGGCCTACATTGACGGAAAAGTTAGTGTTGTTGGTTGAAATTTATAATGTCGTCTCCCGATTCCGTCCTGGTCCAGGGTAACCAATTGTCGCCTTCAAGTCCATCTTGATCATCCAAATGTCCAGCCCCCACGGCTGATCAATAAAATGATCGCTTCGATCCAGGCCTTGCCTTATCCTACGTTGTGATTAGTATTGATCATAGGGCCGGCAATGATCAAATCGTCGTCGTCTATTTTCGTATCGGGCTGGTCCAAGTTGGATGATGAAGACGCCAGAGAAAGCAATAACTTGAATAAATATAAATGTTTTTATATATGTTACTTCGTACAACAAATGGTTAGTTTCGCCGTTAAAATTTAGCAGTTCGCATGCGGACAGTTATCGACTCAGCCCACTTATTAATTTAGACGTGACACTTTGGCTGGCTTGGCGAAGTTTGGCACAAGGCTGATGTCGGAGGTTCTCTTCAGCAGATAGTCACGTAAGGTTGTTCTCGTCCGGCGTCCGGAACAATTCTCTGTCGCTTCGACTCCTTTATATTTATTGACACTCATCAAAAACCAGCGTGGGGGCATGACGCGGTTGGGGAATTCGATATTTCTCTTACCTTCCAACAAGTACCCTTTTCTACTGTCTAGGTTCTGAAAATTAATTATATTCAAAATTTGAAAGATTCTCCCCTTACCGATGGATGGCCGTCACAGGTATCGATCCACCCCGATAACTATCTCCTCCTCTTATTGACAACTCACACCAACACTTTCCAATGGGTGCGGGCAATTCCTCCAACTTCTTCGATATTACATCTGCACCAATCAACTTGGCCACTCTCCGATCAATGCCTCTCGAATGCTTGACGTGGCTTTACTCTAAGGCCGTTAATCAAAAAGAATTATCGTTTCAAATTTTGCTCACGCAAAAGTTTTCTCATGTCAGTGTTTTGTTTTGTTCAGAATTAAGACACTGACCACATAGCTTCGTCTTCAGTCTTGTCAAGATCATTCCACAAAAGACTATCAACATTATCTTTGAATTTTGGTTTTAAATCAAATCCTATCCGTTTCTCTCTACTTATGATTTTAGTGACCAGTACTTTTAACGACGGGTCATCATTCAATTGTCAAAAAGATCCCCATGACCCTCTTGTGAAAATATCGGTTTAAGTAACTTTTCGGATTCCTGGTAATTAAGCTTTCCTTTAAAAAAAATATTAAAGAAATCTCCACTCTTTCTCTCGGTATATCCATTGTTCTATTCATTAAACCCTCTTTTTCATTTACCAAAGTTCTCTCGGTATATCCATCATTCTGACCATTAATCCTTCTCTTCATTTACCAGTGTTAAATAGTGTCACAATAAAATATTTTTATTAAACCGTTATTTAGCAGTTACTTCTGAAATTAGACGTCTCAAGCAAACAAGAACTTGATAGCGCTTTTTGATTTTGATGGAAACCCCTTCCAGTTGTCTTTGCCTTTGGTATTGTCTTAGCCACTTGATGATTTCATTATTTTCTCTTCGTTTTATATGTGAAGTTTTGTAGGTGGAGTGTTGTAACTAATCTTCTCACCTTAGTCGTTACCTTCACAAAGTTTCAGCTCTTGTTCCTTCCAACAGTCTTCATATGTCAAATGTATTTAAAACCCACCCCTTTATTCATTCCACATGGATAGACCGTTCTCATTCTGTTATCTACACCAGGGGAGATAACTGGCTTCTTTTAATTGTACACGGTTTATTCGTCCTTGTGGTATCACTTGACTAGAACCAGAATAGATGTCTTGTCACTAATACACCAGAGGAACTCATGACCTATACGTAATTCGTTTCATTTAACCAATGGTTTTTATGAAACCTCACTATATATCCCGCCTGGAAATCCAGTGGAAGATATTTGAAGCTTTAAACCCAATGCCATTTATGTGCATCTTCATTTAAACATGTGTATATAACTTTTACGGAACATTTCGCATAATTACATTAAATTTTTCCAGGTTCGGGTTAAAATCTTTTCCTGAAATAAAGGCTTCTATAGCGTGCTTATCTTTACGCTACGCCTACTTATGAGATTATTGACGCCTAAGATGGACGCTTTTTCTTTCAGCCGGTTTAGTGTTTCTGGGTTTTTCTCTGATTTTAAACTTTATATTACAAGGGGCGTTAACTAGCTTTTTCCCCACTTTACACATGATCGGTTAGGCCGGATGTCATTACCTCGTCCGTTGTAAAGCCGTCTATAATATTTATTTCTGAGAGGATTTGTGTGTGTGCGCGTGTGTGTGTGTGGACGATTTCTAATTTTAAAAGAATATAAATCAATACATTTCTACTGTAATGTTACTTAGTTAATTACGCCAGCACAATCCCGAAAAAAATAATAGTATCTATTCTGACAAAAGGTATTGCCACGTATTTGATATCGTCTAGACCAGTGATCGACACCTTAGGAACGCGTGCCACACGTGGCACGCCAAGCAATTTCCAATGGCACGCAGCCGCAAATGACATCACGAAGTCGGAAACAAAACCTACTACAACACAAAGAAGATATTTAGCTGTTTCAAAACTGCTCACTCGTTGGGCTCCAATTAATAATAAAAACTTATAAAACAGTTTCTTTCTATTAATGTGGTTTACATATTATCGTATATATTACTATATAAAATATATTGTAGAACAGGTATACTGACTTTGACTTGTATAGAAATACGTATACTGTTGGCAGACTGGATGACTTTAAAACCCTAAGTCGGTACATACCAAAAGGTTGCCGACCCTTGCTCTACTCCACGACAGCCTCCAATATAAATACCTCAGTCTTTCAATTAAAATAAAAAGATCTCATATGTAATAATTACACCAATATATCATTACATTTGTACTATTTTTTAAGTTGTTTACACACTAATTCAATCTATTCTTTACAGTTGACTATTGTGAAAAGAAACCTTGTTTGAATGGTGCAAGGTGTACAAATAAAAGGAATACCTACCATTGTGTATGTAAGGAAGGATTTGAAGGAATTCGTTGCGAAATTCGTGAGTAGATTTTATATTTCATACTTGTTGGAGTAGAAATAAAATTTTTAAAGAATAAAACCATTTAAAGACATTTTTAATGTTGAACAAAGATTTTCCTATTTGTATCCTCATTTTAGTTATTTTTATTACAATATTTCGGCCAACTGAACTTCTTCCATGAATCTGCCGTGTCGAATTAACCGAGTAGCAAACTTAAATGCTATGGGCCCTGCATTTTCGATGGCTCTGCCTTTTCAATGACCTTGCATTTTCAAAGGTTCACAATTTCATGAGCCATGTATTAAATACTTTCAAGCTGTTTTGTGAAATCGGCATCTTACCACCTGTCAATGTTAATGTATACATGTCAGGGGAAATGCATTTTCAATTATTTATCATTTAAGGTAATATTACATCGAAACTGTAAAATCTACCCAAATATCTTGGGACAATATTTGCATTAGATTTTTTGGGATTGGTTTACAAAACTGTTAGAACATAAATGTTTATTTGTTTTATAAGCGCTAACACTAAACTAGCAAGTAAATTATAATTTCATATTTACGTGAATTTTTTTAAATTTAGTACACTAAATATATTATATGTTAAAGAACCCGTACTAACATTTCAGCACTTGAATATCCGTCATACTGAATAACATTCAGGAAATGTTAAATAGCCACTTTTTTACATTTCTACTAAGAATGCATATTATTTTCAACCTTTGTTCTTGTCCTTTCTTAAATCTCGTGAAACACTTTTGTTGTCGTTCTTCTTTCGTAAGTAAGTCAATAAACAGATAAACTTGCACATCTTGCATTTAAATCTACTAAACCATAAATTTTACTAGAAGTGGCATGAGTAATAATTGAAAAAGTAAGAATTGTAAATATGATTCAAATGCGGATATGTTCGTTTTTATATACATGACTTTATTCCATTTAATTTTTCACAGCAAACCATTGTGCGAAGGAGCCATGCAAAAATGGAGGCGAATGCATAAACAAACATGAAGGGTTTCTTTGTAAATGTAAACGAGGGTTCTTCGGAAGAATTTGTACTGAAAGTGAGTTTTTTTTTTTTTCATCTCAGACGCTAATCCACTATTTATTTCTCGTATTTTTATTTTCGTTAATTTTCTATGTATTTATTGAATAAAGATCTCTCAGTTAAAATTGAACAAACATCGAATGAATCCTGGAAAGAATGTTACATATGTAAATATGACCAGTGATAACAGCAATGTTTACAATATGTATTCGTTGCCATTTTGAATCACGCATCAAAGGTTTTGTAGAGTTTTCACTACGGTTTCAGACATGGGAATATCTCCCTATTTAATGGAAAGTGTGGAATTCTCAATGCCAAACCAAACCTTTGAAATGATGAGTACTCGCGTCATACGCCAAATGAGATGGGAAATGATCAGTAAGGCAATAATTTGCTCATGTTTTCCCGTGAACGATTCTGATATCTCAAGTCAGGAAAATTCAGTTAACTGAACTGTGTTGATTGAAGTTCTGGTCCCAGCCTATTATGTATATTTTTCAACTTAAGATAATCTACAAGATTTTCTTCATTATCTTTTTTTTACTTTCCTCCGCACGCCACATTAGAAATTAGTTCAATTTTGCTGATTTATAAACATAAGGAAAACCCTCTTTGTGGATAACTCAAGTAATGTACAATAAGAATGATAATTATAATGAATATTATAAATTGAATTATGGAATATCAATGTGAAAATTAGCCATTTTCACCCAGGGAACATTCGATCTACATTGACGGAAAAGTTAGTGTTGTTGGTTGAAATTTATAATGTCGTCTCCCGATTCCGTCCTGGTCCAGGGTAACCAATTGTCGCCTTCAAGTCCATCTTGATCATCTAAATGTCCAGCCCCACGGCTGATCAATAAAATGATCGCTTCGATCCAGGCCTTGCCTTATCCTACGTTGTGATTAGTATTGATCATAGGGCCGGCAATGATCAAATCGTCGTCGTCTATTTTCGTATCGGGCTGGTCCAAGTTGGATGAAGACGCCAGAGAAAGCAATAACTTGAATAAATATAAATGTTTTTATATATGTTACTTCGTACAACAAATGGTTAGTTTCGCCGTTAAAATTTAGCAGTTCGCATGCGGACAGTTATCGACTCAGCCCACTTATTAATTTAGACGTGACACTTTGGCTGGCTTGGCGAAGTTTGGCACAAGGCTGATGTCGGAGGTTCTCTTCAGCAGATAGTCACGTAAGGTTGTTCTCGTCCGGCGTCCGGAACAATTCTCTGTCGCTTCGACTCCTTTATATTTATTGACACTCATCAAAAACCAGCGTGGGGGCATGACGCGGTTGGGGAATTCGATATTTCTCTTACCTTCCAACAAGTACCATTTTCTACTGTCTAGGTTCTGAAAATTAATTACATTCAAAATTTGAAAGATTCTCCCCTCACCGATGGATGGCCGTCACAGGTATCGATCCACCCCGATAACTATCTCCTCCTCTTATTGACAACTCACACCAACACTTTCCAATGGGTGCGGCAATTCCTCCAACTTCTTCGATATTACATCTGCACCAATCAACTTGGCCACTCTCCGATCAATGCCTCTCGAATGCTTGACGTGGCTTTACTCTAAGGCCGTTAATCAAAAGAATTATCGTTTCAAATTTTGCTCACGCAAAAAGTTTTCATGTCAGTGTTTTGTTTTGTTCAGAATTAAGACACTGACCACATAGCTTCGTCTTCAGTCTTGTCAAGATCATTCCACAAAAGACTATCAACATTATCTTTGAATTTTGGTTTTAAACCAAATCTTATCCGTTTCTCTCTACTTATGGTTTTAGTAACCAGTACTTTTAACGACGGGTCATCATTCAATTGTCAAAAAGATCCCCACATTACCCTCTTGTGAAAATATCGGTTTAAGTAACTTTTGTGATTCCTAGTAATTAAGCTTTCCTTTAAAAAAAATATTTAAGAAATCTCCACACTTTCTCTCGGTATATCCATCGTTCTGTCCATTAATCCTTCTCTTCATTTACCAGTGTTAAATAGTGTCACAATAAAATATTTTATTAAACCTTTATTTAGCAGTTACTTCCGGAAATAAGACGTCTCAATCACACTAGAACTTGATAGCGCTTTTTGATTTTGATGAAAACCTTCTTCCAGTCGTTTTGCTTTTGGTATTGTTTTCACCGCTTTTTGATTTCATTATTTTCTCTTCGTTTTATATGTGAAGTTTTGTAGGGGGGGGCTAATCTTTTCACCTTGGTCATTACCCTCACAAAGTTTCAGCTCTTGTTCCTTCCGACAGTCTTCATATACCTAAAATATATCAAACCCACCCCTTTATTCATTCCACATGGATAGATCGTTCTCATTCTGTTGTCTACACCAGGGCAGATAACTGGCATCTTTTAATTGTACACGGTCAATTCGTCCTTGTGGTATCACTGGACTAGTACCAGAATAGATGTTATGTGACTAATACACCAGAGGAACTCATGACCGATACGTAATTCGTTTCATTTAACCAATGGTTTTTATCAACTTCACTATAAATCCCGCCTGCAAATCCTATGGAATATATTTGAAACTTTAAATCCAAGACCATTTATGTGCATCTTCTTTAAACATGAGTATATAACTTTTACAGGACATTTCGCATAATTACATTAAATTTTTCCAGGTTCGGGTTAAAATCTTTTCCTTAAATAAAGGCTTCTATAGCGTGCTTATCTTTACGCTACGCCTACTTATGAGATTATTGACCCCTAAGATGGACTCTTTTTCTGTCAGCCGGTTTTGTGTTTCAAGGTTTTTCTCTGATTTTAAACTTTATTTTACAAGGGACGTTAACTAGCTTTTTCCCCACTTTACACATGATCGGTTAGGCCGGATGTCATTACCTCGTCCGTTGTAAAGCCGTCTATAATATTTATTTCTGAGATGATTTGTGTGTGTGCGCGTGTGAGTGTGGATGATTTCCAATTTCAAAAGTATATAAATCAGTACATTTCTACTGTAATATTACTTAGTTAATTACGCCAATAATAAAAACTTTAAAAAAAGGTTTAATTACAGTTTCTTTCTATTAATGTGGTTTACATATTATTGTATATATTACTATATAAAATATATTATAGAAACGATATATTGACCTTGACTTGTATAGAAATACATATACTGTTGGCAGACTGAATGACTTTAAAACCCTAAGTCGGTACATACCAAAAGGTTGCCGACCCCTGCTCTACTCCACGACAGCCTCCAATATAAATACCTCAGTTTTTCTATTAAAATGAAAAGATCTCATATGTCATAATTACACCAATATATCATTACATTTGTACTATTTTTTGTAAGTTGTTGACGCACTAATTCAATCTATTCTTTACAGTTGACTATTGTGAAAAGAAACCTTGTTTGAATGGTGCAAGGTGTACAAATAAAAGGAATACCTACCATTGTGTATGTAAGGAAGGATTTGAAGGAATTCGTTGCGAAATTCGTGAGTAGATTTTATATTTCATACTTGTTGGAGTAGAAATAAAATTTTAAAGAATAAAACCATTTAAAGACATTTTTAATGTTGAACAAAGATTTTTCCTATTTGTATCCTCATTTTAGTTATTTTTATTACAATATTTCGGCCAACTGAACTTCTTCCATGAATCTGCCGTGTCGAATTAACCGAGTAGCAAACTTAAATGCTATGGGCCCTGCATTTTCGATGGCTCTGCCTTTTCAATGACCTTGCATTTTCAAAGGTTCACAATTTCATGAGCCATGTATTAAATACTTTCAATCTGTTTTGTGAAATCGGCATCTTACTACCTGTCAATGTTAATGTATACATGTCAGAGGAAATGCATTTTCAATTATTTATCATTTAAGGTAATATTACATCGAAACTGTAAAATCTACCCAAATATCTTAGAACAATATTTGCATCGCATTTTTCTGGTTTAGTTTACTAAACTATTAGAACATAAATGTTTATTTGTTTTATAAGCACTAACAGTAAACTAGCAAGCAAATTATAATATTATATTTACATGATTTTTAAAAATTTAGTACCCATGTTAAAAAACCCGTACTAACTTCATTCAGCACTTAAGTATCTGTGATACTGAATAACCTTTAGGGAATTTTAAATAGCCACTTTTTTTACATTTCTACTAAGAATGCATATTATTCTTAACCTTACAACTCGAACAACACTTTTGTTGTCGCTCTTCTTTCGTAACTGAATCAATAAACCGATTGACTTTATCATCTTGCAATTAAAACTGCAAACCCACAACTTTTACTAGAAGTGACATGCTTAATAATTGAAAAAATAAGCATGGTGAATATGATTCAAATGCAGATATGTTCATTTTTATATACATGACTTTATTTCATTTAATTTTTCGCAGCAAACCATTGTGCGAAGGAGCCATGCAAAAATGGAGGCGAATGCATAAACAAACACGAAGGGTATTTTTGTAAATGCAAACAAGGCTTCTTCGGAAGAATTTGTTCTGAAAGTGAGTTTTTTTTTTCTCAGAATCTAATCCACTATTTTTCTCTTTAAGTATTGAGTAAACATCACATTTTTAAAAATTGAATCCCTGAAAGAATTATCAATATATAAATATGGCCCATTATAACTAAAAGGATTAGATTTATTCATCATAATTTTGAATCGCCAGAGAAAGTTTTTTAGTTCTATTTTTTTAACATTTCACCGCCAGTAAGGAAATAAAGCTACTAAGGTGCAAGGGGTTTGTTGAGTGTTAGAAAGTATGAGAAGGAAAAAAAACACTATTGAAGAGAGGGAATAACAAAAGAACATGGACGAAGAAGACAAAAGCTAACGATTTATAGTGTATTTAAATTTTTTGAGGCTTAAAGTTGACTGGGAAGCAAGAAGCCGAAAAAGAGTTTCACAAGCTAGATAGAAGAAACTGTTAGCATAGAACTTACGGTTACATCTAACTATTTCAAATGTAAAATGATGAGACCTTGCCGCCAATCTAGTACTGCGCTTAAATTCATGAAGTCTATGTACTATGAAGGACATTTCATAAGAATAATTACCATGAAAGAATTCATAGAAAAAACTCAGGGAAGCTACATTATGGCGGTGGGAAAAGCAACAAGCGTAGATACCAGGTCAGGACCAATAAAATTGCAAATTCTTCTTCGGATTTTATCAAGAATCTCTAAATATATAGCAGGAGCACCAGACATGATTTGACAGCAATTTTCAAAGCAAGAACGAATGGCAGACTTATAAATATGTAAGAAAAATCCTGGCAAAAACAATGTCTAGCACGAAACATGGAAGCAACTTTGCTAGCAGAAAACCTAACATTTGATTCAATTTAATCTTTCCACTTCATGTCAGCGGAAAGCGTTAGTCCGGGAAGTCTCAACGAGTCACTCTCCTGGAGATTAGCACCAGCCATGCTGATGGAAGAAAAACGGTTTCTCTCAAATAATTAAAAGTGAGGCGTTAAAATTAAAAACGCACCAGTTAACAACAGAATGTCGGTCTTTTTTTATCAGCTTCCATTTTGATCTTATCAAACCGCTCATATTTACTATTAAGACAGGAATAAAGGATTGTGTCATTGGTATAGATACTGAGTTGAGAACTATTGCGCTCAGGAAGCTCATTGATGAAAATTAATAAACAACATAGATCCAAAGATAGAGACTTGTGGGACGCTTGCATTAATGTAAAACGGTCTAGAAGACTGACCGTTCAAGAAAATTTTCATTTCGCGATTCAATAAGAAAGATTAAATCGGTTCAAAAATTTGTCCAGAAATACCATAACCTTTCAACTTGTGAAGAAGACCAATATGCCAAATCCTGTCAAATATCTTGATAGGCTCCTTCAGCAATAATCGTTAATCAGCGGTTGACCCCGAGAAACGAAAGCCATATTGCTTATCTGAAAGAAAACCCCACGAGATGACATGCTTTAATAATTCAAAGTTGATTAGAGCATCTAGTTCTTTGCCCAAAACAGGTAGGAGGTTAATAGGCCGATAGTTAAAAGGATCAGATGGTTCGCCTGAGTTCTTAAAGACAGGAACTACAGAAGAGGATTTACAACAAGCAAGAACGATCATGACGCTTTTTGTACAGTTTGGAGAGAACAGAAGACAGTTCGGGAACACCTTACTTAAGAACTATTGCAGGGATATCATCAAGCTCACATGCATTGAGGGGGTTTTGTAGAGTTTTTCACAACTGTTTCATATATGAGAATAGACCCCTATATAATGGGGGGGTGGAATTCTCAATACCAAACCAAACCATTGAAGAAAGAAGCATTCCCGCCATGCTCCAGAAAGGTGGGAAGCGAGCTTTGAGGCATAGAGGACGCTGTGAAAATTCCGATAATATAATAATATTCGATGTGTTTGATTGAATTTCTGGTTCCGGTCTATTCTCTATTTGTTTCAACTTAATATAAGTATACAAAGCCTTCTTTAATATCTTGCTTTTGGCGAAAAGCCACAATAGAAATTAGATCAATTTTGATAATTTATGAACATATCAGAAACTCTATTTGGGGACAAATCAAGTAATACACAATATGAATAGTAATTATAATGAAGATTATAAATTGAATTATGAAATGTTAATGTTAAAATTATCCGTTTCCATCCAGGTAACATTAGGCATTCATTGACTGAAAAGCTAGTGTTGCTGATGGTTGATATTTATAAAATAAAATTAAACTTCCCAAACCCACTGAAATTGAATAGCTCTTTTTAAATTTGATGAAAATCTTCTTCCAGTCGTTTGCTTTTGGTATTGTGGAATGTTAACCGCTTGATTATTTCATTTTTTTTCTTCTACTTACATGTGCTATGAAATTTTGTAGGGGTGGGATATAGTCTCCTTACCTTGGTTGCTGCCCTTCCAACGTTTCTGCTCTTGTATCTTCCAACTGTTTTCAGGTGTCTATCGTATTTCAAACGTAACCACATGGATAGAGTGTTCACAGTTTGTTACCAATACAAGGGGAGATAACTCGTATTCTACGTGTTCTTGTTACATGACTTTTTTCTTCTTCTTTTTTTTAATCATTTCACCACAAGCAAGTCGGGAATGCCACTAGTACGCAAGGGGTTACAGAGAGAGAAAGTGATTGATAAAACTAGGTAAAGGTGGGTTTGAGGAAAGGATAAAATAAGAACAGAGTTCAAAACAACAGAAGATGGCGATTGATGTTGCATTTAAATTTTTGAAGATTTTGAAACAGGTAAACGGAAAGGAGTTCCACAGGTAGGAAGTCCGATAAAATAAACTGTTAGGATAGAAATGGCGGTTACATTTAACTATTTCAATAGTAAAAGTTTGGGTTCGAAATGCCAATCTAGTAGCACGCTTAAATTCATATAGTCGAGGCACCAGGTAAAAAAAAAAAAATCTCGTCAGAGCAATTGCCATGAAAATATTTGTAGAAAAAACACTAATATCAGTATAGAAATTATCTCTTTTAACTCATTTTTCACGTCTCTATTTGATCTATTAAGGGAGACGTTTTTAAAATCAGTGCTCTTGAAGCCAAATATGTCACTAACAACTGAAACAAAACAATACCTAATATATTTAGGAGAAAGTTCATATTGAATATTGCTGTCACTTCTGGTCTGGTGTTTTTGCTATGCATCTAGAGGTTCTTGACAAAATCCGAAGAAGAATCTGTCATGTTATTGGTCCTGACCGGGCATCGCGGCCTCAGTCACTTTCTCACCACGTTAACGTAGTTTCTCAGTGCCTTTTCTATGAATATTTTCATAGAAACTGTTGTGATAAGCTTTCCTCTTTATTACCTCGACTTTACAAATTTATTCGCTGTACTAGATTGGCATCGAGGTCTTATCATTTTACAGTTGAAATTACTAGATATAATAATTTCTTCTCTAGCACTTCTCACTTGTGGAACTCTTTTCCAGTTTATTGCTTTCCAGACAACTTTGATCTTCAAAACTTTAAATGCAATGTCAATCGTTATCTTCTGTCTTCTAAATTCCTGTTCTTTTATTGTTCTCTCTTCTTAATGCTGTTTTTTTCTCGTATTCTCTAACACTCTGTAAACCCCTTGCGTCTTAGTGGTTTTATTGCCTTGTTTCGATGAATGATTTTTTTAAAATTAAACTTTATAAACATGAAAGCAAAATAGTGCTATATTTATCTAGTCTACGATAGCCTCCCATATAAATATCTAAGTCTTTTACAGTATTTACATTAGTCGGACTATTGTCCTCATCTTTGTCGCCATATTTGTCACAACGTTTCGGCCTCAAGGACACATGGCACAGTGGATAAAGGCGTTGGTTAGATCCAGTGACAGACCCAAAGAAGGTGAGTTCAATTCCTGGTTAAGGCAGTGGAGAACTTTCAGAGGGAAAATTAGCAGGAGATAACTGATAACTGACATCCATCAAACATGGCACGTGGAATTAGAACAGTCTACCCCAGCGATCGAAATAAAGGGTTCAGTTCGAAATTCCAACCACCTGAAGAAGGCCGGAGCGTACAACGGCCGAAACGTTGTGACAAATATGGCGACAAAGATGAGGACAATAGTCCGACTAATGTAAATACTGTACATAATACCTCATCTCAGAAATATAGACAAACTCTAAGTCTTTTAAAATAAAAAGATGTCATATGTAATAATTAAACCAATATATCATCACATATGTACTATTTTTTAAGTTGTTTACACACTAATTCAATCTATTCTTTACAGTTGACTATTGCGAAAAGAAACCTTGTTTGAATGGTGCAAGGTGTACAAATAAAAGGAATACCTACCATTGTGTATGTAAGGAAGGATTTGAAGGAAGGCGTTGCGAAATTCGTGAGTAGATTTTATATTCCATACTTGTTGGAGTAGAAATTAACCTTTACAAGAATAAAACCTTTTAATATTTTTTATTGTTGAACAAGGGTTCTGCTATATTTGCATCCTCATCTTAGTTGTTTTTATCACAATATTTTTGGCCAATTGAACTTCCTGCATGAATCCGCAGGGCCGGATTAACTTAGTAGCAAAACAAACAGATGCTATGGGCCTCGCATTTTTGAGTGTTACACATTAAATACTTCCAAGTTATCTGGTGAAATCGGCTTATTACAATCTGGTAATGTTAATGTTAACATGGCGAGTGATCTGTAACTTTCATTATTTATCTTTTCAAGTAGCATTATATTGAAGCTCTAAAATCTACTCAAGTATTTTATGAGAACATCTGCATGTATTTTTTGGAGGGGGGTTGTTTATTATATTGATAGAAGTTAAATATTTACCTGTCTTATAAGACCTATCACTACGCTCTCAAATGCTTCTGGAGATTTTCGAGGAGCATAGAACCACCTCTTCACTGTTGTAGGTATGATTTCACTTCACAGCACATCATTCAATTCCCTTAGTTAATAGAAATATAAGTATGAGTTAGATAGTTATAAACGATACAAATAAAGCGTGAAAAGAAGCATAGCTCGTTTGTTTTTGTTTAGAAAAGATTGATGAACTCATCAATCGCAATCGTAACATAACATGGCTAGTATAGTGTCTGTTGTGTCGGAAACCTACCACCCCTCTTGAAGATGAACTTGTCTGCGTCTGTGAGCAAAGACTTTAAATAGTGGCATGTCAGTTGACATGGGGGGGAGCCAGATAGACAGAGAAGTTTTTAGCTGAGCTAGTTATTGACTACTCAGGCGTTTTCTGTACCTTTTTACCAACCTATTAAAACCTTTTTTATTGTTACGTGTTATTTGGCGTTTGTCTCTACTAACTCCAAATCAACATCATAACAGTGTCAAAGGAAATTACACATCTGGATTAGTGATCGTCTTCTACATACATTAATTAAGAAACCATTGATTTGACTGAAAACTCTTTTGTCCTTCATGCATGGTTGTCAGCAAAAGAGTCAGACCAATGTTTGAGCTACATATTAGGGACGTCAAAATCATGCAGATAAAGAAATTCAGCTCTCAGAATAGTGGGATAACTGACAACGGAAAATGTGACACCGAAATCCGAAGACGCATAAGGATAGACAAAAAATTCCTTCCGGAAAGTAAACAAAGAAATAAGAAAATTTCATTAGAAATGCAGGAAGATTAGTGAATTAATATGCCATATCTATATCCCAATATGGGAATTAAACTTAAACAATTGCCTGTAAGAGTTGAACATTAAGCATTGCGACAAGAAGTAATCATTTTTCCCTATTACAACAGATTATCACTCCTGAACACGAATATTAAAACGTATAATGTTTTTAATTAAATTCTATGAAAGTTAATAGGTGGTCCAGTTTGCTATCTAAATTCGTTGTAAACCGATCTCCCTATGGAAGCCAAAACAAAAGATGCTCATACGACGTGATTTCTTCAAATTGGCTTACGGCCATATCATGTTGAAACACCGGTTCCTGCACCGTCAATGAAGTTAAGCAACGTCGAACCTGGTCAGTACCTAGATGGGTGACCGCTTGGGAATACCAGATGCTGTAGGTATGCGGAATTAATAGGAGAGCCGTGTTCCAATTCCCGTTGGGTTTCCTTACGCACAAATACCCTTGGGAAAGGTATGAATTCACCTCTTCTTTACCCTGAGTTATGAGTTAATTAGTAAGACTTGTATTACTAAACCCTTATCACCAAAGAAACGAAAGTTTTACAATGTAAAAAAAATTTCTGACTTTAATCAAACTGAAAATGGTTGAATAGCCAGAGAAAACGAATCAATGATTCTTAAATTAAAACAAAATGGAAATATTTTGAAATTCGTAATGTTTCATCGATATGAGAAAAAGTACTTCAGATTTACAAATTTCAACTTTTGAAAAATCACATGGTATGAACATATTTTACTTTGCTTTTCGTAGAAGGATCAATTCCTTCCCATTTTTTTTCGTGGTCTGGAGTGCTTAATCTAGAGTAATATTTAAAAAAATTAAAATAATGATTATTTCTGGTTAAAATACCTATTGTCCAATTCCATCCAATTTCCTTTCAGATCGATTTGTTTTTTATGTCTTATCAACCCTTTGTGAGTTATTTAAAGCCGAAACATATATTGTAAGAATAAATCTCTTTTTGCGAGTAAATATCGTATTAGCAATATTTTTTAATTAAGAATAACGATGATTTTCACCCATGAGTGAGGTGAGATGGATTCACACATTTCTCAAGGGTATTTGCGCTTAAATTTAATGAAACAAACCCAACTGGAACCTGAATTCAGCTCTTTGATTTCTCAGTTTGAACCACTATCTTTTACACCGGCCGCACATCCAATTACAGATGAAAAATAAACACGAAGTTACAGAGATATGATTTTATACAACAGATGCTGTAACTGCATGGAATGAGCATGTGAATAATGAGGAAGTTTTCAAAAAATGGTAGCTAATGGACAATTATACTTAAAAATCAGAGACAGTTGCAATTTCTGCGACATAAAATGAGGAAAGACGGCTTGAAGAATTTAACACTCGCAAGACATTGTGAAGGCAGAAAAGGCAGAGGGAAACATCGAGTAACCTACCTAACGAGCTTTTTGTAAATAGATGGCAGGTCTGGAACAAGGATAGATGGTAACGACACAAATATTGCTTAGGGTGACGAAGCTGTGGAGAGTCATGATCGACTAGGTTCTGAAGGGACGCATCATATAAAAGAAGTGGAAAAATTAATGTATTTAAATAATCGACTGTTTTTTGTTTTTTTTTTTCCTACATATTGAAGGTGATTTGTTTTTGATTTTCGTTGATAAACTTGGATTAGGACAGGAATACTCCAAGTTTATAGAAAAATATATTCTCATTCACACGGCTGTATTTTTAAAAAATAAAATTTAGTAAAAACTCAGCGAAAATATTAAGTTTGGTTTCGTTGTTTTCTTACAATCTAAAATATTTTTCTGGCTTTAAGTAACCCTCAAACGATTGATAATCCATAAAAAAAACAAAACCCTTTGATAATAATAGCATGCCATGATTTCACTTAACTGGTCCAGAGCTTGTCTGTGCAATACCAGATACGATTGCAATCTGATAGATGTTATTATGTTTAGCAACTCTTTTGACATTCTTCAAATGTTTGTTTAACTATTCCTCTTTTGTTGTTCTGAGCACTTTGCTACATTGCTTTATCCTTTTAAAAATGTTCTCATTTGTGGGAAACTCTTTGGTCAGAGGAACAGTTACATCATTGTTGGCAGATATCACGTGCTATCACTGAACTAGGATTCTCTCAGTAGTTTTTTGAATCACACGATCTCTTTCCCAGTAGCTGACATTTCGCCCGTCAGCTGGCCCCACCATTCTGTTCCCTAGGCAACATTTTATAAACATGCAATTGGCCATTATCAAGACTGAAGAAAACTGTGGTAAATGATTCTTTCATTTGATATGTTTATTATACTGTGCATGTGTCTTTATATGTCTCTTCTCAAGAGAAAAATAAATCAAGCAAACAAGAAAGAAAGAAAGAAAGAAAGAAAGAAAGAAAGAAAGAAAGAAAGAAGGAAAAGTTACTTATAGAATTAATTAAATGTTTAAAAGCTAAAATTAAATAAAGAAAAAAAATTTTAAGTTGGAAATTGCAAAAAAAAGTAACTTAAAAGCGGGATCGAAAATAAAATTCATGCACAAATAATTGAGCTTTTCAGGCTATATTCCTTGTTTTTTATTATAATTTTCAAAATAAAATAAAATAAAACAAATTTGTGTCATTGTTACTGTTAACCCCAAACTTCTTTGTATCAAAAACTGTCGCAACACAAAAAAAGAGACAGAAGAATGGAAGAGGTCAATAAAGAGAGATAACTCTTGACTTTGCGGTTATCTCCCTTTGACTGTAAATAGCATTTTTTTGTTTTGTTTTGTTTTGTTTCGTTTTGTTTTTTTCATTGGTATTAAAATAAATGAATAAATAAATAAATAAATAAATAAATATAAACCTCAAGCATTAATAAAATTAATATTAAACTAAGAAAATTATAATGTGGGTATGACAAAAACTTAAAAACGGGATTAAAAATCAAATTTATACAAAAGTGAGTGAGTTTTTCATGTGACATTTCTCTCTTTTTATTATTTATTAACAAATGGAAAAGAAAAAAAAATGTCAACTGTATTTATTCTGGCCAGATACCAACCTAGAATTTATACCCTCTCAATATGGTTTGGATTTCGGAGATTTTCCTTTTCCTAGATATTCTCCCTTCACTACAACTAAGGAGATCCATATCTATTCTCCGTCGCAAGTTTTAAATTAGTTTTCCTTCTCTTTGATGATGGACTGCCCTCCCACGTTAAGGAGCCCCATCTACTCTAAAAGTAATTGAATATATTTGCAGGAATATTTATGTTAAATTTTATACATGTGGCTTTATTTATTTTATTTTTAACAGCAAACCATTGTGCGCTGAAACCATGCAAAAATGGAGCCGAGTGCATCAACAGAGACAGGGGATTTTTCTGTAAATGCAAACAAGGTTTCTTTGGAAAAACTTGTTCTGAAGGTAAGTTTGTTTTTTATTACAGAATCACATTCATTTTCTTCTCATATTTTTCTTCTTTTGCTCTCTGCATTTACTGACTAATGATCTCTTCGTTAGAATTGGGCAGATATGATGTTGTGGGTTCCATCACTTGATTTTACTAATAAAAACTGTCGCTAGGTGTCGCTCCTTAAGCCTATAAATAGGGAATTATATTCTTAGTCATTATCTCTCCTCTTTCATAACTCCGGATTTAAGTTGTAGTCGCACGTGAAAAAAAAAGTGTTGCTTACTGGGGAATGTTCACTTTTAATGTAATACTTTTCTATCGGACTTCTCTTACGCACATTCCACAATCACAAACTTTCTAATTTAAATATTTTCTATGTAATTAGTCTTTAAATGTTTTCTTCTTTTATTGTCATTGCATACTTTTCTCAATACATACATTGTTGTTTGTTTTATATACTGTTTTGTGTTATTCATTTATTACTCGGACTCATATACCAGGAGACACGTGCTTTCAACATAAATACAACAAGTATTCTCGCAACAAACTAAATCCTGGAAAGAATTATTTGATTAGTCTGGCACAAGATCAAACTCACGAGCAAAAATGTGACGACCTGGACAAATAAATTGAATATATATAAACATACTCATTATTTTCCACTACTGTTTTAAATACGGGAATGGTTCACTATTTGAGGGTGGGAGTTGCCGAGTACTAACCCAAACCCTTCTCGTGACATGATCAAAAAAGGTGAGACCAATGGCGTATCTTCTCTGAAACTAATCAAGCTGAAGCTTAAGGGCTCTTAAACTCACTGAAGCAACTTTTTGATGAGTGAGTTTTTCAACAAAATCAATGATTTTTTATTTTTGCTTTTCTTAGTTTTTTTTTATTAAAATATGACCATTTTAGTGATAGAATCATAAACCAATGGGTTGAAGAAGTTAATGTTAGCCTTAAAATATGTTACAATACCAATTTCATATGGCCTCAAAATTCCCCTATAATTTGTCAAATTTCAAAATTTTCTTGGGAGCTTGTAGTGCCCGAACCTTCTGCTGGATGAGCTCGTTGATCTTACCAGAATCTATTCATAGGCTACATTTTGGTAGTTGGATCCTCAACTCTATTGTTGCTGGTTGCAAAAGGGCTGCCATATCTGTTGGAGCTTCAAGAACCCCAAAATGTATGTCGGCCACTGGTTATGACAAGTGCATTCAGTAGACTAAGAATTAAAAGTCCGATAAAATTAATTTCACTTTTAAAAACTGAAATAAATGTTATCAGACTTTTAATTCTTAGTCTATTTTGCTTAATAAAACTTCAACTATCTAAACAAAAAAATAAAACATTGCATTGTTTTACTACCGTGAAAACTTGTAAATTGAAAAACTGAAAAAAAAGGCCATTTTTGAACTTTAAATAAAGTTTCTGCATGTAAAAAAAAATATATTAAATTTCAATTTTCTTTTAAATTTCCGTTCCATATTTCCGGAAAAAATGTCGTTGATTTTCTGTCGGTAAATGCTGCCATCCCACTGTGGGAAATTTCATCACTTTTGATACGAGGTGCGGACGTTTTTGTTAATGCTACTGGTACATTTGACCCGCAAACAATATTTGGTGCACTCATGTGAGTCCGGGTAAAATAAGGGAAAAAACCCAATAAATTTAAAACAAATGACAATTAATGCATGTATGAACAAAGTTAATTGCGTGTGTACACAATTTTAAGAATTGTGAGTTCAATACCTGGTTAAGCCAGTGGAGAACTTGGAGACGGGAATTAACAGGAGATAACTGATAACTGACATCCATTAAAGACATGGCACGTGGAACTAGAACAGTCTACCCCATTGAGCGAAATAAAGGATTCAGTTCGACATTCCAACCACTTGAAGAAGGCCGGAGCGTACAACGGTCGAAACGTTGTAATAAACATGACGACAAAGATGAGAAATTGTTTTATATTTAATTTTCAGAAAGATTTTGATCATCTACTTCAAATCCTTCTTAATATTAAAATTTCATTCCAATTCCAGTTGATTTCTGCAGAAACCATCCTTGCAAAAACGGAGGAACATGTATCAACCATGAAGAAGGGTATATATGTAAATGCAGACCTGAAGACGAAGGAAAGAACTGCGTGAAAAGTAAGTAATGAAATCATTTGTAATTACAACTATATCTATACACAGGACCGGCTCAAGGTACTGGCAACTCCAGCAGTCACCCAGGTTGCCATCACGCCACCATATCATGTGTTTGGGATCTTCCAAAACTAAAGCTTATAAAAAAAACATACTTGCAATCATTTATGACTCAAGACAGATTAAATTCTTTGGCTATTTTGTCAATAGAAAATGATCTTGTAAAGAAGATGGGTGCAGAAAGTGCCATGAAAAGATTTTCAGATCTAAAGTCTCGAAAAATCTTTTAGGTAGGATAACAAATGTTTTCTTTAGCTTGTATTAAGTTGTATATAAACTAATTATTCTACATTTTCAGTTTTTCTACTTGAGAAAACTAGAAAAAAAAAATTACATTTGTAAGTTCAGCTTATTACGATTATGAATATATGCTCGTGACCGTGACGTCAAATTAATAATTTCAATGTAAGGGAGGTAACTTCGTTAACAATTGGATAAATAAGAAAGGATAGTGTAACCTGGATATAAGAGAGTTGTCGGGACCGGAGAAGAAGTCTCTTATATCCGGGTTTCTCTTATATCCGGGTTTGGTCTATTTTGTTTAGGTAAGTATGGGCTCTAATTTGGGACCAGAGAAAATCTCTCTTATATCCGGGTTTCTCTTATATCCGGGTTACACTGTATTTGTTTTTAAACTATTAGATGTAATTTAGATATTTTTTTTTAAATTATGTACTATAAGTATTTCAGATTATCTGTACTATATTTATAATTAATTTTGTTAAGTGTTGGTCTTAAATTTTTAATAAAAATAGCTTCGTTTCGGCTTATTACTTTCTTGATGAAGTATACAGGTATTGTCAACTAATATGCTTCTAAATTATTGGGCAATAGATGATGAATCATTTCAGTGAGAGTGAGCCTTCTAGTTAACGTATTTGTCGTTACAATCACGAGCATATTCACAATCGTAATAATTCAACCACAAAGAATTGCTCTTAAAACAATTTTAAAATCAGCGTTTGTGTCATGAAAACTTAATCGTGATTACGAAAGGGTCTTATTGAAGATAAGTAAGCACAGCATGTCTAAATTGCTTAATCAGACATGTTTAAATGAAAATATGCTGTCAAAATATACAGAATGTACATATATAATTCGTTAATAAATTGCCTTTCTCTGCGTGTGCCGAATAGCCTAGGGGTAAGTGTCTCCGGCTGATGTCAAAACGGTAGAGTTTTCGATCCCAGCTTGCAGCAAACGGATGTCTAACACACTGATGAGCTGTGATACAGCGAAACAGTCTGTGGATATATATATATATATCCACATATATATATATATTAGGTACCTCCACTATTTTCGATACCTAAAGTTTAAAATGAATTTTTCAAAATGAAAAAACATACTTGAAGATTTCATTTTAGTTTTTATTTAAAGCTATATGAATTATTATTTTCAGCATGTAAAATATACCGGTGTATTTTAGATAAAAATTATATAGATTGGAATGTCAAATTTAATTTCGACTTCTTAAAATTTTCTTAAAAGCGGCCATTTTTAAAATTTATAAACAAAACAAATTTGTCGATTTTAAAGTTCTTTAAAAGAAAAATATATATACATTTCTGGCACGTTATCTGAGTAAAAAAATTTTAAAATTAAGTTAAATTAATCTGATTTAAGACATATTACTTATAGCATAAAAATTAATATACAAGCATTTGTTAATGATTGGTACTGTTTAAGGAGCCAATAAGTGATGTACTTTTGAATGACGAAGTGATGACAGCTAGTTATGGATGAACCGATTTGACATAAATTTCCGAAAACTATTTTTAAATATTAACGAAATAAAATTTTAAAATAATTTAAATCTATTAAACATTAGTTTTAAAATTAAATTAAGCGTTTTTATCAAAGTAACTGTCATTAAAAGGAACATACTGAAGAAATTAAAAAGAAATTATGAACAAATTTTTTTTTGTTTCTCTTTAAAAAAGTTAAAAAAAAATTCAATTGAAGTATGACCCACACTAATGTAAATACATAAAATAAAAATATTTATTGAAATAGTAATTGAAAAAGTAAAACTTACTTTAAATTTTAAACTTTTAAAACTGAAGGGAAAACCTGTTGAAACGTAAAGAGTAACGAGCTAATTTCTCTGTAAAGAGACAAAACTATTAGATCAAGTGTCCCTTTTCATAATAATGTCAATTCCAGCCTACCATAGCCGAAAAGAAGGAATGTATTAAGTATTAATACGTATTAAGTAAAAAATAAAAAAAATATTTTAAAAATAAAATAGTGAAACTATTTTTAATCATTTCTTCAGTTTGGGATTCGTAAATTTCTTTCCCCTTAATTACTATATCACATTCAGGAAGTAGCCTAATACAGAATTTTACACGATTCTTAAACTATTATAAATTATTATAATTAAAATTCTAAAAAAATGAAAAACATTCTTGTAAAAATTCATTATTCATCGGAAAATTTTGATTTCTTCAGACAATAGTGTCCTTATAACTTATTTACAAAAGCAATTAAAAGCTTTTCTAATTAAATAATGTCATAGTTTTATTGCATTTGTTATTTTTCAAATCAGAGCAGATTTTCAGTTAGAATAGTGCAAATTTGAAAAAAAAATTAGACGATTTACATTCTCCAAGAAGTCCTACTTTTAACGAATAAAAAAAAAATGAGGATATAGAAAGGTTTATTGTGAAATTTCAGGAAATTAAGTAAGTGGGGGTGTAACATATGTAAAAAAAATATTTTTTACCAAAACTTTCTAAAAAAAATTTCAAAAATAATTTCATTCATTTGTAAATAAGTCCTGAAAATTTCATTAAAATCGGACAATTATTTGATTTTTACAAGAATTTCCAAATCAATGTTTTCAATGGAAAAAAAAAGCGCAAAAAAGTCAATGTTATTATTTAACCACCGCGATAACGTAAACAAAACAAGATACTTTGGCCTTTCATCTTAATAACATAAACATTTTGATGATAAAACTCTTTTTTTTTTTATTAAGTCTATGGCCTTTTTCATTACGCTATGCTATTTTCTGCGACAAACGTATAAGATTCAGTTTTATTGTATATTCTACGTACACAAATTAAGAATTTTATGAACATCACTTTGATTCTCACAGAAGGCACAACTAATATGACTTCGTGCTAAACAAAACAAGGTTTAATATATATTGATAATGGTGTAAATTATTTGAAAATTATATCAGCTGTGCTGTATGATGATTTTTAATTTATATCTTTTCTAGTAAATCCATGTGGCGTGAAGCCATGTGCCCACGGAGGCAAATGTATTCCTCACGGAATCCATTATCGATGTAAATGTACGGCAGACTATGAAGGACCTCGATGTGTTGTATGTAAGTATTCGGTGTATATTTGACTAGAAATGAATTGATCTTTGCTAAAAATCGGTACTTTTTTTCAAAAATGTGTCTCTTCGTTATTTTATGTAAAAATACTTTGAGGTATATATATATATATATATATATATATATATATATATATATATATATATATACTGACTTCAATGATAAATAGATAGATAGATAGATAGATATAAGTATAAAGAACATTGAAGTCAACACTCAGATGCGACAGGATGTTTCATGCTAGGCGCAATCTTTATATATATATATATATATATATATATATATATATATATGAGAAGTCACGTATACTTTCTTATATATATATATATATATATATATATATATATATATGAGAAGTCACGTATACTTTCTTAATATATATATATATATATATATATATATATATATATATAGATAGATAGATAGATAGATAGATAAAAATACTTTCATAAAATAAAACATTATTATTTTTTTAATTTGCAACTTTATATATATATATATATATATATATATATATATATATATATATATGTATGTGTGTGTGTGTTTTTAAAGATAGAAGTCGCCGTAAACATTTTTGATTATAATGTGGATCTTTTATATATTATTTTTTATTTTCTATATTTGTGCTACATGGGTTTCGGTTCTTGTGACCTTGATCAGGCGAAGAATTGTTATTTCCACATATTATTTAAAGGAATTATTTTTCTTATCTTTGATTATTTAAATCATATACACACAGACACACACACACACACACATATATATATATATATATATATATATATATATATATATATATATATATATATATATGTGTGTGTATGTGTGTGTGTGTAGGTACCGATTTACCGATTTACTTGTTATAAACCATTCCTATTAAGAAACTATATTTATTCCTTTCATTGCAGTAACTCTTTAGATTATTTAAAATTCAATTGATCAGATTTATGAAGATAAAAATCAATCTTTTTTCTGATTGATATGATTGAGAATATTATAAATTTAAAATACAATGAATGTCTTTACATAGAAATATGTTGATATATTATTTACATTTATTATATATACTTATTATTAGGGGATCAATTCGTGACTTAAGAGCAACAAAAACTGATCCTCCACTTTATGTTCAGTAGAAACTCACATTGATACTACTTTATCCATGTCATCAGAAGTGATTATATATTTGGGTAAATTTACATTATTTACATTATTCGGACTGTTATCCTCACCTTTATTGCCATATTCACAACGTTTCGGCCGTTGTACGCTAGGGCCTTCTTCAGGTGATTGGAATATCGAACCGAACCCCTTATTTTGTCCACCGGAGTAGATTGTTCTAGTTCCACATGCCATGCCTCTTCCGGGTGTCTCAGTTATTTCCCTTTAATTCAACACTCCAAGTTTTTGGTTCATCACTGATGTGGCCTAGTATTCAACTCACAACTCTTTGGGTCTAGTCACTGGATCTAACCAACGTCCACTGGGTCATGTGTCTCAAGGACACCCAGTGGATAAAAAGTGATTGAGGATCATTTTATTAGTTAATAACAACAATTAGTATAAGATATATATATATATATATATATATATATATATATATATATATATATAGATAGATAGATAGATAGATAGATAGATAGATAGATAGATAGATAGATAGATAGATAGATAGATAGGGTAGGCTGATGAAATAAATTCGAGAGATAAAAAATAATAATACTGATAATAAGATTATTAACAAGATTAATAATATTTATGAGTAGGCTTTTGATCAGATAAAAGCACGATAAGAAAAAAATGTTAAAAATAGGAACTTTCGGACACGGACGTGTCCTTTCTCACCGAAAAATAATAGATGAAGTTGGCATGTGTTATATTACTGATTAAGTCTAGTAGTTTGAGGGCATCGTGGCAAACAACTAGCTCAAAACTACTTGATTTCATCAGTAATAGAACACATGGTACCACACCAATTTTATATTTGTAATCAAGCAATTTCCATAAGATATTCAATAGAAACACAGTAAAAATTTCAATTGCACCTAGAATATGACACAAATAATAAAAAACACAAGGAAACAGCCAAAAAACCACCCGAACAAACCAAAACCCACCTGTAGCTACAGAGCAAGGAACGGATGTCCCTTAAATGTCATTTGCTTGCAAAACAATATAATATACTTAGCCACTGTAAAATCAGTAGATAATGAAGAAAAATATAGATAGGAATAACTGAAGGAGTCTGGAAACAAAAATTATACAGACAAATCTTACTTTACAAATAATAAATACGCGAACAGCACATTGCTCTCTGAATATATATTTGAAATTAAAAACAAAAGCGCAATGACATGAAAAATATCCAGGAAAATGAGAATAACAACATCAGCCTACAACAATAAACAAAAAACCTGTAAATTTTGACTGGAAAAATAACTGTAAACACCTTCCCAGACGAACACAAATTAATGTTCAGAACTTATCTCAAAATGCAGACACAAAAACAATTTTTTACTATGTTACTTGAAAATCAAAAAGTAAAAACAAATAATTTTATAAAATATCATCATGAAAAATACAAATATATGCAGTGTATAACGCAGATAATGTAACATACTTGACACAAAGCCAATATTTTAAACTAAACAAATAAGATAACTAATCCCTGAAAAAATGAAATACGCAAAAAAACCTAAATAAATAAATAAATTAAGTAAATAATAAAAAATTAACAAATATAATCATCATTATAGAACATTAGTTTATTACATAATAACAATAGAAAATCGATACCCCACCTTCTGTAAAATAGAATTTTATATCAATAAGTGTTCACTTATTCTGTCAAAAATGATAGTTCATTTTGCTAAGTCCTTAAAGTTTTCAGATATTAGTTTCGTATATTTTTTATAAATATTTTATATTCATCGAATAACTAGAAAATTGTTATTCTCCTGTTATTTCCACAGGTTGTATAATAATTTTCATTTTTTTTATTATTCCAGATAATCCTTGCGGCAGCGAACCTTGTAAGAATGGAGCTACTTGTACCAGAAAAGGAAAAGAATATATTTGTACATGCAAAAAAGGATTTGACGGTTTCAATTGTGAAAAATGTAAGATTATTTCAAATTTAACTGATCAGATTTATGAAGATGAATATCATTTTTTTTCCTCATTAATATGACTGGAATATTATAAGGTTTAAGGAAATTTTAATTTATTATAAAAACATAGAAATCAATCCGATATCAATGAATATTTTATTCAAACCGGAATTATTGAATATTCTCATAAGCAGGTCACGTATTTAAGTGCTGTTAAGATTTTAAGTTAAGTTTCGTTGTTTCTGTGTGTTTTAAAAATTGTTTAGCCTTCATGCCTTAGAATCGGTTTTTTATTTTTATTTCCTTCACAGAGATGTTTAGTTACTTTAGAGTTACTTAACAATTTCCATGACAGTTATCTATTCATAATATCCAGTCAGTATTGTTATTATTAAGTGACAAAGCAGCACGCCAAGAAAGTGAAGCTGGGGTAGAAATATATTAAGCCCAATCTATCACGACACCCTTTCTGAAAAGAAAAAAAAGTGAGCTTGGAAAAAGAAAAGAAATATATTATTTTCCTCGCTCTACGAAGGAGCGCATCTATCAGGCTATTGTTCGCACTATCCTTCTCTATGGCTGAGAAACGTAGCCACTTAGAGCGGTGGACCTACGAAGGCTTGAAGTGTTCGACAACGATTGCCTTCGCTGCATTCTACGATCCCGCCGAATCAATCGTGTGCCCACAACCACTCTACGTCGTCGCCTGAGTCTCCTTCCTCTTCCACCTGCCCTGCTCCAGCGTCATCTCCGATGGTTCGAGCACGCAGCTCGACGCCCGGGGGGAAAGCTCATCCGCGATGTACTTCTCCCTCCTTCTCTTCCTGGCTCGCCATTTCGTGTGACCTGGCTCAGGATCGGCAGGCGTGGGCAGCGATGGTCCGTGATGCTGTACTTGCTCGGGAGGAAGCCGGTTCAACCCGACCAGGGTGAAAACCGATACAAGTCAAGAAAATCCCGCTCTCCAAGGCCCTCATAATATTAATCCATCCGTGATATACTAACACCTTAACACATCGGAAGGAAGAACTAGAATAAAACTAGAATTCCAAAAGTGAATTTTTCCTGAAATCATTTTATATACAGCACTAAAATATACAAATGTGTTATAAAAGTGCAAAACATAAAGTTATATATATATATATATATATATATATATATATATATATATATATATATATATTTTTAATATTTTTGAGGATGAATCTTTTTTCCAACAAAAAGATTCTGGAGAAAAGATTCATCCTCAAAAATATTAATGACCGAAATTTACTTAATAAACGAAATGAACTTATGTTAGCTTATAATCTCAGAAAAAACTCTCCTAAAGTATTTTAATTCTGGAGAAATAAATTATATAAATATCACATTCCCTTTATATATTTTAGCTTATATATTGATTACCTCCCTTTAACCATTTAAGCATCTATCAATATTTAACGAGCTACACGGCGTTCCTCTTTCCTCATTTAAAATTTAAGCTTGCATCTTTTTTTTCTTCTTTTTTTTTTTACATTAGCCCTCACCTATCTCTACATTTTGAATTTACACCCCAATAATATATTAAGTTTATATTAACTTTGAACTTTGAATCTGCGTTTAATTTAGCGTTCTTCCCGTGAGACCCAGTATTTTTAAAAAATAACCGTAATAGGCCTTCATTTACCAGTTCGTGCCTGATGAGTTGGTAAAACCATGAAACTTTAAGTTGCGCCAATGCAAAAAATGAAAAGGTCATTTATTAGGATTTTTTTTCAATACATCCCCAGTCAAGGCAATAAAGCCACTATGATGCAATGGGGTACTGAGTTTTATAAAAAAGAAACCTTATTAAGGGTATAGAGCAATAAAAAGAAACAAGAATTAAAAAGACAAGATAACAATTGACATTTCATTTTAATTTTTAAAGATCAAAGTTGACTGTGAAACAAAATGCCGGAAGAGAGTTTCACAAGAGATAAGTGCAATAGAAGAAACTGTTAGCATAGAACTTACGGTTATATCTGTAACTATAAAATCATGAGGCCTTACCGCCAATTTAGTAATACACTTAAATTCATAAAGTCTAGGCGCCAAATAGGAAAGCTCATCAGAACAATTATCCTGGAAATATTTATAGAAATGACACATGGAAGCTATAATTACTGGCCCAAAATGACTTACATACTTTTTAACTTCTTTACGGTTCTTGCTTGCAAATGTATAACTCTTTTTTTCTATTGTTAATTTTCCAGACAATCCTTGTGCACTAAAGCCATGCAAAAACGGAGCTGAGTGTTTCAACAGACAAAAAGAATACTTCTGCAAATGTAAACCACGTTTTATGGGGAAGACATGCTCTGAAGGTAAAGAAAAATGTAAAACTGTTAAGAATTATGCAAACAAAATAACAGAAGTCTTTTATAGATCACCGGTGCTGCGGTAATATCGTTGCTTCGTTCTTCATTAACTTATGGTCATATCGCGCTGAAAAACCTGTTCTCGTCCGATTACCGTTATGCAACGTCGAGCCTAGACAATACCTAGATAGGTGACCTCTTGGGAATATTGGGTGCTGTAAGCCTGGATATGTGGGCAGTGTGAAGGGCTTTCGACCATATCATGCTGAAAGATCGGTTCTCGTACGATCACCGAAGTTAAACAACGTCGAGCGTAGTCAGTACCTAGATGAGTGACCGCTGGGGAATACCAAGTGCTGTAAACTTGGAAAAGGCTATATCATGCTGAAACACCGGTTTTCGTTTGATCACCAAAGAAGCAACGTTAAGCCTGGTCAGTACCTAGACGGGTGACCGCTTGGCAATACCAGATACTGTAAGCTTAGACGTGCGGGCGGTGTAAAGGGCTTATGACGATATCACGCTGAAACACCGGTTCACGTACGGTCACCGAAGTTAAGCATTGTCGATTCTGGTCAGTACATAGATGTGTGGCAGCTTGAAAATACTAACTGTAAGGTTGGGTGTGGGCTGGTGTAATGAATAACGGCTCAGAATAAGAAATCGGAGAGCCGGGTTCAAATTCCAGTCGGATTCGTTATATTCACTTACGCGCAAATACTCTTGAGAAAAGAATAAATACACCTCTTCAGTTATGAGTTAAATAGTATGACTTGTATCAGAAAATCATTATTATCCACAAAGGTATTCTTACTGGCTTTAAATAACCTGCAAAAGGTTGATAAACCGTAACATAAATAAATCAATCAATCATTGTTTCGTTATTAATATAAAGGAAGGAATGATTGTAACATTGGGAGTTTGAAGCAGTGGAAAATAAATTATGGTTAATGATTAGGTTGTCTAGCAGACAACCTCAAACGAAGCTTCTTTCGCGCCACTGTAGATACGGTTTTAATGTATGGTATCACTGTTTAGACATTAATTAAAACTCTAGAGTCTAAGCTTGATGGTATCTACACTCGGATGTTGATAGCTATATTTAACATCTCTTGGAGATAACAGCCAACCACAGCTCTATGGACTCATCCCTGATATTTCTACAATCTTGCTTGAACGCAGAATGCTCTTTGCAAGACACTGCTGGTGAACAAAACAAGAAATTACGAGTGATCTACTGCTCTGGGCACCTAGTCAAGGAGCAAGACGGGCTGGTCGCCCCAAAACCACCTATACTGAACCGCTATGTTATGACAAAGAACACCACCCTAATGCCCTTCTGACCTTGAATACAGGACCGAGATGGTTGGTGTGATAGACATATGAATGTCCGAGCTAGCTCGACCGTATAAATAAAAGGACTGGGGAAAGAAAACAATCTCCTAAGAAACTGTCGTACAGTTAGGAGAATGAACACGAATTGCATTCCAGAAGTTTTAGAATTTATTTTTTAAGAGAGGCAGTTATAATTGTCTCAGATTATTGTAATTTTAATCTATCAGTACTATAAATCTAATAAGCTGACCTGCTAAATTTTGTTATTCTTGATTGAAGGAGACGGATGTAATCACTCTTTGAACACATTCTACTAAACATATAAGTTATATACGAAGTGCATTCCAGAAGTTTTGAGACGTTTTTTAGCTGAGGCAGTTATAAATGTCCTAGATTATTCTAATTTTAGTCTATCCTTACAATACATCTAATAAACCGACCTGTCAACTTTTGTTATTCCTGACTGAAGCGGACGGTTTTAACAGCTATTTGAACTCACCATCGCTAAAGATGTTGGGGAAATGATCGGTTTGCTGTACCGTTCCAGCAAGTACTTAACTCCTCATGCTATCCTTTACCTTTACAAAAGCCAAATAAGGCCGAAAATGGAATTCTGCTGTTAATGCCTCAAAAACAAAACTGCTCTTTATTACTCACCACAGAGAACCATCCCTGCCCCCCACAACCATTAGAATGTCTGACGCTCAACTTCACGAGAGCACCTCTTTGCGACTACTCGGTCTCACATTGACCAAATACATTGAGTGAATAGCTTCGTCCACTGCAAAGAAAGTTGGCTCCCTGTGCCGCGCCAGGAAATTTTTCTCGCCGGAGTCGATCCTTCAAATCTACAAATCAGCCATTCGCCATTGCGTGAAGTATTGCTGCCATATATGGTCTGGAGCCCCTTCTGTTTGTCTCAAGGTCCTTGATAAGATCCAGAGACAGATATGTAATGTAAATGGCCCTGATCTGGCATCTCGTCTGCAGTCTCTCTCTCACAGACGTGCCGTCGCCTCCCTCTGTCTTTTTTACAAATACTTTCATGGTAAATGCTCCGATGAGCTGCTTTCGCTGGTTCCCAGACTTCATGAATTTAAGCGTTCTACTAGGCTGTCATCTCGCTCTCACTCTTTCACTGTCGAAACTGTTAAATCTAGCCGTCTCTTCTACTCCAATAGCACTTCTCGCCTGTTGAACTCCCTCACCTTTTCCTGTTTCCCTGATAGCTATAATCTCCAACTATTCAAATGTAATATCAACCGACGTCTCCAAATGCCTTGATCTATCCTTTATTTTTCTCTTCATCCTTCCTCTATCACTCCTATTTGCTCTCGCTCCAACTCTCTGTAACTCCTTGCTTGCTAGTGGCTTCCAGCCTTGCTTGGGGTGAAACGCTTAAAAAAAATATATATATATATATATATATATATGTGTGTGTGTGTGTGTGTGTGTGTGTGTGTGTGTGTGTGTGTGTGTGTGTGTGTGTGTGTGAGGGCGGTACAGCCCATTCTTCACTTTCTACTCTCGATAGAGTTCAAAAGCGTCTCCGCGTCCTTGTAGGCGATGAACTATTTTTCACTCTGCAACCGCTTTCTCGCAGACGAAACAACGCAAGCCTCTGACTGCTCTATCGCTATTTCCATGGTGTGTGTTCGGACGAACTAAACCCCATAGTTCCACCAGTGCTAAGCTTCACGGCTAAGACCTGTCATGGCCCATTGTTGTGAACCACCCTCATCCATTCGTATACCACTGGTGAGATGTAAGGAACTGATGGAATACTGAAGCAGCTTTTTTTCTTGAACCGCTGCTTTGTGGAACCGACTCCCAAGAGGCTGCTTCCTCGAGCACTACAATCTTAAACTGTTTAGTCTTAACCGTTATCTTCCGTACATATCCGCATAAGCTGTATCTCTTACTCTGTAGTCCTTTACTTCGAGTGACACCAGGGCCTTGTACAGGATGAACACCACTGTAATAAAAGCTACTAAACACTGCTTGTCACAGCTGGCGAGTTTTCAGAATGCAATCGGGTTTTGAAAACAATTTGAATGCAATAATGTTTTATGTTAAACTAGGGAAAGCGCTACACAATCTTATGAAATGCGTCATACTGCTTATGGATTAACATGTATGAGCCGGGCATTTTTTTTTTTTTTTCATTGGCTCAAGAGGTTCAAAAACGGTAGAGAGGAGGCGAGAGACATTGAGAGATGTGGAAAGGAAAAAGATGTCAGAACTCAGAGCTAGTTGAGAAAATGCGTAATTATCGGGATTAAGACCGTCGTGTGTCTATAACGACAATAAGTATTCAGTTTGAAGTTGGTGTGGCAGCTGTACACAGAATTATTCATGAAGATCTGAACACGCTCCAAATTTGTGCAAAGTTTGTTCCCATGGTAATCAATAACGAACAGAAGGGAAGATGCATTGGTGTCAGCAGGGAGATGACTGATGGTCATCAAAACTGTCCCTCATCCTTCCTACAGTCCAGACCTTGATCCCTGTGACTTTTGGTTGTTCCCAAGCTGAAGGAGGATCTCAGGGGCAGTCATTTTGAACACATTGAAAAGATGAAAGCGGCCGTTCCCGGATACTTTCACATTGGATGATTTCCAAGGGGACTTCACGATGTGGCTGGAGGGCTAGAATAAGTGCATTGAAGTCAGAGAGTTCTACTTTGAAGGCGATTAGAGTTTTTGTACATCTTTAAGGTGAATAAATGTCTCCCCTGAACAAGTTCGAAATATTCTGGAATGCACCTCGTGCACCGTATTTCTGAAATACAATAGGGTCAGTTGACGGTCACAAGTTCCGATGCATTGGAGTCGGCCAGGCCGTCGCAAAATGTGGCGGGCTGAGTGCCTTTTTGCGGTGTCGTGAATTAACGAATCGACAGTTAGCGAGAAAGCGAGATGCCCTTGTAAATAAAAGGTTTTTTTCATACACTCAATTTTTTTTAATGAGATTTTTGCCTCTTAGCGAACACACGGCCTGAAACTGCTAGATAGTAAAGATCAAAAGTACTGGAAGTTTCTCTTCTCTCTCTCTCTCTCTCTCTCTCTCTCTCTCTCTCTCTCTCTCTCTCCTTCATTGACAAGTAACCGAAAAATGACCCCAAGAAGGGTAATAAAGGTGGTCAATACAGGTCCTGTGTCCTGTGAATTTTAACTCTACCAGAAAACAAATTTTAACCTGGTGAAAAGATGGCCAATATGGTTTTCAGCAAGAAGCAGAGACATTCCAACGTTGGTATATTGGCCTCAAGAAGGCCGTAGAAACAAACTAACTCTGCCCAATACGGAACAATAACAGTGCTTACCAAACACTCATTCGAACCACACGTCCAAACACATATGCTGCCCTAACAATGTCGCAGATTTATAAAACATTCTTTCTATAACAATTGCTACATTTGCATATGTATTTCATTTAGTGAATGTAGCAACTATTATGGAACAAAAGTAGAGCTGTTATTAACTTGATTATCTTAAACCATTAGAAATTCGATTTATTTCCATATTTAGCAATGGATTCTGAATGGATTTATTTTTAATTCGAAATTTGTATTACTCCAAATGTTATCTTTAGTAAATAACCGTATTTGAAATAAACGCCCTGGATTTATATTAAATAGTGTGCATTACTTCTATCGGTCTGAGTACTCGAAAAAAACTCAATAAATATGTGTTTTCTCCAGTATATAGTTAACTGTCTATATATGGTATACAAGACCTTTTATATATTTATCATATTGTCTTTTAACCTGTGAGAATTTTGTTCATTTGAACATTAAATCATTTTCTTTTCTTTTTCAGTGAAAATTATAAAACTAAAAAAAGGTTAGTATGTTATCATTACATTTATTTTTCATTTTTTTTAATTTAAGAGTAAATGGCAATATTTTGTTGTTTTTTAGGGATCATTGTTCTGCCATCCAATAACTCAGATTCACTCGCTGTTTCCACCCGCTTCTCTTTCTTTCATTATTCCTTAAATTCCCTATGCATTATTTTCCCATTATGTTTCCTAAATATCGCAGCTAACCTATTTTAGCAGCAGTTTCTTTTTCATTTCTATTTCCGTAAAAAAATCATCAACTTTCACTCGCTATGTCTATAGTATTCTTAGTAATCATCTCCAGAACCCAAAATGTCTTGTTTGAAATTACTGCTGTACAGAAGATTAGACACTTTCCTTGCTTCTAAAGAAATGTTCTGATCTCTTTATATATAACATAGTTTGAGTAAAATAGAAATAAATGAGTCAATAAATAAGAAGAATGTGGCGGTGCTTTTTTTTGGTCCGTGAATCGACGAATCAATAACTGCTGAGGACACAAGATTTCTTAGTAGAAAATTAGTTTCTGTCTCGAAAAGTCTTCAGTGAGAAACTTCACCTCGTCGTGTACGGGTATGCAATGCTAGGACTGGGGACATTCTCTCACTCACTACAACCTCACTATTATTTACATGTAGCCGATGGGCACCTCGGCGTGGTTTAATGGTTAGCAAGCCTGTCTCGCTACATCAGTTACTACTGAAAAATGAGTTCGATCCTCACTAGGTGTACCCTGCTTTCAGCCTTGTGCCACATCTACGCTACGTTTAGAAAATCATTTGGGCACCTCGTGGCGGTGTAATGATTAGCAAGCTTGTCTCGCTAGAACATTTACGACTGAGTAGTGAGTTCGATCCTCACTGGATGCCCCATACTTTCGGCCTTGTGTCACATCTAAGCTACGCTTGGAAAATCGCTACTTACATGTAGTCGACAAAATTTGACTACCGAGGACAATAAAAATAGCTAATACAAATCATATGCGTTGTGATATTTCTTATGACAAGTTGACATTTCTCCTGATGAAAAGACGGGATATTTGAGTTTCAGTAAGAAACAGAAACAGTGCAAATTTGGTGTATTAGGTTGAAGACAGTAGCGGTAAATGCAATGACACAATCGATATAGCCCACTGCTGAACAACGATCGTAGTCGCCAAACACCAGGCCGATCCACATGCGTAATTACATATAATATAGTTGACAGGAAAAGCAGGAAGCCAATAGAGAATTTCACGTGCGAGAAAAGCAGGAGATACTATTAGTATAAAACTTCAGCTTACATCTGTCAATTTCAACAGTGAAATTATAAGACATGCCTTTCAATATAATACGCCACTGAAATTCTGACAGTTCATCAGGACGTTTACCATGAAAATACTTATAGAAAAGTCAAGGGTAAGATACGTCATGGTCGTAAGAAAATAAATGAAGCCGAAATTCAAGATCACATAGATCCGAGCGAGAAAAAATTGTCTAAAATTGTCTCTCTCATTCTCTGTACCTTTATATCTCGCTATATCTCTCTATATATATAGATAGCGAGCTAGCTAGCTAGCTAGCTAGCTAGCTAGCTAGATAGATAGATAGATAGATAGATAGATAGCACCCCCTATAAAGAACCTCCTACCACGAGAACTTCGTTCTACTATCAACGAGCTGACTGGGACGCGTTCCGTGATTTCCTCCGCGATGTCCCCTGGGATGGAGTCTTTACGCTCCCCGTCCAAGAATGTGCTTCTGAGGTCTCATCCTGGGTTAAAGCTGAAATCGACGCTTTCATCCCATCAAGGAAATATAGGGTCAAGTCGCGCTCCCCTCTCTGGTTCTCCGCTGCTTGCTCAGCCGCTATCGTCCATAGGAACCACTACTTTCACCTATTCCGTAGCGACATGTCTGACTTCAATAGACGTCTCTTTGTCTCCGCCTGTAACGAAAGTAAGCGTGTCCTCAACGATGCTAAGTCACTATTTGCGGCTCGATGAAGGAGCGTATTGCATCTCGCAAATTTGGCTCCAAAGATTACTGGCGTCTCTGCAAAAGCGTATTGAACAATTGCAAACCCTCTTTACCTCCTGTATTCAACCAGTTCGAAGTCCTGACCTCCTCTGCCGACAAGGTTGAATGCTTTGCTCGGAAATTTTCATTCAACTCGACGCTCGACCCTTCCGGTGTACCCATACCCGACCCCCCTCTATAGGCTATCAACACTGAATCATTTGCATATTTTTAAGAACATGGCCGCCAATAATGAATCCTGGTAGGACTTCTAATCCTCTCAGAATCGCTTGATCATATAGATTGAATAAGTCCAATGAGAAGACATGCCTTTGTCTTACAACCCTGCTTAGTTTTTTATTTACTGAACTGTTTTTCTATCCGTAATGGTATCAATATGAAATAAATTTATTCTCTTCAAAATTACGCGGTTTATTTAATAAGTAAGGTCTCGTTCTTAAAACTCGTTTTATAGGATTGGTGATATAAATTATCTATCAAGCCTCGTAATTTTGAAAATAAATAAATTAAATTCATTTATACCAGTTTCATTATTCTATAGTCTCGCAAACTGGTTTTATTCGACTGGATATATTACTTATCAAACAAACCTCGTAACCGTTTCTATCATATCTGAAAAATATATAATAATACTTGTAAACTTAATGATAAACGAAAATCCGTATTCATGATTCTTTTTAATTCAATGAAGAAAACATCAGCACGAAACTTGTAAGAGTATAAAATGTCTCCATTAACTTCAACTGTTAATATTTAAAAAAATACATTAGATAATATTTTATGTAATGTGTTAGTTAATAATATTTAATATTAGTTAAAATACGTTAATCAAAAACTAATTATACATAGATAATATTAATGATTAGTTAATACCTTGGTTTATTATATCCTGAATTATTATATAATAAAAGACATGTATTCAATGAATTTAAGTAATTAAGGAATTTTTTTTTTCAGCATACGAAGTAGCACAAATGAACATTATGTTTGTACTCGACTCATCCACTTACGTTGGATTGGAAAACTTCAAGAGAGTGAAAAACTTTGTGAAGAATGTCGTCAAGTATTTCCGCATTGCACCAAGCCATGTCAGAGTCGGTGCGATCACCTACAGCACTTGGGTTAAAGATGATTTCAATTTGAATACCTACAAGAAACTGCGTCAAGTGTTGAAAGCCATTGACGAAATTCCGTATGTGAAGGGACAAGAATACACGAACCGTGCCTTGGCATATTTGAGAAAATATTCATTCACTTACAAATATGGAGCCAGACCCCATGTAATCGACGTTGTCATCGCCATCACTAACGGCAGAACGAACAATCTTCAATGGACCAAGTCACAGGCCGACATACTGAAACGCAAAGACATCAAGATATTTGTTGTGGCCATCGGAGTAGTGGACATGAAAGGTGTGGAGAGCATTGCCAACACCCCATATGCTTGGTTTGTTGTCAGAGTACCCAGCTACAGTGAACTTGACAGATACGCATGGTCATTAATATACAGAATTTATTGGAGTAAGTAAATTATTTACTTCGTAGAACTCTTTTGGCCATATTTTATATCAACCGAGTTAAAATTCTTCTTCCTTGATGTGAAATAGCCTAGGTTTTTAATTTTTGTTTATTATCATGTTTAATTTCAGACTCTATTACCATAAATAAAGGTTTATCAATTCGTTAGACACCCCGCAAAACTGTGTCCAACATTTCATTTCATTCATAATATATATTTAAATTAAAATTTACCATTGACTCAGAGATGTGAATTTCTCTTACCGCAAGACGCAGTTATTTTTTGTAAAATCAAATATTAGCTGATATGGCCAGACATTTGGCCGACAGTTATTTCACCGAAAAAGTACAAGTAAAAATATTATCAAGCAATACTTGAAGTATTTAAGTTACCAGTATTATAAGGTAGAATAGGTCTAATAATTACTACTGCATTTCAAGTGATTAAATTACTAAATCTAAATTTAAAGTTAAAAATTTTCTTATTTCAATATTTGTTAATTGAAATTAGTATTTTTTTAAAAGTTTTGAGTGTATTTGATTAAAAAGTAGCACGCCATTACTTAAATTCGTATTTAGCAGTAAGATAAAACTAGTTCATCCCTTTTAGATAATGATCATTAAAAGTGAAATTGAAATATCTTTCATATCGTAAAAGCTTAACATTTTTGCTGTAGTAAAATGTGCTTTTTCTTAAAATACTTATCATCTTAGAGTAATATTTGAAGTAAAATATAATATATACAGAATAGATTTTTAAAAAAGCCTGTCAAAAAAATTATAAATTAATACAGTAAATAAATATAAATATTTGTAGTACATTAGGATTAAGAGTGTGGTATACATGTAATTACGCCACTATATTTTCGACTAAATGTCAATTCGGTTATATGTCTATCGGCCAAATGTCCGTGTACCATTAGCTAATTATGCCGTTAAACATGTATGTTGTACTATCTTCCTTGACCTCATTATGTCCCGTGAGGTTTAAGTTTTTCAAGCTCTCTTTCTTTATTATATGTCCAATGAATTTCAGCTGTCTTTTCCTGATTCTAAGTAAAAGTGTTCTTTCTCTGGTCACGTGTTCGTTAGGCTCACTTACGCACAATTAGCCTTGAGAAAGGCATTAATCCATCTTCTCTCCCCACCCCACCCCCACCTATGAGCTGAACAGCAGGACAGACTGAGTTCTTTGGCCTTGGTTAGCAACCAAGAAAGAAATGGCAACCTACTGCGGCAAAAAATCTGCCTCGTCAGCCATGAATCGAAAGATACATGATGGCCCAAGCGTGTATTACGTATGGCACTTGACTGACTGATATACGTTGAATTTCCTTTCATCCACCCTCAAGCCAGTCAATAAAGGGGTTACTGATTGTTAAAGAATATGAGGAAAAAAGTTATTACGGAGAGAGAACAATAAAAGTACAGGAATTAAGAAGACAAAAGATAATGACTGACATTTCATTTAAATTTTTGAAGGTTAAAGTTAAGTGGGAAGCATGAAGAGAAAAAGAGAGTTCAACAAGTAAGAAGTGAGATAGAAGAAACTGTTAGCATAGAACTTACGGTTACATCTAGTAAATCTACGCAAAATGTAATACAGACATTTCAGGTTTTGCTATTATTAATTACAAATTTGTTTATATTTTGCAGGCTACGAGAGAATCTGGATCCTAACAGGTTGGTCATGTTTAATGTTACTCTTTTACGTCCACGCAAAACTGTTTTATTCCACTTTTTAATAGGGAGAATCGGTCGAATGATCGCCTACGTCCTGAAAGGACACGTCACATATTTTGAATTTATTCAGTTTAATCTTTCCACTTCGTGTCAGCGAAAAATATGTGCCACATCCTTTCAAGACATAGGTAATCATAACTCTCCACAACTTCCTATCTCGTGTGGCTCTTAGCAGTTTTTCTTCTATTCCTAAGGCTTTCATCCCTCATTCCACCATACATTCACACAAGTTCGTCAGGTTAGTGGTTGGTCACTTTTTACTCTCGCCCTTACCCTAAATATGTCTCGTGAGGTTTAAGTTTTTTAAGCTTTCCTCGTTATATGCCCAAGGAAATTCAGGTGTCTTTTCCGAGAAGTGTTCTTTCTGCTGTCATTTTCTTTAAAACCTCTTTGTTGCTTAACCGTTCCGTTCAAGGAATTCTCAATATCCTTCTGTAGAAACACGTTGCTGCCGCCGTGGGGAGACTGTCTAAAATTCACTGTCATATAAGAGGATGGATGTCACTATCTAGCAATCTAGCACTGATACTGATGCGGCATTCACCCTGGGCGGATTGAGCCGGCTTCTTCCTGTTATGAGAAGAAGATTCTTGGGATAAATTACAGAAGTAGGGTACCCAGGCCTACTCGAATAACGTTCTTGCTTGCCGCGGGATTCCCACAGACGCAGAGACAGGAACGACCAGAAGCCGCTGGTTACCGATGCAGACGCTCCTTGGATTTTCACCAGAGCCCTTGTTAGCCGGCGTGTGTGTCAGACCTGTCCGCCTTGGGTGGCCCTACCAGGAACGAAGTTCCGGGCGGCATAGCTCTGACACTACCGTTTACACCCCCACCACCGACTGTGAGGTAAGGGTTGGACTTTGGGGGCTTACAGTACCAGGTGTTCCCAAGCGGTCCCCCATCTAAGTACTGACCTGGCTCTACGATGCTTAACTTAATCGAACGAGAACCGGTGTTTCAGCGTGATTTAACCGTAAGCAATCTAGCACTGTTTTTTTTTTAACTAATTTTTTTCTCTGTTTCCCAGCACTTGGCTTCGCTTTTGGAATGTATCTTTCGTTGGTCCAATGCGTACTTCGGATCTCGGTGCCGCATTTTTCACCCTCTCTTAAAACGCTTCCCAGGTATTTGAACTTCTGCACCTAATGGATGTTTATATCTCCAATTCGTAACTAACATCTTGGGCCTTTTCTCTGTATGATGACCATACTTTCTGTCTTCTTACATTTGAGGGTTAGTCTTTTTTTCTCGTTTTTCTTTCTACCACCATGTTTAGGAGGTAATGTAGTTTCCTTTCCGAATCGACCATCATCACAGTGTCTATCTGTGTATCTTACATTGTTACTGTTAAGATTACGCCGACCAATAATAAATCCTAGTCGGTCCGCATTGTTACAGTTACACTTGTTTATAATGGCTATATTGTGATTTTTCATTGAAATCTCTGTGATGCTTCGATGAGCCGTGGTAAAGTTGTTTTTTTTTTTAAAGAAAAGATATGTCTGTTAGCACTGAGCGGATCAGAAGAAAAATAGAAATATTTTCTTCTATAAAAATAAACAATTATTTTCAAGTTATATTGATGAATCATTTTTTTACGTGGTTCTACTGAAAGATACTGAGAATACGTACAAAGAACGATAAGGAAGTTTTAAGTAAAATGTAATCAAAAGAAAAACAAAGAAAAGAGTACTGAAATGTTATGTAATACCAGTCCTCCTATATGACAGTGAATGCTGAACAATCCCCTCAAAAATGAAGAAAAGACTTGAAGCAACAGAAAAAGTGCACTGAACTGTTATGTAATATCAGTCCTCTTATATGACAGTGAATGCTGGAAAATATCCTCACAAATGAAGAAGAGACATGGAGCAACCAAAATGTGGTTCTACAGAAGGATGATTAGAATACCAACAACGACGTTTAACAGAAAAGAGGGAAACAAAGATAGTTATACTTAATATCAGGAAGAGACAACTGGCAATCCTAGTGCACATAATAAAGAAAGAGAGCTTGGAAAATTTGATACTCACAGGACAGATTTAAGGCAAGGTGGACAGCGGATAACCTACCTAGTGAGTTTGATTAAATGACGGCGGAACAAGGTTTAGGAAAGATAGCAGAAATAATGCACCATTGATCAGCATATATAGACAGTCGATCCAAAACACAACACACATTTCCTGAAGATTGTATTCAAGCATGAGACAGACTGTCATTCACTTTTATCTTTTATATTTACATATGCTGATACCGGATATTGAGTACTGCTACCCATAAATACAGCATACCTTAAAACGATATTTTTATCGTATATATATATATATATGTGTGTGTGTGTGTGTGTGTGTGTGTGTGTGTGTGTGTAGATATGTATGTACAACTACAAGTAAATATCAGTAAATATAATAATAAATTTCTCTGTTTCGTCAACAGGTTATGAAGAAGCTCTTGAATATATAGGTAAGTGCTTTGAAGTGATTCCATTTCAATTTGAGTTCCAGGTAGTTTGTCCAATATTTACCTGATAAGATGAAAAGATTAATACAACGACAATGTACTCTAGTGATACTTAAAATTAAACATATTACCTGGAAAATCAGTTTTTGCAACGAATAAATGCCATTAATTTCCTGTTAGTTCCAATAACAACGCAACAGAACACCAAAATTAATTGCGTTTTTAAAACTCTATCTTTCAGAAAAACAAGAAACCATAATGGAATATAGAGAAGAAGGTTAGTATAATATTGTATTCATATTACTAGTAATAAACAGCGTTTATGATAATTGAATTAAAGGATGATATGTTGTCTAAAAAAAGATAATTATCTGATAATGAAAATAAGTAAAATTTCAATAAGTACAAATGTGTAGCGGTACTCCGTGCGACCCCGTATCACAGAAATGGGTGAACGAGGTCACAAGAGGCCCGCTGACATTTGAAGACGATAAATCTGACGGTGAAACAATATAGACGACAGAACGTGGATATGTATGATAAATGCTAATTTATTCAGGGAAAGAAAAAAAAGATGGTCGGAACGGTGGAGGTGCAGGCATTGATGGTCGAGGTTGGTAGTTGCTAGGATGATCGTTGTTGGGGGTTGAAGCTGATGTGGGTTGTTGCCAGGATGATCATTGTTGGTTGTTGAAGCTGAGTCGTTGCCGGGGTGCCAAATTGACGTGTTTGTCGTTGCCGAGGTGCCAACGTGACGTGTTTGTCATTGCCGGGATGCCAACATGACGTGTTGGGAAGAGAGAGAGAGAGAGAGAGAGAGAGAGAGACAGAAAGTTCACAACTATCGTCAAGCTGGAAGACAAAAAAAATGGGAGCGTAACTTAATACACAGCCAATGAAGGCCAAAGGGCTTGCGTAGCCGACCGTTTCGGTCGCCGACCGCCTCCTAGAATCTAGCGAGAAATCACTGTCTTGAGAAATTGGCAAGCTAAGAGAGCAAGAGAAATTGGCTAAGCTAACCGAAAAGTCTCTATAATAAAATACTACGAGGTTAGCTAAAGAGAAAATGACTAGTAGTATATTACAACTAGGTTTGTAATATAACCTAACTAAAAAGGGGATTTGCTAGTCCCTCCGACGTGTTAACAGTGTGTAAGGAGCATGAATGAGAGGTCAAGGTCAAAATGACCTGTTCCTCTGCCAGTTCAAGGATAGAAGGAGGAGGTAACTCCGACAAATGTATGTCCTTTCGAAGTAAGAAATGTAATTTAATTTTATATTACAACGAAACGGTTTTTAAAATAAATAAACGAGAATTTTCTGTGATTCTATGAAATATTTATCCAGTGATATTCATTTTTCGTTTTATTTTTTTTAATTTTTAATTTTTTTTTTTTTTTTGCGCAGAACTGAAAGAAATAAAATTGCGAGGTTAGTAAATTTTGAAGAATTTGTCATAATTGTGATAATTCACAAACTTATTCAAGATTTAATAAACATCTGCATTTTATTCAAGAGCTTCTATAAAAAAAAATCCTGACAAGTGTACCTCTTTAGTAACTCGGTATTAGGACGTTAAGCACAAAACTACATTGGCAGTTATATCTCAGAAATTTTGAGCAGTAAGTGTTAAATGAAACAATTCTATCGCACTTTTCGGTTATGGAGTTAAAGGTCCTGCGGGGACAATAGAAAATCTTCAAGAGTCTTGCATGAAAATTTGACCTGCATTTTCCAAATCACTTTCTGTTAATGATATCAGCACAATTTCTCGCATAATCTTATGGAAATTGTTTTATTTTACCAATTGTAAACATAATCTAATATCCTCCCTACACCTAGGTTTTGACACGGCTAAAATGGACATCATGTTTATCATCGACTCATCGACTTACGTTGGACAGGAAAACTTCAAGAGAGTGAAAAACTTTGTGAAGAATGTCATCAAGTACTTCCGTATTGCACCAAGCCATGTCAGAGTCGGTGTTGTTACTTACAGCACATGGGAAAGAGATGACTTCAATCTGAACACATACAAGGATCTGAATCAAGTGTTGCATGCCATTGACAAGATTCCGTATATTAGAGGACAAGAATACACGAACCGTGCCTTGTACTATGTACGAAAATTCTCGTTTTTTCTTACAAAGATGGAGCCAGACCCAAAGTAATCAACGTTGCCATCGCCATTACTAATGGCAAGACAAACAATCTTCTGTGGACCAGATCACAGGCCGACATACTGAAACACGAAGACGTCAAGATATTTGTTGTGGCCATCGGAGAAGTGTACATGAAAGGTGTGGAGACTGTAGCCAGTACCCCCATACACTTGGTTTGTTCTCAGAGTACCCGATTACATTGTCCTGGAAAATACGCATGGATGCTGGTATCCAGACTCTACTGGAGTAAGTAAAATATTTATTGCTAAAATCCACTTTAGATGTATATCTTCATCAATTTGTTTAATAAATCTTCTTCTGCTGCTATGGTAAATATCGTAACAATTCACAGCCTTACGTTATCCTGATGATATCATTGTCTTTCAAAATGAATCGGTGCTAAAAAAATATCTTATCATCTTCCTGGGCCCAATAAAAATGGGACACATTTCCTGAATTATAGACTTAAACTTATATGTGAAACTCATTCTTTCCCGATGACGTGGATTGTCTTCAATCTCTGATAGAAACCATCAGAAATATACGTCATTGAATCAAAATTTTAACAGCTAATATAATTCTCAGTCTCAATACGTATCATTTTAATATTTCCATCATATTATTAGACTGCAATTAATGATCTTGATTTTCTTTATTATTACAGGTTATGACAGAAAATGGAATCTAGAAGGTTGGTCATGTTTTGAATCCCATTGAATGAATTTTAAAATATTTCATTCAAACAAACTTTTACGATAAACGAATTAATTTAACGAAGATTAATGTGACATATATTCAGTTTAATTCCTTCATTTCTATTCCATTAACGTCGTATTAATAAATAAAGAGAACGCCTTTGTAAGACCAAAATCTTATTGATATATCACAGAAATAATCAGCCGCGAATAACCACTGTGTTCCTTCTGCATCTACAATCTCACTCATTCTCTTTTTTCTTTTCTATCTACCACTCTCTAATTCTATACCTCCTCCTCTTCCTTTAATTATTAAATATCTCTTTATTAGTCTCATAGTTATGTATTTATAATCAAATAACCAAACAAAAGTCGGAATGTACGATATTTTCATCATTCTAACCACGTTCTTTTCTTCTCTTTCTTACCAGGTTATGAAGAACGTTTACGCTATCTAGGTATGTATTTAAATTTTATTGTCCGTAGCTCATATATTTTCATCCGTATCTTACATGACAATGCTAAGAAAGTCCAATAAAAGTCTCTCATTATTCAGAGAATAAACAATGAGCATTTTAAATTATGGGGCTTTTTAATGCTAATCCAATCATCCCTTAAAATCTCTTGTCTATTAAATCATAATAAACACATGTGAATTTTGCAAAGAATGAATGTAAAAATACATTTCCTTCCTGATTATTGCTAATATCGAAACTAACATTCGCAATTGTTAATTATGATTTGTCTATTTTCATTTCAGAAAATGAATATGTTATCAAAGAATATCGAGAGGAAGGTAAGTATATTGTTGCATTTATCTGTATATTGTAAAAATATACGTTAAACTTAATGCCATTAAAATGTGGTTCATATGAGCTTCACGATGAGATTAAGCAATATACATTTGCAATTATAAGATTATTTTTATAGTTGGATTATAAATCTATTACACTCTCCTGCGATATTTTCAGGGCGAATATATAATAGCAGAAAAATATAGAGAAAGTTTGCATCACAACGACCTTGGTAGAAATCTTCCATAATATCTTGGTGATGTCCTTGCGTCCTACATGACATCTCTTATTTGATGTCCATCAAATACACTAGCCTCTACATGCTTATCCGTGGGAACTTCTCCTGGAGGAATGCAAACCCGATGCCTTCCCTACACATTGCTCTCAAAAAGTTCTTCATTAATCCTAACTTGATATGTAAGTGTGGAAGCATTGTTTTGTTCAGTTCAACGAGAGGGTGAGACTGAATGTTATGCCAGCCAGATTTAACCCTTGTCTCAAAGGCAACTCTTGTCTGACATTATGTTGCTAGTCAGCCTAGCTGTCCCAGAGACACAGAAAACAAGTATATATTCTGTAAGAAACTTGGAGCCCTAGGACCAGTCCAATTAATTTAAGATCTCCACAGATCAATCATTTGTGCTCCTTGTAGACAACCGCAGACAGCAAAAGATCCATGCTGTTGTAGGTTGCTTTCATTTGTACTGAATGCCCAATAGATGTAGATGAAAAACTATTCACATTATTTAGAAGAACTGCTTTGAGACTTCTGCTTGATGAGTCAAGAGAATGTCTCCATTCCGTAACATCATACTTTCAGCCCAATTGATTTCATCAACCCAGCAATATTCTTGCAATATTTCAATGATGACTTATCCTGGAATGTGAAAATGCTCTTAATTCTCTATCATTCTCTCGATACCAGTAGAAAGTTGTTTCTGGTGCCAATAGATGTTTTTATTTTAGACTTGAACCCAGCCGCTGAGTAGACACATTTGAGAATTTCAGAGATCATGTCTGGTCTTTGTTTAGTTCTTCTTCTATGAAAGGTATTGGTTGGGGATCCTCTTCTGGCTTGTATGTGTCATCCCCAGCTACAACTGTCATGTCACTATGTTCGGAATCAGAGCTATATTTCATGTTACCATCTGGCTCAGGACAGAAACGTATGGGCTATGAGGTATTGGTCTCATGGCAGAAGGAACATCGGGATATTGAACATGGTTCTTGTTCTTGCGATTTATTCCGTCTAGATTTATCACGCAGAAATAGCAGTCCGTAATGTGATCTGTTCCTAGGCTCCAGAACATTGCAATTGCAAATGACACACTCATCCGTTTAACAATTCCTCCAATGCCTCAAGTTCTCCAAACATGATTCAAAGCAAATTTGGTAGAGAATGGCTTAGTTTGACTCCAAACTAATCGCGGAATGCCTTCTTCGCAAAGCCAGCTACTTTTGCATTCACTGTTAGAAAGAACAACACTACCGCAGAGATATAACAGGAACTGCCAGGATTATTCCTACACTTGCAATCCATTCTTACAGGAAAACAATGGTCAAGGTGAAAAGAGAAAAATAAATCAACACTCAACTCATCATTGACATATGAGACAGTATATTAAAATCATTTTAAGCTGAGTAATAAGCCCTGTCCCCTCTAGGTATGTGGGTGTTATTGAGTTGGGTGCTACACTGTAGTCAGGTACAGATACAACATGTTATGCTATACTATACATGAGGCACCAAGTCCACGGGCATTGGAACAATTGTTATTTTTGTGTACAACTTTTTCTGAAGTATTCAAGCACATCTTGAAAAACAGAACTGACCAAACACAATGAATGATATTTTTTTAATTCAACATAAATGCCGATCATATATCACCTGATAAAACTTCGAATTTTGGAAAAATATTTAACACATGCCAATATTTATTTCTGGCATCTTCTAATAATATTATTTCATATTTAAGAAAATCACTCACATCTGGGTTGAGAACTAACAATTTCATAATATACTTAAATTTCAAATAGTTGTAATGCCATGAAATAATTCTAATATGATTTTTATTTCTTGTCTTGCTTTTCTATTTGCAGAACTGAAAGAAATTAAACTTCGAGGTTAGTAGACTTTCATTATTGTCGTTGTTTCCGTTTTATTATTATCTTGCAAACTTTACCCAGACACTTTGTTGTGTCAATCGTAATGTCAAAATTTCTAGCATGTTCTAATTGAAACTGTTACCATAATACAATGGACGATATATTATAATCTCCCATTATCACCGAGATTATGACACGGCTAAAATGGACCTAATGTTTATAATTGTTTTTATCATCAGAATCTCTCGCATATTCTCATGGAAACTATTTGTTTCATGAATTGTTAACATACTCTAATATCCTTTCTTCTCCTAGTTTATGACACGGCTAAAAGAAACGTAATGTTTATAATAGATTTTATCGTTAGAATTTCTAGCATATTCTCATGGAAACTGTTTTTCACGAATCGTTAACTGTTATGGGACCTACCTTTATGGACTAAATGGTCTCGTCCTATTACTATATTATGCCTCTCAAGAGAGCTTTCTACAGTTGTCGAGTTGATTACTGTTGACTACGGTTGACTTCTGTCGAACTCTCTGCTTTGGCAGAGAGGAACCCGGACGAAGAGCAAAGTTTCGTCCAGGAAGGTAGACAGGTCCTGAACGCTTCTAAGCGGGTTCAAAGGGTATATTTTTGTCCGAGCCCACGGGCTCGGTGAAACCCACGGGAAACTCGGCCTTGTGCCACATACATTCCTCGTAGGAGGGACTGTTAAATGTCGTTGACGAGTTGACTACTGTACTTTGCTGTCAGTTGGACGTGCAAAACTTTTGTATTCGTTTTATTGTTAATCTGTTTTCACTAAATTGATGAGTTCGAGTTTTCTTTCGTACTTTTTCTGGGCCCACAACATTAACATACTTGTTGTAGAGTAAACGAAAATTTTTCTTTTCCCGTGTGAATTACGAATCCCTCGTCGCCAGTGTTGTAGAGTAGTTTTCACAGTGGATGCTTGTATTTCAATAAGTCGTCCTAAATTAGGTTCGACGTACAAAACGTTAGGAACTTCAAATAAGAGTTAATGACGCAGCAATCTAGTTGTGATGGTTGGTACTTCAATGTCCGATATCGACTCACTCGCTCAACACCACTAAGCCCCAGCTGGCCACTGCTACTACTACTTATTATGTGTGGGAGAGTCTATTAATAATAGAATATGTACGTCAGGTATAGCAATACTCTAATATCCTCTCTTCTTCTAGTTCATGACACGGCTAAAAGAAAGGAATGTTTTTAATAGATTTTATCATCAGAATTTCTCGCATATTCTCATGGAAACAGTTTGTTTCACAAATTGTTAACACATTCTAATATCCTCTCCTTCTCCTAGGTTTTGACACGGCTAAAATGGACATCATGTTTATCATCGACTCATCCACTTACGTTGGACAGGAAAACTTCAAGAGAGTGAAAAACTTTGTGAAGAATGTCATCAAGTACTTCCGTATTGCACCAAGCCATGTCAGAGTCGGTGTTGTTACTTACAGCACATGGGAAAGAGATGACTTCAATCTGAACACATACAAGGATCTGAATCAAGTGTTGCATGCCATTGACAAGATTCCGTATATTAGAGGACAAGAATACACGAACCGTGCCTTGTACTATGTACGAAGATTCTCGTTTTCTTACAAAGATGGAGCCAGACCCAAAGTAATCAACGTTGCCATCGCCATTACTAATGGCAAGACAAACAATCTTCTGTGGACCAGATCACAGGCCGACATACTGAAACACGAAGACGTCAAGATATTTGTTGTGGCCATCGGAGAAGTGTACATGAAAGGTGTGGAGACTGTAGCCAGTACCCCATACACTTGGTTTGTTCTCAGAGTACCCGATTACATTGTCCTGGAAAAATACGCATGGATGCTGGTATCCAGACTCTACTGGAGTAAGTAAAATATTTATTGCTAAAATCCACTTTAGATGTATATCTTCATCAATTTGTTTAATAAATCTTCTTCTGCTGCTATGGTAAATATCGTAACAATTCACAGCCTTACGTTATCCTGATGATATCATTGTCTTTCAAAATGAATCGGTGCTAAAAAAATATCTTATCATCTTCCTGGGCCCAATAAAAATGGGACACATTTCCTGAATTATAGACTTAAACTTATATGTGAAACTCATTCTTTCCCGATGACGTGGATTGTCTTCAATCTCTGATAGAAACCATCAGAAATATACGTCATTGAATCAAAATTTTAACAGCTAATATAATTCTCAGTCTCAATACGTATCATTTTAATATTTCCATCATATTATTAGACTGCAATTAATGATCTTGATTTTCTTTATTATTACAGGTTATGACAGAAAATGGAATCTAGAAGGTTGGTCATGTTTGAATCCCATTGAATGAATTTTAAAATATTTCATTCAAACAAACTTTTACGATAAACGAATTAATTTAACGAAGATTAATGTGACATATATTCAGTTTAATTCCTTCATTTCTATTCCATTAACGTCGTATTAATAAATAAAGAGAACGCCTTTGTAAGACCAAAATCTTATTGATATATCACAGAAATAATCAGCCGCGAATAACCACTGTGTTCCTTCTGCATCTACAATCTCACTCATTCTCTTTTTTCTCTTTCTATCTACCACTCTCTAATTCTATACCTCACTCCTCTTCCTTTAATTATTAAATATCTCTTTATTAGTCTCATAGTTATGTATTTATAATCAAATAACCAAACAAAAGTCGGAATGTACGATATTTTCATCATTCTAACCACGTTCTTTTCTTCTCTTTCTTACCAGGTTATGAAGAACGTTTACGCTATCTAGGTATGTATTTAAATTTTATTGTCCGTAGCTCATATATTTTCATCCGTATCTTACATGACAATGCTAAGAAAGTCCAATAAAAGTCTCTCATTATTCAGAGAATAAACAATGAGCATTTTAAATTATGGGGCTTTTTTAATGCTAATCCAATCATCCCTTAAAATCTCTTGTCTATTAAATCATAATAAACACATGTGAATTTTGCAAAGAATGAATGTAAAAAATACATTTCCTTCCTGATTATTGCTAATATCGAAACTAACATTCGCAATTGTTAATTATGATTTGTCTATTTTCATTTCAGAAAATGAATATGTTATCAAAGAATATCGAGAGGAAGGTAAGTATATTGTTGCATTTATCTGTATATTGTAAAAATATACGTTAAACTTAATGCCATTAAAATGTGGTTCATATGAGCTTCACGATGAGATTAAGCAATATACATTTGCAATTATAAGATTATTTTTATAGTTGGATTATAAATCTATTACACTCTCCTGCGATATTTTCAAGGGAATATATAATAGCAGAAAAATATAGAGAAAGTTTGCATCACAACGACCTTGGTAGAAATCTTCCATAATATCTTGGTGATGTCCTTGCGTCCTACATGACATCTCTTATTTGATGTCCATCAAATACACTAGCCTCTACATGCTTATCCGTGGGAACTTCTCCTGGAGGAATGCAAACCCCGATGCCTTCCCTACACATTGCTCTCAAAAAGTTCTTCATTAATCCTAACTTGATATGTAAGTGTGGAAGCATTGTTTTGTTCAGTTCAACGAGAGGGTGAGACTGAATGTTATGCCAGCCAGATTTAACCCTTGTCTCAAAGGCAACTCTTGTCTGACATTATGTTGCTAGTCAGCCTAGCTGTCCCAGAGACACAGAAAACAAGTATATATTCTGTAAGCAACTTGGAGCCCTAGGACCAGTCCAATTAATTTAAGATCTCCACAGATCAATCATTTGTGCTCCTTGTAGACAACCGCAGACAGCAAAAGATCCATGCTGTTGTAGGTTGCTTTCATTTGTACTGAATGCCCAATAGATGTAGATGAAAAACTATTCACATTATTTAGAAGAACTGCTTTGAGACTTCTGCTTGATGAGTCAAGAGAATGTCTCCATTCCGTAACATCATACTTTCAGCCCAATTGATTTCATCAACCCAGCAATATTCTTGCAATATTTCAATGATGACTTATCCTGGAATGTGAAAAATGCTCTTAATTCTCTATCATTCTCTCGATACCAGTAGAAAGTTGTTTCTGGTGCCAATAGATGTTTTTATTTTAGACTTGAACCCAGCCGCTGAGTAGACACATTTGAGAATTTCAGAGATCATGTCTGGTCTTTGTTTAGTTCTTCTTCTATGAAAGGTATTGGTTGGGGATCCTCTTCTGGCTTGTATGTGTCATCCCCAGCTACAACTGTCATGTCACTATGTTCGGAATCAGAGCTATATTTCATGTTACCATCTGGCTCAGGACAGAAACGTATGGGCTATGAGGTATTGGTCTCATGGCAGAAGGAACATCGGGATATTGAACATGGTTCTTGTTCTTGCGATTTATTCCGTCTAGATTTATCACGCAGAAATAGCAGTCCGTAATGTGATCTGTTCCTAGGCTCCAGAACATTGCAATTGCAAATGACACACTCATCCGTTTAACAATTCCTCCAATGCCTCAAGTTCTCCAAACATGATTCAAAGCAAATTTGGGTAGAGAATGGCTTAGTTTGACTCCAAACTAATCGCGGAATGCCTTCTTCGCAAAGCCAGCTACTTTTGCATTCACTGTTAGAAAGAACAACACTACCGCAGATATAACAGGAACTGCCAGGATTATTCCTACACTTGCAATCCATTCTTACAGGAAAACAATGGTCAAGGTGAAAAGAGAAAAAATAAATCAACACTCAACTCATCATTGACATATGAGACAGTATATTAAAATCATTTTAAGCTGAGTAATAAGCCCTGTCCCCTCTAGGTATGTGGGTGTTATTGAGTTGGGTGCTACACTGTAGTCAGGTACAGATACAACATGTTATGCTATACTATACATGAGGCACCAAGTCCACGGGCATTGGAACAATTGTTATTTTTGTGTACAACTTTTTCTGAAGTATTCAAGCACATCTTGAAAAACAGAACTGACCAAACACAATGAATGATATTTTTTTAATTCAACATAAATGCCGATCATATATCACCTGATAAAACTTCGAATTTTGGAAAAATATTTAACACATGCCAATATTTATTTCTGGCATCTTCTAATAATATTATTTCATATTTAAGAAAATCACTCACATCTGGGTTGAGAACTAACAATTTCATAATATACTTAAATTTCAAATAGTTGTAATGCCATGAAATAATTCTAATATGATTTTTATTTCTTGTCTTGCTTTTCTATTTGCAGAACTGAAAGAAATTAAACTTCGAGGTTAGTAGACTTTCATTATTGTCGTTGTTTCCGTTTTATTATTATCTTGCAAACTTTACCCAGACACTTTGTTGTGTCAATCGTAATGTCAAAATTTCTAGCATGTTCTAATTGAAACTGTTACCATAATACAATGGACGATATATTATAATCTCCCATTATCACCGAGATTATGACACGGCTAAATGGACCTAATGTTTATAATTGTTTTTATCATCAGAATCTCGCATATTCTCATGGAAACTATTTGTTTCATGAATTCTTAACATACTCTAATATCCTTTCTTCTCCTAGTTTATGACACGGCTAAAAGAAACGTAATGTTTATAATAGATTTTATCGTTAGAATTTCTAGCATATTCTCATGGAAACTGTTTTTCACGAATCGTTAACTGTTATGGGACCTACCTTTATGGGCTAAATGGTCTCGTCCTATTACTATATTATGCCTCTCAAGAGAGCTTTCTACAGTTGTCGAGTTGATTACTGTTGACTACGGTTGACTTCTGTCGAACTCTCTGCTTTGGCAGAGAGGAACCCGGACGAAGAGCAAAGTTTCGTCCAGGAAGGTAGACAGGTCCTGAACGCTTCTAAGCGGGTTCAAAGGGAGATATTTTTGTCCGAGCCCACGGGCTCGGTGAAACCCACGGGAAACTCGGCCTTGTGCCACATACATTCCTCGTAGGAGGGACTGTTAAATGTCGTTGACGAGTTGACTACTGTACTTTGCTGTCAGTTGGACGTGCAAAACTTTTGTATTCGTTTTATTGTTAATCTGTTTTCACTAAATTGATGAGTTCGAGTTTTCTTTCGTACTTTTTCTGGGCCCACAACATTAGCATACTTGTTGTAGAGTAAACGAAAATTTTCTTTTCCCGTGTGAATTACGAATCCCTCGTCGCCAGTGTTGTAGAGTAGTTTTCACAGTGGATGCTTGTATTTCAATAAGTCGTCCTAAATTAGGTTCGACGTACAAAACGTTAGGAACTTCAAATAAGAGTTAATGACGCAGCAATCTAGTTGTGATGGTTGGTACTTCAATGTCCGATATCGACTCACTCGCTCAACACCACTAAGCCCCAGCTGGCCACTGCTACTACTACTTATTATGTGGGAGAGTCTATTAATAATAGAATATGTACGTCAGGTATAGCAATACTCTAATATCCTCTCTTCTTCTAGTTCATGACACGGCTAAAAGAAAGGAATGTTTTTAATAGATTTTATCATCAGAATTTCTCGCATATTCTCATGGAAACAGTTTGTTTCAAATTGTTAACACATTCTAATATCCTCTCCTTCTCCTAGGTTTTGACACGGCTAAAATGGACATCATGTTTATCATCGACTCATCCACTTACGTTGGACAGGAAAACTTCAAGAGAGTGAAAACTTTGAAGAATGTCATCAAGTACTTCCGTATTGCACCAAGCCATGTCAGAGTCGGTGTTGTTACTTACAGCACATGGGAAAGAGATGACTTCAATCTGAACACATACAAGGATCTGAATCAAGTGTTGCATGCCATTGACAAGATTCCGTATATTAGAGGACAAGAATACACGAACCGTGCCTTGTACTATGTACGAAGATTCTCGTTTTCTTACAAAGATGGAGCCAGACCCAAAGTAATCAACGTTGCCATCGCCATTACTAATGGCAAGACAAACAATCTTCTGTGGACCAGATCACAGGCCGACATACTGAAACACGAAGACGTCAAGATATTTGTTGTGGCCATCGGAGAAGTGTACATGAAAGGTGTGGAGACTGTAGCCAGTACCCCATACACTTGGTTTGTTCTCAGAGTACCCGATTACATTGTCCTGGAAAAATACGCATGGATGCTGGTATCCAGACTCTACTGGAGTAAGTAAAATATTTATTGCTAAAATCCACTTTAGATGTATATCTTCATCAATTTGTTTAATAAATCTTCTTCTGCTGCTATGGTAAATATCGTAACAATTCACAGCCTTACGTTATCCTGATGATATCATTGTCTTTCAAAATGAATCGGTGCTAAAAAATATCTTATCATCTTCCTGGGCCCAATAAAAAATGGGACACATTTCCTGAATTATAGACTTAAACTTATATGTGAAACTCATTCTTTCCCGATGACGTGGATTGTCTTCAATCTCTGATAGAAACCATCAGAAATATACGTCATTGAATCAAAATTTTAACAGCTAATATAATTCTCAGTCTCAATACGTATCATTTTAATATTTCCATCATATTATTAGACTGCAATTAATTAATGATCTTGATTTTCTTTATTATTACAGGTTATGACAGAAAATGGAATCTAGAAGGTTGGTCATGTTTGAATCCCATTGAATGAATTTTAAAATATTTCATTCAAACAAACTTTTACGATAAACGAATTAATTTAACGAAGATTAATGTGACATATATTCAGTTTAATTCCTTCATTTCTATTCCATTAACGTCGTATTAATAAATAAAGAGAACGCCTTTGTAAGACCAAAATCTTATTGATATATCACAGAAATAATCAGCCGCGAATAACCACTGTGTTCCTTCTGCATCTACAATCTCACTCATTCTCTTTTTTCTCTTTCTATCTACCACTCTCTAATTCTATACCTCACTCCTCTTCCTTTAATTATTAAATATCTCTTTATTAGTCTCATAGTTATGTATTTATAATCAAATAACCAAACAAAAGTCGGAATGTACGATATTTTCATCATTCTAACCACGTTCTTTTCTTCTCTTTCTTACCAGGTTATGAAGAACGTTTACGCTATCTAGGTATGTATTTAAATTTTATTGTCCGTAGCTCATATATTTTCATCCGTATCTTACATGACAATGCTAAGAAAGTCCAATAAAAGTCTCTCATTATTCAGAGAATAAACAATGAGCATTTTAAATTATGGGGCTTTTTTAATGCTAATCCAATCATCCCTTAAAATCTCTTGTCTATTAAATCATAATAAACACATGTGAATTTTGCAAAGAATGAATGTAAAAAATACATTTCCTTCCTGATTATTGCTAATATCGAAACTAACATTCGCAATTGTTAATTATGATTTGTCTATTTTCATTTCAGAAAATGAATATGTTATCAAAGAATATCGAGAGGAAGGTAAGTATATTGTTGCATTTATCTGTATATTGTAAAAATATACGTTAAACTTAATGCCATTAAAATGTGGTTCATATGAGCTTCACGATGAGATTAAGCAATATACATTTGCAATTATAAGATTATTTTTATAGTTGGATTATAAATCTATTACACTCTCCTGCGATATTTTCAAGGGCGAATATATAATAGCAGAAAAATATAGAGAAAGTTTGCATCACAACGACCTTGGTAGAAATCTTCCATAATATCTTGGTGATGTCCTTGCGTCCTACATGACATCTCTTATTTGATGTCCATCAAATACACTAGCCTCTACATGCTTATCCGTGGGAACTTCTCCTGGAGGAATGCAAACCCGATGCCTTCCCTACACATTGCTCTCAAAAAGTTCTTCATTAATCCTAACTTGATATGTAAGTGTGGAAGCATTGTTTTGTTCAGTTCAACGAGAGGGTGAGACTGAATGTTATGCCAGCCAGATTTAACCCTTGTCTCAAAGGCAACTCTTGTCTGACATTATGTTGCTAGTCAGCCTAGCTGTCCCAGAGACACAGAAAACAAGTATATATTCTGTAAGCAACTTGGAGCCCTAGGACCAGTCCAATTAATTTAAGATCTCCACAGATCAATCATTTGTGCTCCTTGTAGACAACCGCAGACAGCAAAAGATCCATGCTGTTGTAGGTTGCTTTCATTTGTACTGAATGCCCAATAGATGTAGATGAAAAACTATTCACATTATTTAGAAGAACTGCTTTGAGACTTCTGCTTGATGAGTCAAGAGAATGTCTCCATTCCGTAACATCATACTTTCAGCCCAATTGATTTCATCAACCCAGCAATATTCTTGCAATATTTCAATGATGACTTATCCTGGAATGTGAAAAATGCTCTTAATTCTCTATCATTCTCTCGATACCAGTAGAAAGTTGTTTCTGGTGCCAATAGATGTTTTTATTTTAGACTTGAACCCAGCCGCTGAGTAGACACATTTGAGAATTTCAGAGATCATGTCTGGTCTTTTTGTTTAGTTCTTCTTCTATGAAAGGTATTGGTTGGGGATCCTCTTCTGGCTTGTATGTGTCATCCCCAGCTACAACTGTCATGTCACTATGTTCGGAATCAGAGCTATATTTCATGTTACCATCTGGCTCAGGACAGAAACGTATGGGCTATGAGGTATTGGTCTCATGGCAGAAGGAACATCGGGATATTGAACATGGTTCTTGTTCTTGCGATTTATTCCGTCTAGATTTATCACGCAGAAATAGCAGTCCGTAATGTGATCTGTTCCTAGGCTCCAGAACATTGCAATTGCAAATGACACACTCATCCGTTTAACAATTCCTCCAATGCCTCAAGTTCTCCAAACATGATTCAAAGCAAATTTGGGTAGAGAATGGCTTAGTTTGACTCCAAACTAATCGCGGAATGCCTTCTTCGCAAAGCCAGCTACTTTTGCATTCACTGTTAGAAAGAACAACACTACCGCAGATATAACAGGAACTGCCAGGATTATTCCTACACTTGCAATCCATTCTTACAGGAAAACAATGGTCAAGGTGAAAAGAGAAAAATAAATCAACACTCAACTCATCATTGACATATGAGACAGTATATTAAAATCATTTTAAGCTGAGTAATAAGCCCTGTCCCCTCTAGGTATGTGGGTGTTATTGAGTTGGGTGCTACACTGTAGTCAGGTACAGATACAACATGTTATGCTATACTATACATGAGGCACTAAGTCCACGGGCATTGGAACAATTGTTATTTTTGTGTACAACTTTTTCTGAAGTATTCAAGCACATCTTGAAAAAACAGAACTGACCAAACACAATGAATGATATTTTTTAATTCAACATAAATGCCGATCATATATCACCTGATAAAACTTCGAATTTTGGAAAAATATTTAACACATGCCAATATTTATTTCTGGCATCTTCTAATAATATTATTTCATATTTAAGAAAATCACTCACATCTGGGTTGAGAACTAACAATTTCATAATATACTTAAATTTCAAATAGTTGTAATGCCATGAAATAATTCTAATATGATTTTTATTTCTTGTCTTGCTTTTCTACTTGCAGAACTGAAAGAAATTAAACTTCGAGGTTAGTAGACTTTCATTATTGTCGTTGTTTCGTTTTATTATTATCTTGCAAACTTTACCCCAGACACTTTGTTGTGTCAATCGTAATGTCAAAATTTCTAGCATGTTCTAATTGAAACTGTTACCATAATACAATGGACGATATATTATAATCTCCCATTATCACCGAGATTATGACACGGCTAAAATGGACCTAATGTTTATAATTGTTTTTATCATCAGAATCTCTCGCATATTCTCATGGAAACTATTTGTTTCATGAATTCTTAACATACTCTAATATCCTTTCTTCTCCTAGTTTATGACACGGCTAAAAAAAACGTAATGTTTATAATAGATTTTATCGTTAGAATTTCTAGCATATTCTCATGGAAACTGTTTTTCACGAATCGTTAACTGTTATGGGACCTACCTTTATGGACTAAATGGTCTCGTCCTATTACTATATTATGCCTCTCAAGAGAGCTTTCTACAGTTGTCGAGTTGATTACTGTTGAAACCCACGTGAAACTCGGCCTTGTGCCACATACATGACGAGTTGACTACTGTACTTTGCTGTCAGTTGGACGTGCAAAACTTTTGTATTCGTTTTATTGTTAATCTGTTTTCACTAAATTGATGAGTTCGAGTTTTTTTCGTACTTTTCTGGGCCCACAACATTAACATACTTGTTGTAGAGTAAACGAAAATTTTCTTTTCCCGTGTGAATTACGAATCCTCGTTGCCAGTGTTGTAGAGTAGTTTTCACAGTGGATGCTTGTATTTCAATAAGTCGTCCTAAATTAGGTTCGACGTACAAAACGTTAGGAACTTCAAATAAGAGTTAATGACGCAGCAATCTAGTTGTGATGGTTGGTACTTCAATGTCCTGATATCGACTCCTGCTCAACACCACTAAGCCCCAGCTGGCCACTGCTACTACTACTTATTATGTGTGGAGAGTCTATTAATAATAGAATATGTACGTCAGGTATAGCAATACTCTAATATCCTCTCTTCTTCTAGTTCATGACACGGCTAAAAGAAAGGAATGTTTTTAATAGATTTTATCATCAGAATTTCTCGCATATTCTCATGGAAACAGTTTGTTTCACAAATTGTTAACACATTCTAATATCCTCTCCTTCTCCTAGGTTATGATACGGCTAAAATGGACATCATGTTTATCATCGACTCATCGACTTACGTTGAACAGGAAAACTTCAAGAGAGTGAAAAACTTTGTGAAGAATGTCATCAAGTACTTCCGTATTGCACCAAGCCATGTCAGAGTCGGTGTTGTTACTTACAGCACATGGGAAAGAGATGACTTCAATCTGAACACATACAAGGATCTGAATCAAGTGTTGCATGCCATTGACAAGATTCCGTATATTAGAGGACAAGAATACACGAACCGTGCCTTGAACTATGTACGAAGATTCTCATTTACTTACAAAGATGGAGCCAGACGCAACGTAATCAACGTTGCCATCGCCATTACTAATGGCAGGACAAACAATCTTCTGTTGACATGGTCACAGGCAGACATGCTTAAACGCGAAGACGTCAAGATATTTGTTGTGGCCATCGGAGAAGTGTACATGAAAGGTGTGAAGACTATAGCCAGTGCTCCATACGATTGGTTTGTTCTCAGAGTACCCAGCTACATTGACCTGGAAAGCTACGCATCGATACTGGCATCCAGACTCTACTGGAGTAAGTAACTTCTTTATTTCTAAAATCGCTTTTAGGTGTATATCCTTATCAATTTATGTTATATAATTCTTCTGCTACTATGTTAAATGTCTTAACAATTAACTGCCTTATATTTTTTTTGATGATATTGTTGTCTTTCAAAATGAAAAAGTGCCAAAAAGAATATCTTATCATCCTCCTGAGCCCAATCGAAATTGGTCGCATTTCCTGAATTATAGAATTAAACTTATATGTTAAATTCATACTCATTCCCGATGGCGAGGATTTTCTTCAATCTCTGATAGAAACAAACAGAAATATTCGTAATTGAAACAAACTTTTAACAGATAATATAATTCTCAATCACAATTCTTATCAATTTAATATTTCCATTATATTATTAGACTGCAATTAATGATCTTGAATTTCTTTATTATTACAGGTTATGACAGAAAATGGAATCTAGAAGGTTGGTCATGTTTGAATCCCATTGAATGAATTGTAAAATACTTTATTCAAACTAACTTTTACGATAAACGAATTAATTTAACGAATATTAGTGTGACATATATTCAGTTTAATTCATTCACTTCCATTGCACTAATATCGTACTAATTAATGAAGAGAAGGACATTATAAGACCAAAATGACATTGATATATCACAGACATAATCTCCCGAGAAAGTTGTCGGTGTTTCCTTCTGTATACATAGTCTCAATCACTCTGCCTTTCTTTTCTTTCTCTCTCTCTCTATATATATATATATATATATATATATATATATATATATATATATATATATATATATATATATATATATATATATATATATATATATATTTCTGTACCTCACACCTCTTCATTTAATTTTTTAAACGTATATTTATTAATATCATAGTTACGTATTTATTATCAAATAACTATGCAAATGTCGGAATATACGATATTTTCATCATTCTAACCACCTTCTTCTCTTTCTTACCAGGTTATGAAGAACGTTTACGCTATCTAGGTATGTATTTAAATTTTATTGTCCGTAGCTCATATATTTTCATCCGTATCTTACATGACAATGCTAAGAAAGTCCAATAAAAGTCTCTCATTATTCAGAGAATAAACAATGAGCATTTTAAATTATGGGGCTTTTTTAATGCTAATCCAATCATCTCTTAAAATCTCTTGTCTATTAAATCCAAAGAAACTCATGTGAATTTAGCAAAGAATGAATGTCAAAAATACATTTCCTTCCTGATTATTGCTAATATCGAAACTAACATTCGCAATTGTTAATTATAATTTGTCTATTTTCATTTCAGAAAATGAATATCTTATCAAAGAATATCGAGAGGAAGGTAAGTATATTGTTGCATTTATCTCTATATTGTAAAAATATACGTTATACTTAATGCAATTAAAGTGTGGCTCATATGAGCTTCACGATGAGATTAAACAATATCCATTTGGAATTATAAGATTATTTTTATATTTGGATTATAAATCTATTACACTGTCCTGCGGTATATTCAAGGGCGAATATATCATAGCTGATTATAAGACAGCTTTTTACGGTGAATCCAAAACTCATACACATTGTTTCTAAACAGATCAAATTTTCAAGATACGCGCTCTTACCTGAAATATATAGAGCAGTATTATATCTTCATTTATTTTCTTGTTCAGTTAAACAAATAACGCCAAATTTAGGGCTGATATATTCGCAAAAATTTTATATTGTACCGTAGTAAACAAGACAATACACAATAGAATCTATTCATGGATGAAAGGTCTTTCCAGGGTTTTACACTTCTGCTTGGCAGCCACCGTATCCAGTTTCAAGCACCAGCAGTACACACCGAAAAAGTTTACATCACAACGACCTTGGTAGATCTCTTCCATAAAATCTTGATGAAAGCGATCAAACTGCGCTTCAGTTAAAGTACTCAGTTCTTTGGAAAATAGTCCTAGTCTGACCGTAGAAAGTGCTGATTGACTGACATTTGTACCCCGAGTTGAGGCAAACGTTTCAGTAGATCTTCAATTTCCTTCTCGTATTCCGTACTCCTCTAGTTTCCCAGAATCTTGTAACTACTGACTTCAATGACTGCCAATCGGACAATTCGCTCTGTCAAACATTGGGTCCTTCATGACATCCCTTATTTAATGGCTGTCAAATACCCTAGCCTAGAGGTTCTCCATGCTTATTCGTGGGAACTTCTCCTGGAGGAAAGCAAACCCGCTGCCTTCCCTACACATATCTTTCACTAAGTTCTTCATTAATTCATATTGATATGTGAAGGTGGAGCAGTATTTTTTTCGCTTCAACGAGAACGTGAAATTGAATGTTATGCGTGCAAGGTTTTAACCCTTTTCTCAAAGGCAACTCTTGTCTGACATAATGTTGTTCGTCAGCCTGTCTGTCCCAGAGACACAGAAAACAAGAATACATTGTGTACCCAATTTGGAGCCCTATGACCAGTCCAACCAACTTGAGATCTCCACAGATCAATTATTTTGCTCCTTGTAGTCAACAGCAGACAGCAAAAGATCCATGCTGTTGTAGGTTGCTTTCATTTGTACTGAATGCCCAATAGATGTAGATGAAAAACTATTCACATTATTTAGAAGAACTGCTTTGAGACTTCTGCTTGATGACTCAATAAATTGTCTCTATTCCGTAACATCATAATTTCAGCCCAATTGATTTCATCAACCCAACAATATTCTTGCAATATTTCAATGATGGCTTATCCTGGAATATGAAAAATGGTCTTAATTCTCTATCATTGTCTCGATACCAGTAGAAAGTTGTTTCTGGTGCCAACAGATGTTTCTCTTTTAGACTTGAACCCAGCCGCCGAGTAGACACATTTGAGAATTTCAGAGATCATGTCTGGTCTTTGTTTAGTTCTTCTATGAAAGGTATTGGTTGGTGGTCCTCTTCTCGCTAGAATGCGTCATCCCCAGCTACAACTGTCATGTCACTATGTTCGCAATCAGAGCTATATTTCATGTTACCATCTAGCTCAGGACAGAAACGTATGCGCTATGAGGTATTGGTCTCATGGCAGAAGGAACATCGGGATATTAAACATGGTTCTTGTTCTTGCGATTTATTCCATTTCGATTTATCATGCGTAAAAAGCAGTCCGTAATGTGATCTGTTCCTAGGCTACAGAACATTGGAATGGCAAATGACACACTCATCCGTTTAACAATTCCTCCAATGCCTCAAGTTCTCCAAACATGATTTACAGCAAAGTTGGGTAGAGAATGGCTTAGTTGGACACCAAAGTAATCGCCGTATGTCTTCTTCGCAAAGCCAGTGTTTTTTTGATTCACGGTTAAGAATAACCACATTACCGCAGATATAACAGAACCTATTAGGATTATTCCTACACATGCAATCCATTCTTACAGGAAAACAATGGTCAAGGTGAAAAAAGGAAAAAATTAGTCAGCACTCAGCTCATCATTGACACTTGACACAATATATTAAAATCATTTTAAGCTGAGTGATAACACCTGTCCCCTCTAGGTATGTGGGTGTTATTGAGTTGGGTGCTACACTGTAGTCAGGTACAGATAAAACATTATATGCTATACTAAACATCAAACACCAACGATCAGCCGTGACAAGTAGTGTCCACAAGCATTCGAATAATTGTTATTATTGTGTACAACATATTGCGAAGTATTCAAGCACATCTTAAAAAGCAGATCTGACCAAAGAAAATGAATGATATTTTTTAATTCAGCATGAAATGCCCATCATATATCACTGAATAAACCGTCGAATTTTGGAAAAAATTTAACACAGACCATTGATTAATTCTGGCAACATCAAATAATATTATTTCATATTTATGAAAATCACTCACATGTCGGTTTAGAAATAACAATTTCATGGTATATTGAATTTCAAATAGTTGTAATGACATGAAATAATTCTAATATGATTTTTATTTCTTTTCTTGGTTTTCTATTTGCAGAACTGAAAGAAATTAAACTTCGAGGTTAGTAGACTTTCATTATTGTCGTTGTTTCCGATTCATCATTTGCAAACTTTACCCAGACATTGTGTCAGTCGTAACGTCAAAATTTCTATCATGTTCTAATTGAAACTGTTACCATAATAGAATGGACGATATATTATAATCATCGATTATCCCCGAGGTTATAACAGCGCTAAAATCGACATCATGTTTATAATTGATTAGCATCGTCAGAATTTCTCGCATATTCTCAAGGAAAATCTTCGTTTCACGAATTGTTAACACACTCTAATATCCTCTCTTCTCCTAGGTTATGACACAGCTAAAATGGACATCATGTTTATCATTGACTCATCCACTTACGTTGGATTGGAAAACTTCAAGAAAGTGAAAGACTTTGTGAAGAATGTCATCAAGTACTTCCGTATTGCACCAAGTCATGTCAGAGTCGGTGTTGTTACTTACAGCACATGGGAAAAAGATGACTTCAATCTGAACACATACAAAGATCTGCATCAAGTGTTGCATGCCATTGACAAGATTCCGTATATTAGAGGACAAGAATACACGAACCGTGCCTTGAACTATGTACGAAGATTCTCATTTACTTACAAAGATGGAGCCAGACGCAACGTAATCAACGTTGTCATCGCCATTACTAACGGCAGGACAAATAATCTTCTGGGAACCAAATCACAGGCCGACACACTGAAACGCGAAGACGTCAAGATATTTGTTGTGGCCATCGGAAAGGTGTACATGAAAGGTGTGGAGGCTATAGCCAGCGCCCCATACAATTGGTTTGTTCTCAGAGTACCAAGCTACATTGAACTGGAAAGCTACGCATCGATACTGGGATCCAGACTCTACTGGAGTAAGTAAATTCTTTATTTCTAAAATCGCCTTTAGGTTTATATCATTAAAAATTCGTGTAATAAACTGCTGCTATGTTAAATATATTAACAATTCACAGATTTACGTTGTCCTGATGATATTGTTGTCTTTCAAAATGAAAAAGTACCAAAAAGAATATCTTATCATCATCCTGAGCCCAAACAATATGGCTCGCATTTCCTGAATTATAGGATTAAATTTATATGTGAAATTCATACTCATTCCCGATGGCGAGGATTTTCTTCAATCTCTGATAGAAACAAACAGAAATATTCGTAATTGAATGAACATTTTAACAAATAATATAATTCTCAATCGTAATTCTTATCAATTTAATATTTCCATCATATTATTAGACTGCAATTAATGATCTTGATTTTCTTTATTATTACAGGTTATGACAGAAAATGGAATCTAGAAGGTTTGTCCTGTTTGAATCCCATTGAATGAATTGAAAAATACTTTATTCAAACTAGCTTTTACGATAAACGAATTAATTTAACGAATATTAGTGTGACATATATTCAGTTTAATTCATTCACTTCCATTGCACTAATGTCGTACTAATTAATGAAGAGAACGACTTTATAAGACCAAAAGGACATTGATATATCACAGACATAATCTGCCGAGAATATCGTCGGTGTTCCTTCTGCATACATAGTCTCAATCACTCTGCCTTTCTTTCTCTCTCTCTCTCTCTCTCTCTCTCTCTCTCTCTCTATCTATCTATCTATCTATCTATCTATCTATCTCTATTTCTGTACCTCACACCTCTTCATTTAATTTTTAAACGTATATTTATTAATATCATAGTTATGTATTTATTATCAAATAACTATGCAAATGTCGGAATATACGATATTTTCATCATTCTAACCACCTTCTTCTCTTTCTTACCAGGTTATGAAGAACGTTTACGCTATCTAGGTATGTATTTAAATTTTATTGTCCGTAGCTCATATATTTTCATCCGTATCTTACATGACAATGCTAAGAAAGTCCAATAAAAGTCTCTCATTATTCAGAGAATAAACAATGAGCATTTTAAATTATGGGGCTTTTTTAATGCTAATCCAATCATCTCTTAAAATCTCTTGTCTATTAAATCAAAAGAAACTCATGTGAATTTAGCAAAGAATGAATGTAAAAAATACATTTCCTTCCTGATTATTGCTAATATCGAAACTAACATTCGCAATTGTTAATTATAATTTGTCTATTCTTCATTTCAGAAAATGAATATCTTATCAAAGAATATCGAGAGGAAGGTAAGTATATTGTTGCATTTATCTCTATATTGTAAAAATATACGTTATACTTAATCCCATTAAATTATGGTTCACGTGAGCTTCACGATGAGATTAAGCAATATATATTTGCAATTATAAGATTATTTTTATATTTGGATTATAAATCTATTACACTGTCCTGCGATATTTTCAAGGGCGAATATATAATAGCTGATTATAAGACAGCTTTTTACGGTGAATCGAAAACTCATACACATTGATTCTAAACAGATCAAATTTTCAAGATACACGCTCTTACCTGAAATATATAGAGCAGTATTATATCTTCATTTATTTTCTTGTTCAATTTAACAAATAATGCTATATTTAGGTCTGATATATACATGGAAAATTTACATTGTGCCATAGTAAACTAGAAAATACACAAAAGAATCTATTCATGGATGAAAGGTCTTTTCAAGGATGTCATCTTGTGCCCGACAGCCACCGTATCCCATTTCAAGCACCAACAGTACACACTGAAAATGTTTACGTCCCAACGACCTTGGTAGAGCTCTTCCATAATATCTTGGTGAATGCGCTCACCCTACTCTTCACTCAAATCTCCACAGTTCTTTGTAAACTAGTCCTAGTGTGATCGTAGAAAGTGCTGATTGACTGACATTTGTGCCCCGAGTTGACGGAAACGTTTCAGTAGATCTTCAATTTCCTTCTCGTATTCCGTACTCCTCTAGTTTCACAGAAATTTGTAACTACTGACTTCAATGACTGCCAGGCGGACAATTCGCTCTGCCAAACATTGGGTCTTCATGACATCTCTTATTTAATGGCCGTCAAATACACTAGCCTAGAGGTTCTCCATGCTTATTCGTGCGAACTTCTCCTGGAGGAAAGCAAACCCGGTTCTTTCCTTACCATTACCTTCACAAAGTTCTTCTTTACTCTTAACTCGATATGTAAGTGTGGAAGCAGTATATTTTACGGTTCAACGAGAGTGTGAGTCTGAACGTTATGCGTGCAAAGTTTTAACCCTTGTCTCAATGGCAACTCTTGTCTGACATAATGTTGTTCGTCAGCCTGTCTGTCCCAGAGACACAGAAAACAAGAATACATTGTGTACCCAATTTGGAGCCCTAGGACCAGTTCAACCAACTTAAGATCTCCACAGATCAATTATTTGTGCTTCTGGTAGTCAACAACAGAGAGCATATGAATCATGCTGTTGTGGGTTTCTTTCGTTTCTACTGACTGCCCAATAGATATCGATGAAAAACTATTCACATTATGTAGAAGAACTGCTTTGAGACTTCTGCTTGATGAGTCAATAAAATTTCTCCATTCCGTAACATCATACTTTCAGCCCAATTTGATTTGATCAACCCGGCAAGATTCTTGCAATATTTCAATCATAACTTATCCTGGAATATGAAAAATGGTCTTAATTCTCTATCATTGTCTCGATACCAGTAAAATTTGTTTCTGGTGCCAACAGATGTTTTTCTTTTAGACTTGAACCCAGCCGCCGTGTAGACACATTTGTGAATTTCAGAAATCATGTCTAGTCGTTTAGTTCTTCTTGTGTGAAAGGTACAGAACCTGTCAGGATTATTCCTACACATGCAATCCATTCTTGCAGGAAAACAGATGACAAATTGAAAAGAGAAAAAAAAACTTTGCTCATCATTGCCACTTGACACAGTATATTAAAATCATTTTAAGCTGAGTGATAACACCTGTCCCCTCTAGGTATGTGGGTGTTAGCGAGTAGGGTGCTACACTGTAGTCAGGTACAGATAAAACATTATATGCTATACTAAACATCAAGCACCCACGATCAGCTGTGACAAGTAGTGTCCACAGGCATTCGAATAATTGTTATTATTGTGTACAACATATTATGAAGTATTCAAGCACATCTTAAAAACTAAAACTGACCAAACACGATGAATGTTATTTTTTTTTAATTCAGCATGAAATGCCCATCATATATCACTTGATAAACCATCGAATTTTGGAAAAAAATTTAAAGCAGACCAATGATTAATTCTGGCAACTTCAAATAATATTTCAAATTTAAGAAAATCACTCACACGTCGATTTAGAACTAACAATTTCGTAAAATACTTAAATTTCAAATAGTTGTAATGCTATGAAATGATTCTAATATGACTTTTATTTCTTGTCTTGGTTTTCTATTTGCAGAACTGAGAGAAATTAAACTTCGAGGTTAGTAGACTTTCATTATTGTCGTTGTTTCCGATTTATTATTATTTTGCAAACTTTACCCAGACACTTTGTTGTATCAATAGTAACGTCAAAATTTCTAGCATATTCTAATTGAAACTGTTACCATAATACTAATATCCTCTCTTCTCCTAGGTTATGATACGGCTAAAATGGACATCATGTTTATCATTGACTCATCCACTTACGTTGGATTGGAAAACTTCAAGAAAGTGAAAGACTTTGTGAAGAATGTCATCAAGTACTTCCTTATTGCACCAAGGCATGTCAGAGTCGGTGTTGTTACTTACAGCACATGGGAAAAAGATGACTTCAATCTGAACACATACAAGGATCTGCATCAAGTGTTGCATGCTATTGACAAGATTCCGTATATTAGAGGACAAGAATACACGAACCGTGCCTTGTACTATGTACGAAGATTCTCATTTACTTACAAAGATGGAGCCAGACGCAACGTAATCAACGTTGTCATCGCCATTACTAACGGCAGGACAAACAATCTTCTGTGGACCAAATCACAGGCCGACATACTGAAACGCGAAGACGTCAAGATATTTGTTGTGGCCATCGGAGAAGTGTACATGAAAGGTGTGGAGGCTATAGCCAGCACCCCATACACTTGGTTTGTTCTCAGAGTACCCAACTACATTGAACTGGAAAACTACGCATGGGTACTGGTATCCAGACTCTACTGGAGTAAGTAAATTCTTTAATGCTAAAATCGCCTTTAGGTGTATATGCTTATCAATTTGTGTAATAAACCTCTCCTGCTATTATGTTATATGTCTTAACAATTCACAGCCTTACGTTGTTCTGATGATATTATTGTCTTTCAAAATTGTTTATTTATAAAATCGGCTTTTAATTTGTATCATATTCTTCGCGCTTTCTGCTAAATTGCCTGAATTTTCAATTTACTTTTCTTGTCGTAATTTTAACCTGTAATACCCCAAATGTCATATAATGGGAAAATGCTTGTAAAATTTTCCATTCACATGACATTTTGGAGGTTAGAAGAGAGCAATCAGTGCATAACCTCCTTAACAAGTTTGTGTAAATGTATAGCAAAATGGGCTTTAGTAGAGATAGGAAAAAACAGATTTTCTAAAAGCCTCTAAGTACATGAAAGTACATGTTGCTCGTACGGGAACGTGATGTGTCCATAAGCTCTTTACACCACCAGCTAATTCAAGCTTACAGCACTCAGTAGTCTCAAGTGGTCACCCATCCAGGTACTGACCAGGTTCCACGTTACTTAAATACGGTGATCGTACGGCAACTGGTGTCTTAATGTGATATTGCCGTAAGCCTGAACATCTATTAATTGCGATGTCAATACAAAATTTGTTAAAAAATAACACAAAAAGCAATCCACTTTTTGTTGTAACTAATCCTTAATTTACTTGTATTTCGCAGGCTCTGACAAAAACTGGATCCTCCATGGTTAGTCAAGTTTTAATTTCTTTATCTTCCTTGTAAAACTCTTTCCTGCAAATTCATGTCATCGTCTTTTTGCAATCATTAAAGGACACTAATGATTGATTAAAGACAATCGATAATAATTCTTCATTCATATCCGTCATATAATGTCTAAAATTGTCTTGAAACTGATAATAATTTTTCAGCAAGAGAAACCTGCTATATATATATATATATATATATATATATATATATATATATATATATATAGTTAAACCTAGAGAGCCAGACAAACCTACCAACGTTTCACCTAAGCGGATCATCTGGGAAGGCTGACGATCCGCTTTCCGAGCGAGTAGTGTTTCTTATACTTGTAAGATTTCTATTAAGAATATATATATATATATATATAAAAGAAAGAACAGTAAGATATATAATCCGGTGTTCTTATAGATATTTTTATTTTTACAAAATAGTGCTCAATGTAAATTTACAGGGCATTAATATTATAAATTAATTGATTTAAAATATGGTTTTTTTCACTACACAGTTCTAACCATGTTTCAAAAATGGAAGCTAAAAGCCCCGAATTTAATTTTGTAATTAAATTAAAGACATTAGTTCCATTTCATCCTCAAGCGAATTTTTGAGTAACTTTTAAAATTACTGAGTTTTAAATACACAGCTAAAAACATAATTCATGTTTCAAAGGTTACAGATAAATCCATTTTACTAGACTAGGAGTGTCTGGGTGTTCAATATGTCTATATTTTAATGTATCAGTTATTGCTACGTTTTGGTAGTGGGTAGGGATGTATTTTTCAATGAAATCTAACATCCGTTAAAAGCGTGTCGTCTGGATTTTTTTTAAATTTTATTGTTAACTGCAAAAATTCTTACGGCATTTTTTCCCTTTGTATTTTTAAAGATTTTTGGTGGGTGTTTAGGTTAGAATACTTTTTATTTACCTACGATTTGAAATATTTTTACTTTTAATTTTTAATATACTATATTTCTTTCAAGAACAATTAAATGTAATTAGAATCCCTTACAGTTTGTAAAATTATTATCACATCAAGTATATTACGATTTTTAAAAATTTTATATTTAAATATTATTTAAGTAATTTTTTTTTTTTTTTTTTGCACTTACGGCAAAAAAGCTAATTCATTTCTCTAATTTAGTAAACTTTATTTATTTATTTAATTACAATTTTTAAAAAAATTTAGGTTAGAATTCATTTCAATGAACTACAATTTTAATTACAACTTTAAAATATTTTCATTGTTAGTTTTTATAGACTATATTTCATTTAATAGAAGTAAATGTATTACAATTACTTACAGTAAGTAAAATTATTTTTCTATATCAAGTATAAGTATATTACGATTTTTTAAAATTTTATATTTAAATATTTTTTAAGTAGATTTTTTTTTCGCACTTACGGCAAAAATAGCTAATTCATTTCTCTGATTTAGTAAATTTTATTTATTTATTTAATTACAATTTAAATTAAGTTTAGGTTAGAATTCATTTTAATTAACTACAATTTTAATTACATCTTTAAAATATTTTCATAGTTAGTTTTATAGACTATATTTCATTTAATAGAAGTAAATGTATTGGAATTACTTACTGTAAGTAAAATTATTATTCCAGATCAAGTATATGTCTATTACGATTTTTAAAATTTTATATTTAAATATTAAGTAAAATTTTGGCACTTACGGCAAAAATAGCTAATTCATTTCTCTAATTTAGTAAACTTTATTTATTTTTATTTTATTTTATATATATATATATATATATATATATATATATATATATATATATATATATATATATATATAAAAACTTTTGTACATACAGGTGAAACTATATATTACTAAGGACATGGATTCATTTGAGTGTCGGTATTACTTTTTGAAGGGTGTTTAGGTTAGAATACGTTTTATTTAACTACAATTTTAAAAGATGTTTAGGTTAGAATTCGTATTAACTACAATTTTAAATACAACTTTAAAATATTTTCACTGTTATTTTAATAGACTATTTTTTCTTATTTTTTTTATGGAAAAACAAGTAAATGTAATAGAATTACTTACAGTATATAAAATTAACTTTTCATGTTAAATATAAGTATGTATATTACCTGATCGCACTTTTATAAATTTATTTTTATTTTTAAATATTATTTAAGGAAAATTTTTGACAATGACGGCATAAAATTTCTCTGATTCAGTAAATTTTTATTTTTTATAAACTTAGTAATATATAGTTTCTCGTGTATGCACAAAGGACATGGGCCATTTAATGACCTACATATTCTAGCTTTTCTTATTAACTTCCATTTTACTGTAGGTGTTTTAATTGATTCTTTTAGGTGCCAGAAGTATTTCGATAGAGATGTCTGATTTTTATATTTATTTATCCTAAATGAACTTTGATGTTGGTTGAATCTTTTTTTGAATTCATGGCTAGTGCAACCGATATATATTTTTATGTTTTCAGGACTTTCAATCAAAGAGATATTGCATTGGTATACTAATGATTAAGTGCGACATTTATTTTGTAGAGGGCAATTATGAGGGTTTCTACAGTCACATAATTTTTGTTTATTTTCAACAGTTTTTATTTTTATTTTTCCATTGTCTAAACTTTTTGGGTTTTGGTACAAGTGTTTATTTAAGATATTAGCATTATTCTTAATAATTTTTTCTAAGTTTTCCGTACAGCTGTAACTCAATTTTAGTGTGTTTTTATTGAAAATAGTACCTAGTTTACTTTCACTAGGAAAATGCTTGACTATTAATGCGAGGAATTTTTGTCCTAATTTGTTCTTTACCATTTGGTTGTATGGGGGCGTATACCAAATTATTTTTCTACATCTGTTTTTTTCGATGCTTTTCATTTTCATTTTTTATATTTTTTATATAAGTTAGTTTTGGGTTTTTGTAGCCACTCACTTTTAGAGCCTTATTATAGGAATTGATATGCTCATCGAAAATCTTGTCATTTGCTGAATTTGTACTTATTCGTTTACTGATATATAACGGTATATGTTTAATTATAGTTGGGGGTGATTTGATTTAGGGTGTATATATAAAGGATTGGTGTTGGGTTTTTTATAAGGGGTGTATGTATTTTTATTTAGATCTAATGTTATATCTAGGAAGTTCACTTTTTTAATTTAGTGCTAACCGTAATTTTTAAGCCCATGCTTTTAAATTCTTTATATAAAACCTTTCTAATTCTATCTATTTTGAAGTTGGTTGAATTTCTAATAACGACAAGGCCATTGTCTCTGTACAAACCAATGTCAGTTATATTAAAATCACGGTGCGCTGTAAGGTTGTATAATATAAAAAGACCGATGAGATCTGAAGACTCAGCTGAGTCTAGTGATCCCATTGTGATGTCAAAGTGGTCATATGAATTCTTAATGCATTGCTCACCTTTATGTATAAGTACCAATTTTTTCGCATATAGAATAATGTTCTTTTCTTCATCTGTAATAGCTGTATAATGGGTGGCAAAGTCCAACGCATTCATAAATAGTTCTTTAGATATTGATTGGTAATAATTATCAATGTCAAACTGCATTAGTGTACAATTGTTTGTTTTTTTTTTTCTTTTAAGTGATAAACCAGTTTATCACTTCCTTGGTATTAATCCAAAGTTTCAGGCTTATTTTTTCTTTAATTTGTTTATTTACCCTTTCAAGGATCATTTTACTTATTTTTCCGATATCCGGTCTTGTAGGATTTATTATCCTTGTAGTGGGATTAGCCTCAAAATCTGGTTTGTGATCCTTTAAGGTTATGTAGCATTCTTTTTTATATATTTGACCTATTCTATCACTGATAGATCAGTGATTTCCTTACTGCTAGTATTGATATCCCGAACTTTCCATTTTTGAAACATGGTTAGAACTGGGTAACGAAAAAAAACATATTTTAAATCAATTAATTTATAATATATATATATATATATATATATATATATATATATATATATATATATAAAGTGAATATTGAAGTCAACACTCAAAGGCGACAGGCTGTTTCAAGCTGGACACAATCGTCAGGCCGCCAGTTGCATCCAGCATGAAACAGCCTGTCGCCTTTGAGTGCTTACTTCAATGTTCACTATTATATTTATATTTACATATGCTCTATCATACTGAGCACTTTATCCCATAAATATAGCACACCTTAAACTATATTTCTTCACATATATATATATATATATATATATATATATATATATATATATATATATATTTATTCGGACTGCTATCCTCATTTTCAAGGACGATGGCACAGTGAGTAAAGACGTTGGTTAGATCCAGTGACCAGGTAACAGCACTGGGGAACCCAAAAACGTGCAAAGTTGAGTTAAAGGCAAATAACTGAGACATCCTAATAACAAGAACAATCTACCCCAATGGACGAAATAAAGGGTTCGGCCCAAAATCACCCGACGAAAGCCGGAGCGTTGGAAATATGAAGATGAGGATAACAGTTCAAATAATATAAATAATCATTATGAAAAATAATCATAATACCTCATCATATATATATATATATATATATATATATATATATATATATATTTGTTTGTGTGTATGTATGTATGTATGTATGTACAAAAAAATTGATTAAAAAGTATCGACAAAGGCTGTCTGTTTAGTAGTTGATAAATCTCAGATGATTGTTAGGAATAAAAATAGTTTGTTAGGAATAATATATTAATTAATAAACTAAATCGCAGTCTTTTATTCGGCCTCTTTCCCAATCGGCGTTACACATGACGTCACGCTCAACCATTTCAATCGTGCAGCTTCCACGATGCAGACAATAAAAATAACTACCACAACGGTTCTTGATAATGACTGCGAAAGTCAAAAGCACTTAAATAAAAAAAAATAACAAAATATAAACTTTGGGCAGTTTACCTACAACATTGAGCACAATAATCAACACCTTATCCGAAAATTGGAAAAATAAACTAAAAAATTAAACAGAATGACCTTTGTCGGTTCCTTTTAATCAAACTTGTTTGGATGAATACCTACGGCCTAAATATACCATATTCACATACACACACACACACACACACACACACACATAGATAGATAGATAGATAGATAGATAGATAGATAGATAGATAAACCTTATATTTAGTGGACAGGTGTGTTATGAGTAGACTTCTATGTTTTATCGGTTAAGCGCGCCTAATCTAAACGTAGTAAAGGAATGCCGTTTCGGTCGATTCGTAAGGTGAATTTTCCTTAATAAGACTTTCGATTTGCCCAGACTAGTTGATCTCAATATTATTTTTTCTTGTTTAAGAAAGTAATATCTACTCAAACACGTCTATCCAGTAGAGTAAGAATAGAATTCTGTGGTAAACTAGAGTCTAAATTGAAATCCCTAAATCTTGGCCAAAACAACATATATTAATCAAATAATGCAATCGTATCTTCTTTAGCTGAAGTACGTGTGACCATTCCACGAATAGCTGGACGGGGAAAAATATTCCCGTGGGACGACAATCCTGATTTGAAAAGATTGATAAAAAAAGAGAGTAAAAAGAGAGGAAGAAAAATGGAAGGAAAAATACTAAACAATTAAAAAATAAATCAAGTTAATACCCTGAGAAACCAATATATCCGGAAAAACAAAAACTGGAAACAAAATTAACGAGGTCAAGCAGCATAAACTGTGTTAAAATGTGGGAAAAGTGAAAAATCACAACAATATCATGTAAGCGAAACTAACACAGTATAAAATGACCTGGTCTTAAAAAACATTTTGAATAACATTTCAATTCTGACCTCACTATGCTGAAGATGACCGCGGAGCGAAGAACATAGACTCAATCACTGCAAAGTCTGTCTCCAAACGTAAACAATAAGGAACTTAGTGATGAAGAAGTCAAGAAAGATATATAAAAGCTAAAGAATAAAAAAGCGTCACTTTAAATTGAGGTTGAACTTTTGAAAATAGCATGTCTTCTCCGAATTTAAAACAAGTTTCTCAATTTCATGAAGTCTGGAATCAGAAATGCATACGGAAAAAGTGGGTTCTATCGCGCATAAATGCACAATGGAAACAAAAATGTAGCCCTCAAGATACACACATGCCAGGTGTAATAGCAAACTTGTAGAAATTGTATAACAGCAAAATTGTTCAATTGTTAGATTAAGCTTTGAACCGTTGTATCTTTAAAATGATTAAAGATATCTTACTGGAATTCTCCGAGGATTTTATAACACTATTGGACACTACATTGAATAATAAGAATGTATTTAGCTCTATACTAAAATGATGATCCCTCTTGCTCTTGCTTATCGTGAAAGAACCGTGACTAGGCCGTCTGATATATCGTACATTAATGTACCATGGAAACAAAGTGGTCGGCCTCAAGACCCTCAAACATAAAGAGGTATCACAATTGTATCGTTATTTACATTATTCGGATTATTGTCCTCATCTTTGTCGCCATATTTATCACAACGTTTCGGCCGTTGTACTCTCCGGCCTTCTTCAGGATGTCAGTTATCAGTTATCTCCTTTAAGGCGTTGGTTAGATCCAGTGACAGGACCCAAAGAGTGTGAGTTCAATACCCGGTTAAGGCAGTGGAGAACTTTCAGAGGGAAATTAACAGGAGATAACTGATAACTGACATCCATTAAACATGGCACGTGGAACTAGAACAGTCTACCCCAGTGAGCGAAATAAAGGGTTCAGTTCGACATTCCAACCACCTGAAGAAAGCCGGAGCGTACAACGGCCGAAACTTTATGATAAATATGGTGACAAAGATGAGGACAATAGTCCGAATAATGTAAATAATGTACATAATACCTCATCTCAAAATATAGACAGACAGTTGGATCGATTATGGTGAAAGTAGTAATGACCATTGTATTAAGTAGGCTCTCACTGTTCTATGAAAATCAACTCTTTACAACTGAATTTGGTATCCGTTCTTGTAAGGTGGGTAATGATGTCATATTTGTAGGTACCTCCACGAATTCGGTATACGTAAGGTTTAAAATGATCTTTTTTTTAATGAAAAAGCTTTCCTGAACTTTTCAATTTAGCTTTAAATGAAAGCTAAAGGATTAAATTTACTGTATCCAGTAAGCAAATTACTTTGGTGTATTTCAGACAGAAATTATATTGATTTGAATAGAGTTGCATTATTTTTTCAGTAAAATCGATTATGTCGGCTATTTTTTAGACATTTGTAAACAAAACTTGAGTTAATCTGATTTGAAACAAATATTACTTATAGCATAAAATGTTGTATACAATCATTTCCTAATCACGGGTCTTCTTTTTTCTGACGTGTTAATCGATATATTGACGGCGGATTGAACGCCGAACGTGATATTAATTATGGAGTAGCAGACGACAATTTTCATTAGAGTTTTGTTTTTTGCTTTTCGGAAATATATCGTATTTCTGAAATACGATATATTTGATACGATCATTTGACGATCACAACTCCCGCAAAAAAGAAACAGTTAAACGAAGGAGGATCTAGTGTTACCTTTTGATTTGCCCATGAATTGACGAATCCGCAACTTGCGAGTAGATGAGATTTCTTAGCAAAAAAAAAAAAAATGGAATTACTCCGTCAAAGATTTTGAGTGTGAATTTTCGTTTGGCAACGAACACACGCGTCTGCAAATGCTAAGATTGTGTAATTCTTTCACTCACTTTACCCACTTCGTCATTCATAAGTAACCAGCAAAAGTTACTTTCTGTAGAAATAAAAGTATCTTATCCAGACTATATACACTGTGCGATTTGATACACCAAAAAATTCACTTTGTAAAAAGGCGGCTGGTTTGATTTTCAATAAGAAACATAAACATTGCTAATTAGGTTTATTGACCTGAAGACATCCATGAATAGTAATGTAGCAACACAACCGATAAGGTCAACTACGGAACAACGACCGTAATCGTAAAACACCAGTTCGAGCTCCATACAATCAGATATGGTCGTGACTATGCCATGTATACTATATTCCGATTGCAACGGAGTAAGACCCCACCTACCAAACTGATGCATAACGCCTTTAATATAAATAACCAATATTTACCTTTCTTGAACTAAGAAAATACTTACAGATTGTTATCATTTTTTTAAATGCCGCAAAAAATATGTCGTAAAATCCACCAACCTATCCCAGTCAATGGATAGATATATACGAAGGGACTAAGATAGATAGATAGACTGTGATATTGAATACCCTTTCTTTATAAGTATTGCAGAATTTAAACTCTCTCTCTCTCTATCTCTCTCTATCTCTCTCTCTCTCTCTCTCTCTCTCTACATATATATATATATATATATATATATATATATGGAGGAGACATGACGTGATCTAAAAACCCGCATCTACGAACACAAGAGAAATTTACGTTTAGAAAAACTTTTCTCCCCTATCATACAGAAACAAGGCTGGACATAACTTTGACTTTATTAATGCCACCCTAATTAAAAAAGAACATCATTATTTAAGGAGAAAATACTTTGAAAACTTAATAATATTATTATCAACGATAAACACACACATAAAAAATTACATTACATCGCAGCCTTCTTTGAATCCATTCTAAAAGCATGTAACCTTTGGCGATCTAATACAGACAGTACTTACATAAAACAGCCCCAGATTAATAAAATAACACCCCACTATGTTAACTGCCCACACAAAAGTGAAAACATAAGAACTCCTACTAAATTAGGAATATACATTACCCACTGATGGCCGCTTAGACAAATTATAATTTTTACAAACTTACATACATATAGAATTATCTACAGTTCTAATGCACTTGATGCATGACTGATCAATGAGAATCGATACAAACAAAAGTGAAAATACCAAATTTCTCTCTTTTGGCTGTTTTCTCTCAATCTCTGGTGAAACTTTAATAAAACTGAAACATGTTAGATTGATATAAGTTTCCTATTTATTCTTTATCTTACCATATATATATATATATATATGTGTGTGTGTGTGTGTGTGTGTGTGTGTGTGTGTGTGCATGTATGTATGTATGAATGTATGTATATAATCTGATATGCTCATGTATCAAATGATATTGAGTTACCTTATTCTAACTTCTATTTTATTATTTCTCAACAGGTTATAAAGAACGTTTGCAATATATCGGTAAGTATTTTTTTTTTCAATTCCTTCCGTTTTAAATTCAAAACTCGATGCATTTTAATAAGTTTACCACTTGTTCATTTTATATGCAGATTTTGCCTACTAGGATGCTTCTCCAGTAATGTCTATTCTGGGGCCATAAAAAGTTTCTGGCCTCCACGGTATCAGACTTTCTCTCTCGTGAGACCAGCTGAGAGCGATCATTTCGTGACTAGCATTCTGTCATAGCTTCCGCATGTTTGCATGAATTTTAAGCAATATTTATGACTATGCAGATAAGATGCTTTTATTCAATTCTGTGTAGAAATTCTGACCAATCAGGATTTTATTTTCTTCTGACTGTTGGTATTTTGGGGCCAATCAGATGGCCGTATTCCGTTTTGCCCTTAACTATTATTCGAAGTACTCATTCAGAATGACAGGGAAATTGCCAAAAAAACAGCAGATTGTTCGATTGTTTCTAATCGTGATCTAGCTGGTCGAAAACATAAAATCCTGAACTTTCTCAACAAATAATGCTTTCCCTTTCTTAAGATGACATTTACATTCAATTTAAATAAATGCTTTTCTTTCATATTCCTTGCAGAAAATGAAGAGCTTATCAAGAAATACAGAGAAGAAGGTACGTTTAATATCTAAGTTTTCGAATGTAAAATGAATAATCATTGAGAAGTAGTAATGTTGCTGTTACATTAACGGGAATTTTAAATGTCCGCTATCAAAATAAAATGCTACAGTTATTGTTATTCTGCACAATTGATTGACGAATTAATTGATTCATTTTCTACAGTTTATCAGCCCTTTGCAGGTTATTTAAAGCCAGAAAATATTTTTAGATAAGTTTTTTAGATTATTATGGTTTAGCGATACAAGTCTTATTATTTAACCCATAGCTAGATGGAGAAGAGATGGCTACATAGCTTATCAGATATTGATATTGATAAACAAACAAGAAATTATATGTGGATATAAAGTGGGGGATCAATTCTTTATCACAATCCATATATAAACTGATCCCTTACTTTGTGGTCACGGTAGTCTCTATACATATATATTTCAGAGGATGTAAATAAATCTAAAAGACATGCCTGTGTAGCTAAAAAGTATTTAATTGATCGGTTGATTCGTTTTCTACGGCTTATCAACTTTTTGCAGGTTATTTAAAGCCAGAAAATATTTTTAGATTGGAAGAACTTTTGGCGAGGAGATGATAATGATTTAGTTATACAAGTCTTACAAATTAACACATAGCTGGAGGGAAACTAAGTGGATTCATATTTTCCCAAGGGTATTTGAGCGTAAGTGAATAGGAATTAGAACTTGGCTCTCCGATTAACAATTACGAGCCATCTAAGTTCATAACACTAGGTGGTCACCCATAAAGATGCTGACCAGGCTCGACGTTGCTTAACTTTGGTGATGGTGTAGGAACCGATTTTCCAACGTGATATAGCCGTAAGTTCAATGACATTGTACAAATGATTTAAATCTATCATATGGCATCGCTTTAAATTTACATAACCTTTTATTTCACGTTAAAATTCTCATGAATTTTTTGTTTCTTATATAATGTTTTGTCTTTTTTTTCTATTTGTAGAAGTGACAGAAATTAAGTTGCCAGGTGAGTTGATTTTGATGATTCGCGGTGGTTTAAGATTTTGTTTGACATGTGATTTTTTTTTTCAGTCATTTCGCCCCATGTAAGGGCAATAAAGCCAGTAACACACAAAGGGGTTACTAAGTGTGAAAGAATAAGAAAAAAAGAAACATTAAGCATTTTGAACAAGAGAAGAGTAATCAAGAAGACAGTAATGACTAACATTGCATTTAAATTTTTGAAGATCAAAGTTGACTGGAAAACATGAAGTTCTGCAAGCGAAAAGTGCAAGAAAAGAAACGGTTAACATAGAACTTGCAGTTACATCTACCCAATTGAACTGTAAATTGATGAGGCTTTGCCGCCAATCTAGTATTGTGCGTAAATTCATAATGTCTAGGTACGAACAGTTTCTCCGAAGAGTTACCATGAAAGTATTTATATAAAAGACACGGAGAAGCTACATTACTGTGGTGGGAAGGTGACTGAAGCGGAGAAGCTAGATCAGGACCAATAATATTGCTGATTCTTCTTTGGATTTTATCAAGAATCTCTAAATATACAGCAGGATCACCGGACCATATGTGGCAGCAATATTCAAAAACATAAACGAATGGTAGAGAATGTTAGCCCAGGAAGGCGTAATGAGTTATTCACCTGGATGTTAGCGTCAGACATACTGATGGAAGGAGGAGAAGGCTCTCTCAAGTGATAAAAGTTTAGTTTTGGAGGCGTTAAATTTAATAGGCCAATGCTTGCCCCAATTAACAACTGACTGTAGGTCATTTTTTTTAGATCAGCTGCCAATTTTATCTTAGCGGACTGATTCCTCGGCATATGGTACGTCAGTAATTTCATTGTTTTGTATTATATTCTAGGAAGAATTATTTTTATTCTACGTTTTTTATTTCATTGTAATGTCCTCCTTTCTTCACATATTAATATGCCATATTTTGTATCCTTTTTTCTAACAGGTTATAACACAGCACGAATGGATATCATGTTTATAATCGATACATCCATTTCCGTTGGAGCAGAAAACTTTAAGAGAATTAAAACCTTTGTAAAGAATATCATCAGGTTCTTCCGTATTGCACCCAGCCATGTGAGAGTCGGTGTTGTCACTTACAGCACTTGGGTGAAAGACGATTTTAATTTGAACACTTACCAGAATCTGCGTGAAGTGATAAAAGCCATTGACAAGATTCCGTATGTGACGGGACAACAATACACGAACCGGGCCTTGTACTATCTGAGAAGATACTCATTCACTTACAAATATGGAACCAGAAAACACGTACCAAACGTTGTCATTGCCATTACTAACGGCAAATCGACCAATCTTAAGTGGACCATGTGGCAGGCCCGCTTGCTGAAACGCAAAGACGTCAAGATATTTGTTGTGGCCGTCGGAGTAGTGGATATGAAAGGTTTGAAGAGTATTGCCAGCGCCCCGAATTTATGGTTTATTGTCAAGGTACCCAACTACATGCTACTGGAATCATACGCGTGGACATTGTTATATAGACTCTATTGGAGTAAGTCAATTTTCATTGGTAAAAACGCTTTCATCAACTTCCGTATTCTTCATCTATGTGCCGTGTTCTCTCAGGGCGATCATAGGTGTCTACAATTCCCTGCCCTTTGCAGCTTTTAATACATTTTGTCTTTCTGTTATCTCTCCTAAATATTATTCCACCATCTATTTACTCAAGTTCGCTAGGTGGGTTATGAATTTTTTTCATTTGTCCCTCTTGCCTTCAATGTGTTGTGAGTATTGAATTTCCCAAGCCCTCTTTCCTGATTATATGCCCAAGAAATTCCAACTGCCTTTTCCTGTTGATAACTATAAGTGTCGTTTTTGTTTCTATTTCCTATAATACTTTGTCGTTGTTCACTTGTTCGGTCCGTGATATTCTCAGCATCCTTCATCCACATTTCTGTTGCTTCAAGTCTCTTCTTCATATGTGAGAATGTCCAGTATAGAAGGAATGATATTAGACAAAAATTTCAGTACTTTTTTTTTTTGTTTCTAACGTAATTTTAATTTAAAATATATATAATAATTTCTGTTAGAGTGGTACATTTGAGAACTAGGTATTCACTCCGACGTCCGGTGTAATATATATATATATATATATATATATATATATATATATATATATATATATATATATATATATATATTAAATTAAAGTAAGCTCTGTTCCATCTTCAAGCGAAATTTTTTTTTGGAATAACTTATTTCTGAAATTCAATTACTTTAATTCAGTTTAATTCAAATAATTATATTGAAGTTTTCGGCTCTTGTTTTGAAACATGAGAGCTCTTATGTAGCGTGTTGGAATCATATTTTTAAATAAATGATTATATTTATGCTCTACTTTTATCGAGCAATATTTTTTTAAATAATAACAAAAATACTAAAGAACTTTGGATTATTTACCTAACCAGTTCTTTCCTATTTTCTATATATTTCCACACACACACACACACATATATATATATATATATATATATATATATATATATATATATATATATATATATATATCCAAGTATATGATTGGTGTATACGGAATAAATTCCGATAACCAACAATTACTATTCTTAAAAGATTGCTCAATACAGAGTAGAGCGATGTATACACTTGTATCTCATTAAGGGCAGTCGATCTGAACGTTTATTCCAACTTAATTTCAATAGAAACATAATGAATAGAACAACATATGTATTTTTTTCCTCAATAATTTTAAAATTTTAAACTTAATATAGATTAAATTTACATTTTTGAAATGGGTAGTTTTAAATTTTAATTTCAAATTTTATCGTACAATTTAATACTTATTAGAATAAATTCTATTTTAGTATAAACCCAACTTTAAAGCATTTAATAGTTATTATAACCCTACATCATTGTCGAGTTTTTTGAATTCTCGTATACTTGTATTTTGATTGGTCATTTCAGCTCATGTGACAGCATTTCCCCTTACGAGGAAACATCATCACTTGATAAGACACCAGAGGTGTTGAAACAAAATGGCTATTTTTTTAGTGATTTTATAACATATTTATGTTATAATTTTTAAATATATATATATATATATATATATATATATATATATATATATATATATATATATAAAGTAAACATTGAAGTCAACACTTAGAAGCTTTATTTTGATCAATCTAAGTCCGCAGAAAATGGCTGTCAGGTCGCCAAACTTCCTACAAAGAATTGCTGCATTTAAATATTTACAGACTACCAGGTTTAACAGCAAAATTGTCCAATTGTTAGATTAAGCTCTGAACTGTTTAGACTTTGGACTGTCATAGTTGAAACTCCTTTCTCACGTGCCAAAGTCTTATGGATTGAATTGGATCTTTTCTAATTGATCTCTAGCTTTAAGTTGAAATGATGATCCCTCTTCCTGCTGTGACCTCCTGATAAAATTTTCCTCTCTAGTGTTTCTTTCTTTTTAAACTTATTCACCATTCTTTTAATAGTTCTCGAATGGACTTTGAAGACAGAAGCCATAGAATTAATGTTAGTACCATTACTGAAAGCCTGAATGATCTTTTTCCTCCCACCATTGCTCAGTTGGTAAGACAGTGGGGCTGACACAAAATAGTTTTAATCTACTCTCTTTTTAGCTGAATAACTCAAAGGATTTTTCAGTTATTCTTACGGAAAATGGTGTCAAAATGGCTAATCGTCTTATCTGAAAACCTGGAAAAAAGAAACTTAATTAGCTTAGTGGTATTTTTACATATTAAACATTTTGTGGGATGGATAATTACGCTGTTACACAATGTGGACAATTTTGTTGTTACACACGGTATATGTAACTTATAATGGAAAGGTATATACTCTGATTATTATTCTTTTACGCGTTGCATACATTCATGACGCAGGCGATCATTGCTCTCCACAACTTCTCCTTTGTAACTCTAAGCAATATTTGTCCCTTTCTTTTTGCTACCATTTCATTCACAAAGCATATTAAGAAATGAAGACTTCTGCTCTTAAAAAACTCTCAAATATAAAGAAACGTTTAAAACGTGGTATCACTTTTATTGAAGAGCGTTGTAACTAACTGAATGCTTAATTATACGTGATAAAGTTTATATTTTAATATTTTAGTATAACCCGGGTGAAAATTGACATAAATCGTAGTAGATTCTAACAAGTTCTAGTTCCTTTACAGACAGATGTAGATAGATTCGCCCTTTGTATGGTTCACACTCCTTCCCGATCTTTTTAACAGGGTTACAGGCTTATCCCTTGTTCTCTGTTTAATATCGGGTTTCTGGTTCCTTCCAAAATCTTTTCATTCTCATTTACTGAGTGACATTGTTGCCTTACTTGAACTAAATTGGTTTAAAAAAGATAGCTCAATGATTTGACCGTAAGAAAGCAAGTGGTGTGTTCGTTTTTTGTTTTGTTTTGTTTTTTTTTTCGCTCTTTTTGTTCTTATCACAGCTGACAGGATGGTCAAAGCAAGGCAAGGAATAAAGAGATCTGCTCTTAAGTTTTCTTCACTTCTTATGAGAAATTTATTTCGTCTTTAGCAGACAGAAATACACGCCATTATTTTTAAGTCAAAATAGACAGATTTTTTTTTTTTAACTGAATGGGACACTGAACTTTTTCTATTGATTTTTGTGTATGCAAAATATGTCAGGCATTTGAGTTTCTACTATTACTAATCTCGAATTTGTTTGTATTTTACAGGCAATGACAAAAACTGGATCCTAACAGGTAATTCCTATTTAAAGATATTTACATTTTTTAAGGCAAGAACTTTTTCACACAAATTCATAGCACTATCTATTACGCTCAACAAAAGAAAATACAGAATATTTAAGTAGAATTAAAAATGTTCAATCATTCGAATTCATTCCTTTATAGGGAGTCAATTTTTAAATCATCTTGGCCTTGACACACGATTTCTTTTTTCAATTAAAGCAATTTGCTATAAAAAACAAAAAACAGAACACTTTTCCTTCTCTCACTCTTTCTCTCTCTCTAATATATATATATATATATATATATATATATATATATATATATATATATATATATATATTATAATAAAAAGAAAGAACAGTATAATCTGGTGTTCTTGATTTTTTTTTTTTTTAAAAACAGTGCTCAAATGTAAATTTACAGAGCATAAATATTATAAATTAACTAAATAATTATAAATATTATAATTTAACTTTTATATATATATATATATATATATATATATATATATATATATATATATATATATATATATATATATATATATATATATAAGTATGTGTTGATTGTATAATCTATCTTAATAAATTAGCTTGATCCTACAACGATTTCTCCTGCCTAGAGGACACAATGAATTGAATCCTGCTGGAGAGTGCATATTTTTTCTTTGATAACATTTCAGGACTATTCATCCCAGTAAACGGAAATAAATAAATATACTTTTTAATAAATATCCACTAAATATAACGCTTAAACAATAAAACCTGTCGTATTAATAAATAAAAAATCGATCACTTCTTTAAATATATATTAGTGTTATGACCTTTTTTACTTTTCGTAAAATAATTGATTTCCTGTATCATAATTCGATGAACTGTTGTTCAAAAATAAGGAAGAAGGGTTTCAGTTTATTTTTAAATAACACCCACAAAACGAAATTTCTAAAAATTTTATTGTAGTAGTTCGATGACTTTCTTGGAAATGTAATTTTTGTGGGGTGACACGGCTTCTATTTTATTTCTGTTTATCACGAGATATTTTATTGTTGTCAAAATATTTAAATGAATTGTAGTTTAATTTTGTATTTAAATTTAGGATCAGATTAGCATTTAAAATTAAAAATAAGGTAGGAAATAAGAATTATAATTTCTAATTTGAAGAGACGCTATTGTAATCGAAAGGGAAGAATAAGAAAAACAATTGAAAATCAAGGGGGGGCAACTCTATTTTCCCATGAAAATCAATAAAGTAATTAATAATATTATTAATATTAATATTAATATTAATAAACAATATAGTGAGTAGTGATCTCAATAATAATAAACTACGCCGTGATAAAAAAAATTAAAATTAAAGTACTAATAAAAATAATACATATCGAGAAAAATAAAATAATATCAAATAAATTAAGATAAAATAAAATAGAAACATAAATACGAACGCTCGCTCGTACATTTACCTTTGGTTACACACACACACACACACACACACACATATATATATATATATATATATATATATATATATATATATATATATATATATATATATATATATATATATATATATATACTTAAATGAACTATTATTTCTTTATCTTAACTAGCTATTTTTCTCTTTTGTCAACAGGTTATAAAGAACGTCTGGGTTATATGCGTAAGTGTTTCTATGTTCTTTCTTTTGAAATAAGTTTTTCTATGTGTCTTGGTATCGTTGAAAATGTTTAGAAACAAGCAAGCAATTGTTCAGTTTATTCTTTTAATTGGAATGGAAATTCTAGATATCTTCTATGAGCTATACAAAAAATATTGTTTCCTTTCCAACTATTAATTAATTTTTAATTATTTTCTTCCTTCTTAATAAAAATCTACCCATTTGTAAAATAATGAATACGTTTCTTTGTCTTTTCAGAATATCATGATGATGTCAATTTCGATCAATTAGAAAGTACGTATAATATCGCATTCAAACTTTTATTCAAAAGTATATATCGATCTGATTGATTACGTTGAATAATGAGTTAGTTTGGTATATGAAAAAAATTTACAATAATTATTGCTGTTGTTTTTAAGGGAATTTTACATGTCGGCTATCAAATCAAATGCCAACTTTATAGACTGCTTTCTATGCTTCACTGAGATTTCACAATTTCTGAACAATTTTGCATAACTTTTCAAAATTAATTTTCTTGTTTCATTTACAAATCAAAATCATTTCATGAAATTTTACTTATTTTTTTATTTCTGCCTTTTGTTTTATAGTTCGGAAAGTTTTCAAATTGACCGGTTAGTATATTTTTGTTTCTGACTTCACATTTCTTTTATTTCTCTATATGTATTAATACCCTGGGAATCAGTCTATTACTTACTGACAATTGAAAACAAAACCCTCACTTCATGTCGACCAGAATTCTATATCAATACAAGTTTACCCACACCATCAGAAATTATGGCATAAGGAAAAAGAGGCAACGTCTACGGTGAATTTTTGACACAGGGCTAAACGTTCAATTAGAAAGCCTAAAGAGATCCTGCTGCGTTTGCTTCGCTCGGTGTATGAGAAGAGGCGAGTGTTATAGCAGGACACATCATGGCTGCTTCACCATAACAATGCACCTGCTCGCAACGCCCTGAGTGTCCGGCAGTTTCTGGCCGAGAAGAGCATCTCCGTATTGGAACAAACTATTCACCTGATCTTGCTCCGTGTGACTTTTTTCTATTTCCCAAACTCAAATGGATCATAAAGGAAACCCGTTTTGATTGCATCGGGGGTGGGGGTGGGGCATAATGATGGAGCAGAGAGGCATCCAAGAAGAATCCTTCCAGTAATGTATAGAAGCATGGCAGAGAAACGATGGAAAAGTGCATTAGACTCGAGGGGGGTTACTTTGAAGGGGAAACCATGCAGTTTGTTATTTGGAATTAAAATAAATTGCTTGTGACACCAATCCTGTTACTTTTCAGAGAGACCTCGTATTCCGTTGCCTTTACTATTATTAGGTTTTAATAATAATAATAATAATAATAATAATAATAATAATAATAATAATAGGGTGCACTAATACCTACGGGATCAATTTATTACTTGATAATAATTTGGAACCGGCCCCCCACTTTATGTTCCGTAGATACATTAACACTGTTTTGTCAATGCTCTAAACAATAATAGCATATTTTATTAAACCCTTAATATTATTGAAAAGTTATCATATGTGATTTTTTAAATATATTTTTCCAATTATTATTGTCGTAATCGATTCTCATAAAGTCAATCTTTCCATTTCTTAGTTTCGTTAACATCAACAATACACATTTTTAACAGTTTGCCGCCGTCCAAACAATGACACTCTCATTAATATTCAGTTACAGACATTGCAGGCAAAATATATATAAACACATTTAGTGCATAATATTATAAGATTATTATTTTTTAATGAATGCTTAAAATTTAACTTTTTCGTGAAGATTTTATTTGTCTTAGTGCAATTTCTATAATCATTATAAATTATATATAATTATATTTGTAGAAAAACCAGTTTAATTCTCTAAAATTACGTAAAATGTGAAAATTTCCACGAAGAATTTTTTCTATCGTTTGGTTAATTTTTCTGTCACAAGAATTCGTTTTCATTTTTCAATTTTTCTTTCATTTCATATATAATTTATATATTTTGTTCAATTTATTTCTTCTATTTCCGGATTTTAACATGACTCCTGTGATATTTAGTTTGTTACTAACTCTTCTAGATTCATCGAAAAGCAAGATTTTAAATGAACAAAAACATTTTGAAAACACTACAGACAGGGCTGACGAATACTATCCACGAAACCCCCACCCCGACTTTGCGAAAAGCAAGCCAAATTGGGGTCCTGTGCAGTGCCATGTGATCATTGCTATCTTTCCAACATTTGCTTTTTTTAAAACCTACATTTATATACGTTACAAATTAAAATAAGCACAACTGACTTTTAAAGGATAAAAAATTTTCGCGGATTTTGACGTCATTCTCGGGTTTCTGTTTTTTCGTACAAATCTGTGAATTTGTTTTACTCATACTAAGCATCAAACAAGCAAATTTACTATTTTTCCCCCATAATGTCGAATGAGTTAATATTATTCAACTTTTAACAAGAAAAATCTCAAGTTCATGTTAAAAATTGCCGGAAAATATTTATTTAAGATGGAATAATCTATTATGAAATATCTGTAATATATATTTAGATACATTGTATTTATTTTCAATTTTTCTAGTTGAATTGTTCGCCTGTATTGCATATGATCCATTATTCTATATAATTAGGTTAAAATAAAATTTGTATTTTATATGAATACTAACTTATGAAAATTGAGACGTAGTAGAGTGGGGGGGTAGTATCATAGATCCGCGTCGGGGCACGAGACCGTTGCACCGGCCCTAACTACAGATAATATGTATAAATAATCACTTGGTTTCTTAATTAGAGTGGTTTTGTTTTGTTTTTAATTAATTCTTAAAAATTGTTTTTTTAAATTATTTACTTTTCCTATTTTTCGTAATTTCTATAACTTTTACTTTTATAAAATTAATAGATTCATTGTTTGTCTATTTCTAAAAAAGTTAAAATTTTCTTGTATCATTTTTTTTAACAGGTTATAAAACAGCAAAATTAGATATTATGTTTGTTCTGGACTCGTCTACCTTTATTGGCTTGGAAAACTTCAAAAAAACGAAAGAATTTGTGAAGAACGTCATCAGATATTTCCGTATTGCACCACGCCATGTGAGAGTCGGTGTTATCACCTACAGCACTTTAGTTAAAGATAACTTCAATTTGAAGAGCACCAGGGATCTACGTCAAGTGTTACACGCCATTGACAGGATTCCTTATATAAGAGGACAGCATTACACAAGCCGAGCACTAAGTTTCCTCAGACAATACTCTTTCACTTACCGATATGGCGCGAGACCACATGTGGTCAGTGTTGCTATTATTGTCACTAACGGTGAAGCCAACAATATTTGGTGGACTGCGGATCAGGCGAAATTGCTGAAACGTGAAGATGTGAAAGTGTTTGTTGTGGCCATTGGAAAAGTGAACATGGCAGGCGAAAAGAGAATAGCCAGTTATCCATCGGATTGGTTCATTGTGAGAGTACCCGAATATTGGGTTCTTGTAAAATACGCCTGGGTAGTGGCGTACAGAATTTATTGGAGTAAGTATAATTTATATTCTATATCTAGTGGAAAGGACTTGTATAATTTGATTGATTGATTCGTTTTCTATGGCTTATCAATTTTTTTTTTTTAAATCTGTGTAAGACTTCTGCAAACGTCTAACTGGGTCGAAATACCACCCCACCATTTTTTTTTTAATTTTCATTCAAAATCTTTCGTATTATACAAAAGTAGTAAACTGTAGAAATATTGTAAAAATATATTCTGAAATATATATTTTTGAATGAAGTCATTCTTTTTTTTTCCACTAATAATGACAAATCTGTTCATTTTACTTCTCTTTATTTTCTCTCCAGGTCATGACAAAAACTGGATTATAAAAGGTTCGTAACATTTTATTTGTATTTTCCATTCTTCTAAATGATTTTCCCTTCTGATGTGTTAAACTTAATTAGATGCCTATTGCGCCTCAGTTAAGAGTTAGAAACAAGAATAATTGCTAGGGAGCGAGAACAGAGGAAGAGTAATCAGGAGAACATCAGATAGCGATTGACATTGCATTTAAATTTTGCAGATTAAACCGGGCTGAAAAGCAAGGGACCGGAAGGATGTTAAGCTACCACTATATATATATATATATATATATATATATATATATGTATGTATTATGAAATGGATTAAGGCCGACAATTATTTAATATATTTTATGTTTATACGTTATTTTCATACATACAATTTATTTAAGTAAATGCTGCGTTTTTTATTAAACGATATTAATTACATTTACTGGACTGAATATTAGGAAAATTTCTTATACCTAATTTCTTAGAAATTATATGTTATCCGACAGAAAGCTAACCTGTATTACGATACAGAAACCGTCATTCGGTCTGACGTGTTGTACGATTCAGCTACAAAGAAGCGTCTGATTAGCAAAGTTCGAATTACATTTATAAATGACCGTTTCCGTATGGGTATACGTTCGATTCCTGTCGGAGGACGCATATTTTACAGAATATATATATATTACCGCGACGTAAAAAACAAGAACAAATCTATTTCCATACCTGAGGATATCTGCAGGAACAGACAAAAGCTTGTAAAAACTAAAAAAGACCTTATGCAACTGGAATTTATAAACAGGGATCATATCATATACAGGTTCGGGGTTAGTGTACTTTATTAAAATTGTTTGAGAAGATGTATTCTCGCCATTTAAATCATTAACTTCTATATTTGTTTTTTGTATGAATGATTCATGTAATTATAAATTGAACTGAACTGCACCTATACTTGAAATATATATATATATATATATATATATATATATATATATATATATATATATATATATATACCGTGGTGACATCCTAACGGTTCGCGCGAACCGATTCTTAAAATTATAAAAGTTTAGTGAACAGATCCAAAAATAATCTTATATATTAATAGCCGATATTTAATGGCTAAAAATATAATTAATACTATTGCTGTCAGTTCTGGGGTGGCTGATAGTGTTTTCTGTGATGAATTCGAACAAAAGAAATCGTCTTGAATTTAAAAACTATTTAATCAGTAGAAGTCCTTTTGAAAGACGAAACACAATACATAGCATTCCATTGTTTTACCGACCATTACTCTGATATGTAGCATTTATATATCATGATTTAGCCATACTACCTAATGCAAGCATGTTTCTGTTCTTACTATTACCGACACCACATGCGAGAAAAACTTCCCGATTATTCAAATCTGTTGTATCCACATATAATCATTTCACCCTGAGAAAGGCAATGAAACCACTAAAACACAAGGGGTTATTAACTGTGAAAGAATAAGAAAAAGAAAAGTATTATTAAAGAGGTAGTACAATAAAGAAAGAGTAATCCAGAAGACAGTAGATAGCATTATGGCATTGAATTAAAATTTTTGAGCATCAAAGTTGGCTGGAAGACATGAAGCCGAAAAAAAGTTTCACCGGAGAGAAGTGCGAGAAAAGAAACTGTTATCAAAGGACGATTACATATCATATATATGTATGTGTGTGTTTGTGCGTATGTATTACATTATATTGTTAAATGAATTATTTTAATCCCAAATTATTTATTACTTACTATAAACGTTAATTTTTGTGGATACATCGGTTTCAATTGGTATCCCTGTTCTTTTTAAACAGTCATATATATATATATATATATGTGTGTGTGTGTGGGGAGTATGTGCATGTATATATATGTATATATTTATATATACTGATATTAATATATTTCTTATTTTATACATAGATTACGAAGACAATTTGGAATATATGGGTACGTAAAATGTTTTATTTTTATTATCTAAAATTTATTCCACATAAATATCCGAAATACTCTAATTCATTAGCGTTCATACAATAATGGAACCAATATTATTTTTCAGGATTTCTCTGCGCAAATTTTTATGTGCATTTATTTTTCTGTTATGTTTTTCTTTACATTGTAGGTCATATAAGTTTACATTTTATCGTTTTACAAGCTATGATTGACATTTTTTCATTTCGTTTCTATATTCATATTTCACTAAGTGCTTTTTAATCCAAATACTGTTTTACAGCAAAAAAAAAATGAATATCTATTCTATTATTCAATTTTATTAGAAATTCCTTTCACTGAAATATTTCGTCGCCGTTCTACTTGTTCTCTTTCATTTTAAAATTAAAATTTCCATGTGACTCCCGAATATACCTTTTCATTGGTTAATATTTTGCTTATTGATAGGACTGAAGAATTTTAGGATTGACATTGGAATGTAATTAAATATAAAAGAATTGTTATATTGTCGATTAAAAAAAATATTATTCAGTTCAATGTCGTCTCTGGTTTTAATTTTTCAGATCCAAATATTACATCGTAGACTGCGTCAACGACGGACAATTATTTTTTTTTTTATCTCGCTTTATTTTATAACGTATATAATTAATACCCTCGTTTCTTGAAGGAAGCGAGGGAGTCAGGGATTAAGAAAAAGCATGTTAAACGGTTGGCTAAAATCTCATCGCATCATGCTGCTTTGCTTCATTTCGGGATCTAGATGCCGATAGACTATTAATCATTTTAATTCTTGCAGCTGCCTGGGCGTCGTCGCGCTATTTTTTTTTTTTTTTATCTTATATCAAAACTTAAACATATGCAATCCATCACTGTCTGAATTGCACTCCCACGGGGTTCAAACCATGTCCATCATTTCAGGACCATTTTGCCATTCGGCGCATACTGTAACAATATTCACGAAAAATAGCTAAAGATTATATGAAACAATTCTTTTATATTTAATTCGTTCGCAATGTCAATTTTAAAATCCTTCAATATACAATATAATAACCAATGAAAATATTAAATGCAAAAACAAAATGATTAAATTCATTATCGCGTCCTGGGTAAGACGATAAACTACATCCCTCTGATCAGGAGATTTTGAGGAGCGTGGAACCACCTATTAATTACTGGTGTTCTCATGTCCACCTTGACCCGGGGTGGGAGCACCTGTTAGGATCTCAACTATGGGCAAATAGTTAACCCCGAAACTGAGGTAAAAAGCATTATAAAAGTGTAAAAAACAGGTTTTAATACCAGAAATACTTTGTAAAAAATTATTACCAGAAATAAATTTTTGAAGAAAACTGTTACCAGCAATATATTGTTGAAAAAAATATTACCAGCAATACGTTTTTGAGGAAAAAAATATTACTAGAAATAGATTTTTGACAAAAAAAAATATTACCAGGAAAAAAAGTTGTCGGCATTAAATAACCCATTGCCGTAAAACACAACAAACCAAACCAAACCTAAATTCATTATCATGTTCCAAAAGATCAATTAAATCTTATACAGTATAACTGTATTGGTAAAAAAAAATGTGCTTTTAATCTTTATAATAATTTCCCGTGCTCAATTCTCTTTTGTTAATTTTCTGTATCCAGAATATGTTTTTAACTAAATATCACCCAATAAAAGGTTCAAAAGTTACTCAAGATGGAGGATAGATAACGACTAACACTTAATTTGAAGAGGTCAAGATTAAAGTATTCAGGAAAACATAATATATGGGTGTATGCTCCACAAGGTTAAGAGGGAAAAGTTGGCGGAGTGGAACTTCGGTACTATTGTAGTATGCAGTTTACCTTAGTATTTTAGTTCTACTATATATGTTATTTGTATTGTGGTAGACAAGTATACAACAATAGAGATATTGTGGTAGGCTTCAGACTACAATAGAAATACTGGGATAGATCACAAACTACAATAGAAACATTGTGGTAGACCGTACATTGCAATAGCATGTGGTAGGGCTCAGACTACAATAGAAACTGTCGTATGCATCAGACTACAAGAGGGCATATTACAACAAAACATAAGTCTAAACCGAAGCCTACAATAGAAACATTGTAGTAGACCGTATATTACAAATGAAACATCACAACAGACTACAATAGAAACATTGCGATAGACCGCGTATTACAATAGGAATATTTGATTGTCCAAAGACTACAATAGAAATATTGTGGTAAACCAGAAATTATAATAGAAACATTCTTGGTGGGGGGCAGCAAACTACAATAGAAACTTTGTGGTTCACCGCATATTACAATAGAAATATTGTGGTAAACCACAAAAAATAGAAACATTGTGGCCGATCGCATATTACAATAGAAATAACGTAGTAGGCCCGAGACTACAATGAAAACATTGTGGTAGACGACATATTAAAATAGATATATTTTGGTGGGCCCCAGATTAAAATAGATACGTAGCCTCAGACTACAATAAAAACTTTTTGGTAGACTGTAGTCTACAATTGCACCAGAATTTCCTTTCATATATTTGAAATACAAAGGAAATCAATGAAATGCAACTCCATAGGTGTATTGCTTCAGATATTAATTCAGATTAATAATAAAACTATTTCTAGAGGAATATGAAATTTATACACACTTGTAAATATATGCAAAAATACGTTTGGCATTTAAATATAATATTCTACTGCTTTGTTGTTGATTTTTTACAGAAAACAAACAGGAATACGAATATGAAGGTTGGTATGAATTAATGTTTTCTTTAATAAAATTAGTTTCAGTATATTTAATGTGCAATGATAGAAAATTAATTCCTCGAAATATATCCAGTAAATTAAAACTGAATGTTTATCCCATGTAATTCGATTTCTTCAAATAATTAATTATAAAGAGTCTTACTTCATTTTTGTACGTACATTGCTTCATAAGAGTACCAGTCACATTTGTGTTTGATATTTATTTAAAATCCATTACATACTTTATGCACATTACGTTCTCATTAGCTAATCTCTATTATTTTTGTCAATCTTTTTTTTTTATAAAATAACTGTACTGGGTGCTGAAATATTTCCATTCCGACCCATTTAACAAAATCAATTAATAGCAAAAATCAAATTGCTAATTTTAAAAAGTAGATATGATTGAGAATTTTTCAGCAGCACCCCGTTGTATCTTTTTTGTTTTATAACTTTAATATTGATTTGTTTTTTTATTTTCAATTATAGTCAGGACAAAGTGGAAATTAACAGGTTAGTAATTTTCTTTTTACTTACTGCTTAAAAATGTTTACCTAATTGCCAGTTAGTTGCATTACAGTCGGACTAATCTCTGTTGTTATTAGCAAAGCGTTTCGGCTGTTGCGCTCTCTGACCTTCTTCAGATGTTGGTCGATGTCGGTAATTTTCAGGAAATTTTGACCTGAACTCTTTATTTAATCTACGAAAGTAAAGACTCCTCGTTCCATATCTCGTGATATATCGTCTTGTTCTTTTTTTAATACTGCTCAGTTATGGTTAGTTCTGCTTGTACTGCATATGTCTGTACTATCCAGTCCAAGGATTGAACTCCCATTAATGCAACGAAATTCACAAACCAAGATTGTAATTCTCTTTGTTATTGCCGCGTATAAATAATGATAATAATGATAATTATTTCAATGTATTAATATTATTATTAATACTTTAATAGTATTAAAATGTATGAGAATGTAATATTATATCAATAGTATTAAAATATATTAATATTATTATTAATAGTATTACAAAGTATTACAATATATTATTATTATTATTAATAGTATTAGAAAACATTAGTATTATTAATATTATTATTCGTATTACAGTATATTACAATGTATTCTTAATATTCTTAATAGTATTACAATGTATTAATAGTATTATCAATATTATTAATAGTACTATTAATACATTGTAATACATAGTATTAATATTATTAATAGTATTACGATGTATTAATATTATGCACTGATTTACTTGGATTAGTGTGTTCATCTTGGTTCTCATCATCACGATGTTTCGAGCGTTGTGTCCTCGGGCTTTTGTCAGAAGTCTGTCATAATTGATAACCTCCCAGCAATTTCGGACTGAACTTTTTATTCAGTCCAGAGAAATATATTATTCTTATTCTGATGTCAATATGATAAACCTCATCTCACTACCTTATTCCTAATTAATATATTTGTGATATAACTATCTCTTTCAATAAACAAGAATATATATATATGTACCCACATACATACATACATATATATATATATATATATATATATATATATATATATATATATATATATATGTATGTATATATATATAGAATAAAAAATGACAATAGGAAAACTAGTAATTGCTGACGCGTTTCGTCCAATGTGAACTTTATCAAAGCAAAATACGAAATGAATTTAATTGAACAAGGTAACTAATAAAAACATAAAACAGAATGTTCCTAGCAACTGGAATGTAGAGAAACGCTATTTTCATATTGTTAACTGAAAATAACGTCACTATTTGTCACGTGTGGAGAATATTGTCATTGTATCTGTGTTGATGTATTCAACCATTTTCTTTTAATTTTATGAATCTGTTGTGTACATTTGTTTGTGAGAGCAGTAATTTTGTTAAGAAAAGTGAAATGGGGAAAAACCTGGGCGTAGATTAATATTTGGGTAATTTTCTATGGCGGCACTCTCTAGAATTTTCCTTCTGAGTAAGTTATTTTCTTTTTTTATGAGTGTAGCATTTTTAAAATCAAAATTATGGTTGAATTTATTTCTATATATGACTAGTGCATTAGCTAAGTTGTTTTTTGTGAGGTCTCTTTTGTGCTCATAAATGCGTTTTTTTAACTTCTACTTGTTTCTCCAATATATATATTATCTCTCAAGTGGAGGTACCTACTTAATCTTCATTGATTGCGTTTAAGAATGAAACAGATTATCTCTGCTGGATCTTGACCTCAATATATATATATATATATATATATATATATATATATATATATATATATAAGTGATCATAGAAGTCAACACTCAGAGGCGACAGACTGTTTCATGCAGGGCGCAATCATCAGGTCTGATGATTTCGTTTAGCATGAAACAGTCTGTCGTCTCTGAGTGCTGACTTCTATGATCACTTTTATATTTACATACGCTCTATCCCTGATAATGAGCACTTTATCCCAGAAATATAGCACACCTTAAAACTATATTTCTTCATATATATATATATATATATATATATATATATATATATATATATATATTATGAAATATCAATATAATGTTTATTTGTTTGTTTGTTTTTTGTAACAGGTTACAACACAGCACGCGTGGACATTATGTTTGTAATTGACTCATCCACTTACGTTGGATTGGAAAACTTCAAGAGAGTGAAAGACTTTGTGAAGAATGTCATCAAGTACTTCCGTATTGCACCAAGCCATGTCAGAGTCGGTGTTGTCACTTACAGCACATGGGAAAGAGATGACTTCAATCTGAACACATACAAGGATATGCGTCAAGTGTTGAAAGCCATTGACAAGATTCCGTATATTAGAGGACAAGAATACACGAACCGTGCCTTGTACTATGTACAAAGATTCTCATTTACTTACAAAGATGGGGCCAGACGCAACATAATCAACGTTGTCATCGCCATTACTAACGGCAGATCAAACAATCTTAAGTGGACCACAAAAGAGGCTGGCTTGTTGAAACGTGAAAACGTCAAGATATTTGTTGTGGCTGTCGGAAAAGTCGACACGGAAGGCTTGGAGGGAATAGCCACTCGTCCATATGACTGGTTTATAGTAACTGTTCCAAACTATGAAGAACTTCTAGCATATTCCTGGATATTGACCTACAGGCTTTATTGGAGTGAGTTGAAATTATCCGTTACTTATATTGTATTTCTTGATACTTTATGATGAGTCAATTTCATACGTTGATTTTTTTTTTTTTTTTTTTTTTTTCTTGTTCCCACGACTGTCTTTTAATTCTATAAAGATTATAAATAATCTAGTATTTCTTCAAATAGATATCAGTGTACTCTGCTCATATAATTATCCATTAGAAAATTGATGACACACTTTAGTACATAGTCATCTATGAGATATGATTAGTGATATCTATTTCGACATATATTTTGTTTTGGTATTTTGGGACATATGTTTTATTTTTGCATAATTTAGAATGTTTTATTTTTCTATGTATCTACTTTGACATGTTCGGTCTTATTTTGATTTAGTTTTATACAGTGTATTTTGGCATTCTCACTTTTATTTTGACATGTTTCGACATATAGTGTTTTTGACATATTTTGTTTTTAATTTTTACTTACATATTTTGATACACCTTGATAGGCTCTATTTTATTTCGGTATATTTTAACACGTTTTAACATTTTCCATTCTGACTTGATCCACCATTTTAACATGCTTTAACTTTGTTTACATTATTCGGACTATTGTCCTCATCTTTGTCGCCATATTTATTACGTTTCGGCCGTTGTACGCTCCAGCCTTCTTCAGGTGGTTAGAATGTCGAACTGAACCCTCAAGGACACATGGCACAGTAGATAAAGGCGTTAGTTAGGTCCAGTGACAGGACCCAAAGAGTGTGAGTTCAATACTCAGTTAAGGCAGTGGAGAACTTTCAGAGGGAAATTAACAAGGTGATAACTGATAATTGACATCCATTAAACACGGAGCATACAACGGCCGAAACGTTGTAATAAATATGGCGACAAAGATGAGGACAATAATCCGAATAATTTAAATAATGTACATAATACCTCATCTCAGAAATATAGACAGATGTTTTAACATATTTTGAAATGTTCTATTTCGGCATGTTTTGTCATATGTTGGCCAGTTTCTGAAATGTTCGAACAGGTCCCATTTAGAGAAGTTCTGCCATGTTTTCCTATATTTCAACACGTCCTATTTTCACATATTCTGCAATATTTTACACGGTTTTTACATATTTTGATATGACCATTTAAACATGCTCTGACCTATTTGGCATGTTGTTTTTACATATTTTTGCATGTCACATTTTGTAATTATTCTGTAATATCTTGATATAACACACGTTGACATGTGTTATCATATTTTTCACAGGACGTCCCGTTTGGGCATGTTAAATCATATTTAAGCACGTCCGATTTTAACATATTTTCTAATATTCAGCCTGTGTATGACATGATTTGAAATGTTTTATTTTATTTTGTCACATTCTGACGAAATGTGACATATTTAACATTTTCTGTTTTATTTTGACATTTTCATATGTTTTATTTTATTTCGACAAATTCTGTCATAATCTGAGATATCTGAAATTTTCTGTTTTATTTTGACATATTCTGACGTAATGTGACGTATTTGACTTTCTCTGTTTTATTTTGACATATTTTGACAGGTTTTGAAATTATCTATTTTGACGTGAGCATTTCTTTTTTCGACACGTTTCGCCGGTGAACCGGCATTATCAGAAAAATAATTTTAAGTTTAAATTAAATCAACAGGAATGAGACAAAACTTCATTCACGTTCAGCATATGAAAATTTGATTTTCACTTTAACGTTTCAGATATTATATTTTAAGTAATTTCAACTCAGTTTATTTATTTATGCATTTATTTATTTTAAGTATTACGAGTTTTGGTTGAAAAGCTCATAGGCTGACCCAGATATAAAGACGTACAAGTATACGAGAATACAACAACTGGTCAGTCAACTATTGTATTATGGCACACTTGAATGTCTTTTAGTCTGCCAACTAATGTGTCTACTTATATTTATATCTTGTCTTGCCTATGAACTTTCCAGTCGACCCTCGTACGTCTATCGCCACAACACCGCGTAAAGTATTTTGAGAACTATCAAGGCTAGAAAGGGAAGCGTTTCCAAATAGAAGACGTGATTGTTGTAATGCACATTAATATTTTAATACCAGGCTTTAATCAATGTTTTAATTTCTATTGTTATCTGCAGGCATCGACAGAAATTGGAATTTGGAAGGTTTGTACTTATAAATTCATTTCCTATCGACTCAAACAAATACCTCTCTCATAACATATAACATTATTCTGTAAAACTTATTGTATTTTAATTGTCATTGTGTATTGATCATATTTTATTCCTTAGATAGTTAAGTGATAATCAAGCTGAATTTTTCCTACTTGATTTTAAAAAATAAAGTTTTGCTTTACTACTTTATTTTGGAAACACCATTATTTTGATTTTTATTATTTACTTCGATAATTCCATTTTTATTTTGAATTTACATTAATTTGATATGTTTTTATTCCTTAGAAAATCAATTGACTATCAAAATGACATTTCATCTAGACATTTTCGAAGTTAAAACTTGTATTTTGAAGACAACGTTAATTGAATTTTCTAAATTTACGGTTTTTTAACATGTCTCATATCTTAATTAAAATGTCTTCATCATTGATATCCTATCTTTATTCCTTCGAATTCATCTATAGATTTTAGAAAGCAAAGTATCTTTTTTTGAAGATAACATTAATTTCATTTTCTAAATTAATTTTGTTTCGAAAATTCTTATGTTTTACCGTTTATACTCGTGTATAAGATCGGAAATATGAGGATGTGCGGGTGGTGTAATGTATAACGGCTCGGAATGAGAAATCGGAGACCTGAGTTCGAATTTCAGTAGCATTTGTAATATTAACTTACGCGCTGTGAATGATATTAATTCATATATTCATTCTCTCACAATCGATGGGTTAAATAGTTAGAGTTGCTTCTGGAAAAATTACTGTTATCTCAAAAAACTTTTAATGCCATATTCACTCTCGTAAAGAAAGAGTTATTATTACAATCCAAAATATATTTCGGCTTTAAATGACCTACAAAGGATTGATAAACCGTAAAAAAATTAATCAATTGAAAAATATCGATGGTAAAATGCAACCGAAAAGTGGTCAATTTTTATTGGTCAGGAAGAAATCCTGACATGCATCTGGAGGTGTTTTTAACAGTCAATCCCTTAGATTGGAACTAACAATTTAAGAGAAAATTTGTGCTTTAATGTGTTGACTAGTTGTCTTGACTTATACACGAAGTTTGGATGCTTACTCATTTCTCAGACATAAAATAGTGGGAGTCAGCTTATATTTGAATCGGCTTATACACGAGTATATACGGTAACTGAAATTGTCTTCATCGCACTTCCGTCGCTATCGAGAATTCAGAATCTGCAATTCGTTGGAAATTCAAATTCAAGTCCCAGTTTTGCGTTGAGTTTATAAATATAACAATACCGTATGAAATATTTCTATGATCACCCTTATTCTTTGCAGGTTACAAAGAGAAGCTGAGTTATATATGTATGTATTGCTTTCATTTTGTCGTTATACTTGTGGAAAAAGCATAAAGCCATTTCTTCCCCTCACACCCACCCACACATTCTATTGGTAAATCGTAGGGTAAAATTTGCTCTTTAGTCTTGAAAGGACAGACACTGTATGAATTCAAAAACAGCCTAAAAAAGAATAGTCACTCTCAGGCCATCTTGCTCTAGATCAGATAATTTCTAATTTTTTTTTTAATAGCTACACAGAGTCTATAAGTAAAATATTTTACTTGTTTCTTGGGTAATCTATATATATATTATTCAAAGTGGATATAAAAAATAATTTGATTCAAATTTCAGTTAATAATTGGCACATATCTTTTGGGGTCAATTTTAAGTGACTCATTTTTTCAATATATCTAAACTATAATTATGAACTATAATTTCGGAAATTTCACTGAAATATGTTGGAAAATTTATAAGTTTTTATCTGAAATCAAGAAAATACGAACTTTAAGCAAAATAGTTACAATATATGGGAAAAAAAGGAACCAGTTTAACCCATATCATCCTGGTGTCAGTTTTCACTGACTCCTATATTTCTGTATATTTAAACTATAATTATATTGCATAATTTTCGAAAGTAAACGTTTCACTAAACAAGTTTTCATCGGAGATCAAGTAAATGATAACAATATATGGGGGGGAGAAGGAGTCAATTTAACCCATATCATCCGGGTGTTAGTTTTAACTGAACACCGATTATTTGCGAATATCTATGCTGAAGATACAACGGTATATGGGTGCACTGCGAAAACACTAGATGATTCGAGTCTGGCAGCTGATCTCTCCTCTGATCTAGCTCTAACAGCTCACCGGGGGAAAATTAGCTGGTCATATTAAATGCCTCAAAAGCCAAACTAGTGACGTTCAGTCATCACAGAACGAACCTTGAATCTTCACCTATCACGACGATCGGGTGTTATTTCAGGGAGGTCACGAGGCTTGAGCGCCTATTAATTTAATCCAGACCTCAAGTGGAACTCGTACATACCATCCATCGATATAAAAATGGTCGGTTCCCTATACCACTCCAGCAAGTACCTGACTTCTCCTGCTATCCTCTACCTTTACAAGAGCCAGATCAGACAGAAAATTGATTATTGCTGCTATATATGGGCAATAGCTGCCCAGTCTCCACGTTCCAGTCTCGATAGAGTTCAAAAGCATCTACGCGGCGATGAATTATTTTCCACCCTACAACCCCTTTCCCCACAGACGAAACGTCGCAAGCCTCGCGCTACTCTATCGATGTTTCCATGGAAAGTGTTCAGATGAACTATATTCCTTAGTTCCACCAGTTCTAACCATCACGCCTAAGACGTGATGCCACGCCCATTCTAGCGAACCACCTTCATTCCCTTCGTCTTCCATTGGTGAGGCTTAAGTTCCACTCGAGCAGATTCTTCCTTCGAATTGCTACTTTGTGGAATCGACTCCTCAGGGGATGCTTCCCAGATCCCTGCAAAGCTTAACCCGTTGAACACTAGGGTTAACAGTTATATTCCTCACATATTCTCATAAACTGTAACCCTTACTGCTTACTCTGTATCCCTCTACCTTGAATAGTTTTTGGTCCTTGTACAGGGTGAATATTATTGTAAAAATACGCCTATTTTTTTCCACATAAACTATAATTTTAGAAAGTAAAAGTCCTACTAAAATATGTTTGAGATTTTCCATATTTTCAACTGAAATTGATAATGCAAAATTTAGGCAAAGTGGTCACAATATATGAAATAGATTTAGTCGTCAGTTTAAATTGACACCAGGAAGATGTGGGATAGCGAATGAAGATTATCAGTGACACACTAAAGTGTTATGATATATCAGTTTAGAAATCTGCACCACTCAGAATATTTGTGCAGCTGAGGCAATACACATAGTGTCCCAATGTGGTTGCAATATGTTACGCGATTTAAAACAGCATTTTTCTACTTAAATAAATTTGAAAATAGCCAAATTAAGTATCTGCCCAATGATTTAAATGAACGTGATATACAAGAGAATTCAGATAAGTAAATAAAGAATTTTCTTTCTTATATAAATTAAACAAAATTCATATTTACTGAAACACCATATAATTAAATCAGTGTCATGGTCAGTTCAAATTTAATGGTAAAATATCAACAAAATATATAGGTTAATTAATATAATATTACATCAATATTTTCTTATTTTTAAATGAATAAAAATATATCCAATTATTTTTATGGTCTTCAAAAACTATTTATTGGGTATTAATGAAACTTTGGGACATTGTATATTTCAAGATTAATTACTTTGTGGTGGACTTCACCACATTAATTTAACTTGACGTGAAGAAAAAAGGATAAGCCAAAGACATCATTACACATAAAATTTGTATTTAACAAGATGTACAAACAAAGATGTGAAAGAAAAGCATGCATTGAGTAAAACAAGAGTTGTCTCTCTTTAACTATTAATTGTGTTCCAAAGTTCACTGAAAGAAAGTTTGTGATAGTTTCTGGTAATAAATGTTTTCAACAGTTTTGCTGTGTAAGGAAAAAGATTATGTATAGGGAATATTCAGCATGTGAGTGGTGGTGTGAGTGAGAAGATTGGCGCTTGGTTTCAACTGTCGTGGATTCGTTTGGCAGCTGAAATCTTACTAATTATCTAAGAATATTCTTTGCTTATATAGGGATCATCGGCTCCGAAGCGCTGCGCGGGAAGAATCATTCTTCACGTGCAGACAATCTGATTGGTTGGCATTGACCAATCAGCGAGCAAGCTTTGTGGAGACTCACGAAAGCTTCTGGGACCCGATTCTCTCAAAAGTGCACGAAATCGACTACATGAAAATATAGCGATTATAAAATTGTCGCATAGCTGCGATTTATAAATTGTCCATTACACATTAGTGTTGATTTATTAGCCAATTCATGCTTGTTGATGTATAATTTGAATTTGCGTATGTATGTATGTATGTGTGTGATGATGATCATCATTACAACTTATTTACTTAATATTTACAAAAACTCATTACGTAATAAAATATAATTCTATAAAAATATTATTCGCAATAAGGAGATTATTTTTATTTTTTTCATTATAATTTATTTTTTATATAACACCCAAAACTAGAGAGCATAGTTTACCCTACTATTTCGCCAATAGCTACTTGAGCTGACAAAAATGGATTCACTCATGTTATTTGTGCAAAACTTTCTCGGATCTCACAGAGCAGAAATATTTCCTGATTTAATAGACAACATGCTAACAAAATATAAAATGCTGAATGTTTTTTAAATTGAATTTTTTAATTATAACTCATCTTATTAACATTCTTCAAAAATCATTACATGACAAATATAATTTTATAGAAATATTATTCGCAGAAAGAAAATTATTTTTATTGTTTTAATTATAACTTATTTTTATATGATTTAGTTTTTAACGTTCTTCAAAAATCATTACATAACAAATATAATTTTATTATTTGCAAAAAATGAAGAACTATTTTTTTTCAGTTTATTTGTATTAATTATCTTATTTCTTTTCTCCCCCTTTTCCGCAGATGATCGCGAGGAATCTATATATGAAGGTTAGCATTATTTCAAGATTGTTTTTATTAAGTATACAAATAAATTATTTGTTATTCAATATATTTTATCGCTACCAAAATTATGTAACTGAAACGATCAATAATTCAAAAAAATCCCAAGACAAAACAGAAGTATTAAAAATAAACATGTCCATTTTTCATTACTTAATCATAGAAAGAAAATATTTTTCTAATATATATTATGTAAATATATTGAAGTATTCGGAAAGTAAATACGTATTTGATGGCAATGAATAATAAGTCAACGAACTAAGTCAGAACTATGATGGTACGAAACTGCGTCTAGAATTATTTAATCATCTCTTCTATTCAGAAGTGTGATGTTTATTGTGTATTTCACAGTATAACCACTTTAAAAATCAAAATATTCACAACTACTTGCTGTAAGAATTTTGAAAGCGTAATTTGTGTAATGTATACGGATGCGCGTGAAGGTTCGTATATGTCAGTTGTGGTTTAAAAGGTTTTAAAATGGCTTTTGTAACATATCCAACTCTGAATCAACGACTTTTGAAGCGGTCTTTTGAATTGAAATCTGGGTCAAAATATTCAGAGATTTAACGCCAAAACATAACATCATTTTCAACTGCCCATGAAGAACTCAAGCGAACTGCAAAAACTTTGTATTCCTAATGAGCTTTTACATGAGAACAAAACACAACGTCCCACTGTCTGTAACAGTCTTTTAACCAGGAATGTCAACCTTTCATTTTTGCATTACTATTGGTGAAAAATGGGTTTTGCATGTCAACAGAAAACGAAAAGACAACAGT